>CM073458.1:6010000-6610000 GCA_037074485.1 Delonix regia
TACAAATCAAACCCCATTTCCATTTTGTTTATGAAAATCTATTTTTGAACCTTCCTGTTCTCATTGCAAAACGTACAAATCATCACTCAAAGAACATGCTTTTTTGGTCGAATTACGTGGACTTTGATCGTTATCACAGGGTACTTAGACCCTAGGCTTTCATCTTAGGTCAAGTCCGTCCTTTGTAAATATCTATTTGTCTGTTTTCATTCTTGCTGTTTTGTCTCTTCTGTTTAACGGGCATGTATGTCGATATAAGGGTAATTGAGGTAAGTTTAAAAGCCGTATTCTATTTCAGCTGATTGGTTTAAGGTAACCGTCCTTATGGACGGGTGTTGTGGGGTGCCTAACACCTTCCTCACACTCAAGCAGACTCCCGAACTTATCTCAGTTTTCGCAGACCATTTTGCCTTTTCTTTTGTTTTAAATTGGTTTTCCAAAGTTTTCCATTAAAAATTTTGGTGGTGACTCCAAATAAATTGATTTCCAATATTCGTTTGTGGGAATCAATTTAAACTTTCTTTTTATTTTATTCCATCGAAAGGTCAGTTACGACATAATGTGAGTACAAGTCTTATCACGTGCATTTATGACGCTTCTAATTGAATAGAGTATAGAAACCAAGTATCTACAAAGGAAAAATTTGACTAGATAATGCAAAATATTCTCAACTAAATTACTAAAATGCCCTAAGTAGATTATTTTCTTCTTCAGACAATTCATCTTGTCATTTTTTCTCCTTCTCGTATTTCTCACTGTACACATCATTCCTCCACATTCTGACCATTTTCAGCTATCGTTCAGCCTCGCTGGTGAGGTCCAGCATCCCAACATCCTCACTAGCATCATAGCGTCCTCCATCGGCCACCAATTCGCTAAAAAATGTAGCTCTAATGATGGTGAATAGTGGCATGATTTCTAGCTTGAAAATTTGTCAAATTAGGTGAGTTTTTCTTCTTTTTAGCTTAGAACTTTGATTCCTTAGTGATTTTTAGCCATCTCTCTTCCATTCCACTGATCAATTTCGCTCAATCAGCTTAAAATCAAAGAAACACCAACTCTGGTACTGTTCATACGAAAATGAGGCAAAATTGAGCTCAATTTAGGGTTATTGCTTCAAATTAAGTTAGAACTTCATATCCCTGGTAATTTTTGTAGTCCTTTCCCTTAGAATCATTGATCAATTATGAGTTTTAGCTTCTGGATTGAAAATCCTGAAATTTTTGGTGTATGTGTAGTCTTGTAAGGGGGTGAAATTCGAATTTTTAGGCTTCTCAAATATTTTTATACATTTAAGAAGTGATTTAAGATTATTGGAAGTCTTATTTTGAATTATAAGTTGAATTACTAATTTTTCTTATTTTTCCTAGATTTTTCATAGAGAAAAAGAGAGGAAATTTGAATAGGAGACCTTAGATGGCTTGATTAAATAGCATTAAACAATAATGCAAGTTGAATAAAGGATTTTGGAATTTAATTGAATAATCTCTATGGTGACTTTGGTGTTGATGGTGGGTTATTGGAATTTTAATAAGTGTATAATGGAGTAGATTAAAAAAAATAAAAGGCCATAAGCATTTTGGGGTGTTATCAAAGAATGATTTGATTTCTTAAAATTTTGAGAGGTATGAGGGGCAAGTGGGATTGAAGGAGTTATGGGTTAAAGGTGAATGAAGGACTAGTTAAATAGGTAGGTAGAAGGATTAATGGTTAAAATTATTTATGAATGTTAAAGGTTGAGAGTATTTTATTTAATGTTATAGGTAGTTAAGACAATTGTCAATAAAGGGATTGTAAACAGGGTTAGGAAGATGTTGGTATAATTCTCTTCAGGTGAGTAGATATTACTAACTACACTTATTTTCTAAATTTTGAAATTTTCCTTTTGCAAACCAATGTTTTTATTTGCTTTGATGCCTTGGGAACGAACTTCCTAAGATAGTTAAATCCTTTCTTGAGAATTATTCTGATTTTTTTTTCATAATTCTATCAAATTTTATTATAAAGTTTCTTCAACAATAGTATTGAATTCTGTATAATGATTAAAATACTGTCTGACTTTTGAAATCTCTTGAGGAAGGTGAATTGTATTTTAGTCTTAGAATATTTGGAATAAACTGGTTATACTGAATAATGTTGTCTGTTATTTGTTTTTTTGGAAATTTGAAGTTTTACTATTTGAGTGTATTAGTAATGATTTCACGGTTATGAATGAAGTTGTTTTCTGGAAATTTCATCTCATATAGAACCCTGTAGCTAACGAAAGTATGTGTTAGCCATGGTGCACCATGAACTATATTACTGTACTGAGGCTTTATGCTGTACCACTGACTGTATGTGAGTCATTTTGCTCACCATTGCTACTATATTGTAATGCTACCACTAGTAAATGTTAGTATATGATCATTGATCTACTATTTGGTTCTGTGGGATGTCTTTCCATAACAATGCTTTATAAACTCAGGGTTTATAAATGTTTATCATTATTTTTTATTTTGTAAAATGATTGTGAAATATTATATCATCCTCGTCAGTTCCCCTCTTGGTATAGTTAGGGGTATTTACTCATTGAGTGATTGTTTCTCACTTTTATTTCTCTACATTTTTTAGATGACAATGTTGAGCTTGGACCCTCCTCTGTAGTTTAGCATCAGGATAATTTTCTTTTGGTGAGCCCTACATTATCCATAAGGGCAAGAGTTTCTTTTGTTGTAAATATGGTATATATTGATCTCTAGTGGCTCTATATGTCATAGGCATGGTTTTGTATGTTATATATATATATATATATATATATATATATATACTGGACTGTTTGATTGAGAACCTTTGTGAGAGCGAAGCTCTCCATATTTTTGATGTGTGGCCGCCTATGGAAATTTCAGGAAGTTCATATTTCAAGAGAGACTTTGGCAAAAGTTTCACACGAAAATCACGTAGTGTATTAGATATTTATCTTTACTTTCTATAGATTATGTATGTTAACTAACTGGTATGTCTGCATATACTTTGTATGGAAATATGTGATTATTTTGATTAGGTTGTATGATTTTTTGTTGGTTCATGGTGGTGAGTTATGCCTCACCCTTCGTGCCAGTCACACATCTCGTTTTGGGTTATGACACAATCTTAAAAACAAATGAAAATGTCTTTTTAATTCTTTGAAAAATTTTCAAAGAAAATATAGAGTTCAAAATTTATTTGTTTTATGAAATTCATTTTTTTAATTAAAAAATTGAAAAATATATGTTCACTTTTCCATTGATATTTCCAAATTAATTCAAATAAATAATGTTTACAAAAAATTTCTCAAAATAACAAGGACAAAATTCCTTTTTAGTTTGTTTAAATCTCCTTCATAAGAATATTTCTTGAAAGAAAAGAATCAATATGTAAGCCCAATGATGTGTCGAAATGGTAATTTATAAGAAATGCATTAATAAGTTACTGTGTTGACATTAATGACTAATAATTTAAGCATCACTAGAGTTGGGATTGATGTGTTACTATGTTGACATGAATGACTAAGTATTTTTTGCATTCTAAGCATGTTTTTTTTTTTCCTATCTTTAGAGGTAAATTTTAATTATCATCAATTGGCAAAGTGAAAGTGATGGAATAAATGAGTAGTGCATGCTCTCTAAATCACATACTACTGGGGTTGTTTTGACTGACAAAATAATTAAGATAAAGCTGGAAGCCAAACTCATGGAAAGTTTGATTGCCTTGAGTAAGAAACTAAAAAAATGGTGAACTTAAAGATATCAAAAAGGGTTATGGAGATTTCTTGGATCTACTATCAATTCCTATTCAAGCAAGTTGTCTCATGGCTCTAACTTAATATTGGGATAGCCTTTTGAGGTGCTTCACTTTTCCAACCTTCCAAATCACTCATACACTGGAAGAATATGGAGGTTTGATGAACAAGGACATACCAGTTTACTCTTATCCTAGGCACTTACCAGCAAAGCGTGTTGTAGCCCAAAATTTTGGAGAAGAACATGACAAGGTTTGATTGTTTCAATCAGGGGCAACAGAAGGGGTGTTAAGGAAGCATGTAGAAAATTTGTTGGAAAAGCTGGTCAAAAAAGGAAATTGGGGCATCTTTAGAAGGGTGATAGCCCTCAGTATATATGGGTTAGTTTTGTTTCCTATACCATTAGGAATAATTGATCTAGCCACGATGAACATTTTCTAAATGGTAGAAAATCATCGCATTAATCTTGTCCCAGCAATATTAGCTGACACTTTCCTAACTTTAAGTTTTTGAAACCAATTTTAAAAAGGAAAGTTGAAATGTTGTTTACCTTTTTTGAACACACGGGTCATTAATCATATTCATGGGAAATAATACCAGCTGGGTCTTCTGATGCAAGATTAAAATATGTATAAAGGTACAATTCTACAACAAACAAAGAAAAGCTATGACGAGTGGATCCAGTTACTGGAAGCATTTCATAAAGATAAGATTTGGTGGAAGTTAGCTTGGTAGGAATCCAAGGAAATCATATATTGCTATAGGAAGCTCTCAAACATACCTCTCATGAGCCTTCGTGGGTGTATTAACTATAACCCACTTATAGTACACATACAATTTGTATATATAAGATGTCCCAGCTGAAAACATGATAAGACAAATTTGCTTCTTTCACAAAGATGCATAAACAAAAGATATAAGTCAAGGGATAAAAAGTGCATAGGACTCGGTCATATGTGTAGGTAAAGATAAATTAGGGATACGAGTTATTGTAACGATAAAAGGTTATTGAGATTAGTTGAAAGAAAGGGTAAATGTATTCAACCCTTCTTTTGAACCTTCTAATCCATTGCTAAGTAATGATTTACATGAAATTAATGAAAACTTGGAAAAACTGTTGGAAGACAAGAATGCTAATTAAAAATTTTGAAAGAATTGAGTGATAAGCATTTGGAAGACTTGACCTAGACTAGGGAAGAGGATAGGGCATGAAAATGTAAAGAAATAGCAGAAAGAACAAAAATGAGGAGATTAAAAAGCTAAATGCTAGATTGAAGAATATTATTGAGGATGCCTAAGGGTAGGCACAAGAGAATGAAGGAAATCCTCTTGTTTATCGGACATGGTTACTAAAAGTGGCCAAGGAAATGGATGTTTTAGAAAAACAAGTGGATAAGCTAAAATTGTCTAGAAATTTGTTAGAAGATATTAGTATGCTTGCTAAAAAGCTTGAAGATTAGACTAAAGAGTTAAATACTATTAGGAGTGATAATACAAAGAAAATACATGCACTTATAGAGCAACTTAATCAGCAAGCTAAGAAAGCATAGTGTTGGGAGGCTCACCAAGCCGAACAAGTTGACGAGAAGGAGAAGTAGCTGAATTGATTCCAAGGGTTAATATTACTTGCCAATGGTATGTTGCCAGAATTTACTCATGCATTCAGTGGGTTGAAGGACAAGTAAACACTTTGTAGACTTCAACAACAATAGCCAAGTTCTTCAATTTATGCCAAGATCTTATGAGAGAATTAGGGAAAATAATGAGGCATTAGTGTGTAGGCTCTTTTTTCTTTATCATATGATGTAATCAAGTGATGTATTGAACATTTGAGTTATGAAATACAGTTCTACTGGTTTTGTGCCCTTTCTTTAAGTGATAATAAGAATGACATATGATTTAGTGGCATGTGTAGATTAGACCTAAACAAGTGAACATTTAGTCTTTCCTTTTACTAGTGTCAACCTTAAACCCTTGGAGAATTAGGGGATCCCAAATTTCCATAATTACTATGGCAAAAGATGAATTAATAAAATATTATCTAAATAAGTGTTTTCATTACTAAATGTATATTATTCCATGTTTTAAGCACAGGCTGAGAGCAAAAATTACTCCCTAAAGGATTTCTTATAAAAATTAGTTGATTCTATGCCAGATGTACTTGATCGAGTTAATTGAAAAGTTTGAAAGGATTTCTTATAAAAACTAGTTTGCAAATGCTCTGGCAACTGTGGTAGTAATGGTGAAGTTGGATTGTAAAGTTCATATGTCGCCAATATGAATTGAAACTCAAAATATGGATGTGTATTACATGAATGTGGTAGAAGATGATGATATACCTTTGTTTCATGATATAAAGACTTATTTACAAAGCAAACAATACCCAAGTGGGGCAACTAAAAATAATCATAAGTCTATTTAATGCTTAGCAATAAAGTTTTTCCTAAATGGGGAAGTGTTATATAAGAGATCATGGGATGAAAGTTAATTAGATATGTTGATTCAATAAAACCCTAACGAATCATGTCAAAGGTACATGAAAGAAACTACAGAACACATGTAAATAGGCATACCATGACTAGGCAGATTCAGTGGTGTGGATATTTTTGGTTGACCATGGAATAAGATTGCATGGATTATGTTAGGAAATGCCATAAATGCCAGAATATGATGATAAAATTAATGTTCCACTGTATTCCACAGCTTGATGTCACCATGGTCGTTCTTTATGTGGGAAATTCACATGATAAGTCCAATTAGTCCAAATGCCAGAGAGTATTATCATAGATAATATTGCCAACTTGAATGGTGCTAAGATCAGGAAGCTTTGTGAATAGTTCAAAATGAATCACCATAATTCTACTCCATACTGACCACAAATAATTAGTGCAGTTGAAGCTACTATTTAAAACATCAAGAAGATCATTAGGAAATGACCATCATGTACAAGGATTGGTATGAAATGCTCATTTATACCCTTCATGGATACCGCATAATGGTAAGTACATCAACTAAGGCAACATCGTACTTTTTGGTGTATAGGATGGAGGTGGTTACACCAATTAAATTTGAAATCCCTTCTTTCCAAGTTCTGATAGAATTCAATTTAAATAAATGAGAATGGACTATGACTCATAATGGACAACTGAATATGATTGAAGAAAAAAGGTTAACTGCTATATGTCATGGTCAATTGTATTACAAAAGAATGGCAATGGCTTTCAATATGAAGATACGTCCAAGGGAGTAACTAGTGCTGGAGAAGATTCTCCTAAATCAAGATAAAATTAGGGGCAAATGGTCGCCTTCTTGCAAAAGGCCATAAATAGTAAAACAAGTATTTTTAGGGTGTGCACATATTCTAGTTGACATTGATGGAAAGGAGTTAGGAAGGCTAATTATAACATCCCTAAATTAGTGATTTTAATATAAGTTAAATTATTTAGGAGAAATCAGAAAGAATTAAACAAGAAAAAGTATTCCTAGTTGAATCATTTAAAGAAAACAACCTAAAACTTAGTTTTAAGGCATAAGGGCAAAATGGTCATTTTTGAAAAATGCTAAGTGTAAAATGGTAAATTCAGAAGGAGGGACACATGACATTATCTTAACATGTGAGGCCTACACCATAATAAAATATTGGATATCCATGGGGCCCAAACCATAATAAAATATTAGATATCTGTGGGGCCCACACTATAATTATGTCTTAGATATTTATGATTTAAGATTAAATCACAACCGTTGGATTAAAAATATGTGGTTAAATCTTAGCCATCGAATTATCTTTAAATGCCCCACACCCTACCCCTCTTCTTCACACCATTCCTTTCATTCCTCCCCATATCCATTTCACTTACTTTTGCCTTTCCACTCCACACTTAGGTCAAGAAGGAAGGAAGCAAGAAGGAATGAAGCAATTTTAGGAGAATTATAAGAAACAAAAGCGTATCTAGGTAACATGATTTAGCATATTCTAGGTTCTCTTCTTCTCTTTTCCTTTTCTTTCTTCTTCTTCTTGAATGGTCTTTATGGTAATGTAAGGGTAAAATGGGTTGGCTATAGTGTAGAAATGTAGTTAAGTTTAGAACACACCATAATATTGTATAACCAATACCTTTTGGTCTATGGTCATTTATCTTAAAATTTTGCACCATGACCTTTCATGAGCCCATTCAAGGTTTAAGAAGGGTCGAATTAGAGAAGATTGAGGCTAGATAGATGTTTTGAAATATCTAGTGAAATATTATGTAAGCCATAACAACTTTAGGATAAGAATTTTGATGTATGAATTTTCTTATGCATTATGTATCCTTGCATAAATATTTTGTTATTTATACACTATAATTGCCTATGTTATTGTGCATTTCAACTTTGTATGATGGGGTGATGATATGGTTGTTTGAGAAGAGAACTACTCTTTGTAGGAGTAAACTATTCCTTTACACTGTACTTATTGATAGTTTGGAATCCCATTTGATAATGGCTAGCTATACCGCCTTAATATATATTGTGAATCATTGGTAATGGCTGGCTATGCTGCCTTAATATATATTGTTAATGAATTCATTACCAAGGTATTATATCTTATTAATCTTGTAATTAATGACAACTCATACTGCCTAAATGATTACAGGAAAAATGGTGTTATTACGCTTCTTGGGCCACAACTTGAATTCTGAGATTAATGACAGGCTGTGCCACCTAAAGGTTCCCAAGAAATCAAGAGTGGACAAGAATATATCTTTGCTAGGAATATCTTTAATTAAATTAACACCAAATGGAATCCTAATTGTTATAAGAACATTAGTGCTGAAAAGAAATCTTGATAGTTCTCTCTCAAACTAATCTTATCTTAACCACATGATGACTTGGATGACATATTAAACTAAAGATTATGTTGCCTGACTTTATCTTAGGTACCTGCTTGGGGACACCTTAGCAAAAGGTGGGGTCATGCCTGCTAGTCAGGTGTTATACGCTGGGGTTCGTGTGACTCGATCGCCTAGGTATGATAGTCATATATTGGGCTTCGTGATACTCAAATAACCCATCTATGACTTCCTAATGCCTAACAGTTAAGGACATTGTCTACTTTAGTTTGCCATATGTTTCCTAATGCATATTTATATGTTATGATATCTAACATCCGTTAATATTTAATAAAAATCATAATTTATAGTCATAATTTATTCCATGGATATTTCAAGTATCATATATGCTTTTTCTTGTTACTAAGAAACTACTTTCATCATTCTATTAATAATGTTTTTAGATGGCAAATAACTAAATTTCTCTTGAAGTTCATACAAAATGGGTATTTATCTCATCAATTGGGAAGCGCTTGTTATTAAAATCATTGTTGTAAGATGTGATATGGCCTTACATGCCATACCACTTATGTTTGTGTCACAAGAAGGCAAAAATTTTACTAGCTTTTCAAGTCCTAAGTCAGTCTTTAATATTAGGCCTAATTTCGATAGGCTTAATACCCCTTCTCCTAGTTTTGTTGAATTATCTAGAAAGATGTATGAACATGTATAAACTTTTGTTATCTGTAAGTATACTATTATGTTTTAGATATTTTAATGCATTTTTCATAATTCTCGCTTGATAATATTTTTAATTGAAATTTATAATAAATTTTATAATATAGGTACTTTACTAATCAACTTAGATGTAGTAAAGAAGAATTTTTCTTAAGGAAAAAAGAAAAAAAAAAAAGGACAAGGAAGAAAAAAATTTTAAAGTAAAAAGTAACCAAAAAAAGAAAAAAAGAAAAGCTTGGTAAGTTGAAAACTTGAAAAGGCAGCTTAAGCGAAAGTTAGGGCTAACGGTGAAACATTCATGGAAATTCTTACATTAAGTATTTTATTTTCGGTTTCCAAAAAAAAAAAAAAAGAGAGAAGAAAAAGAAAAGGAAAAAGAAAGAATTCAATGACTTCTTGAGTAGGGAAAGAAGGGTAAGCATTTGGGCAAGTATTTTTTTAAATAATTATGATGATACTGGAAAAGGACTTAAAGGATACTTAAATATATCATGGATTAGCAATATACTTGAGATTGAGGTTAGCACAAGTGTTTAAGCATCATCTTATGCATTTATAGAACCCATGTTTGAACTCCAAGGTGTGCAAGTTGGACCTTTTTTTTTTTTTTTTTTTCCTGATGTATACATATGTCCTTATAGGAAATTACTGAAGTGCCCTTAGCTATTTCATCTTTTCCTTTAGACACTTCTTCTTACATGATGCTCTACTCCTATCTCAGACTAACTATAATTTTTGTCCCCCTCTGCCATGATTTGTGATCATTGATGGGGTTTGGTGTTGCCGAGTTATCACTAGCTAGTGGGCATCCAGTTACCGGTGTCTATTTACCAAAAAATGCAAGGCTTTAATAGGCACATTCTTACACATTTCAGATTAGATTAGTATAATTTAGGTAAAATTTCAAGCAATCTCTTTAAGGCTTCACTTCAAGGTTATATTTTTGTCCTTTCTCCCATGTTTGCTCCTATTGATTTCATGATTTTGTAGCTAAAATCAAAGATTCCCTATCAGTTGTGAGAAGAACATGAATAGTGTTAAAAAATTCAAAATTTAGATGATTTGGGTAAGTTTCTTGCAAATTTCTTTGGGGCTTCATTTAATTTATGTACTTTTCCATTCTCCCTTAGATTCAACATTCAATTTCGTGGTTTTGCTTCAAAAATTAAAAGCCCTCTTGCATGTGAACAGTGACCAAATTTTGAAATTTGAAATTAAGGCTAAATTTGGAGTTGTTTCATCAAATTTTGTTTGGGCTTTTGATCCTAGGTAGGAGTCTACCATTTCCCCTTTTCTAATTTGATGTTTTGGTTAAAAATTAAAAAAATCCCTTTTTCATGGTATGGAGTTAAAGTGTTTAAAGTGGTGACATGTGAAGATTTCTTGATTGTCTAGCATTATTGGTCCTTAAGAAGAGGGATAAAATTTATTGGAAGGTTTTCGTTTTGAGTGGTAAGTTATTTTGAGAATTTTTCTCAAGTTATCTTAAATTTCGTTGTTGTAAGAGGATGCTTGTGAAGGAAAGTTCTATAGAAGTGACTATTATTATTGAATAATTACTTTGAATATGATTGATATAATTTTTAAGTTATTGAATGAGATTGGACACCTCAAAGGCTATGTAAAAGGGATTAATTGACCTATTTGAGCATGATTATATCTTGCCAGTTATACTTAAATAATGATGTTAGAATGTTGTTTATACATTGAGAAGCCTTGATGTCTTACATTAGAAATAATTCCAAGAACATAGGTGAAAGTGGAAAAGTAAAAACTATGAGGTCATAATCATGGAATATTTGTGTAATCATATTTTTGGACTTTAAGGCATCTAAAATCCTAATTGGTGGAAACTTTTATCTTAATGACATAAGGATGTTATTGAAACCTTGGAGTATTCTTCTAAGTGCAATATATATATATATATATATGTTGATTTTGGACCCATGAGCATTTTTTTATGTGTATATGCAGGTACTTCCTGGCCATGGCAATTTTAATCATTTAAGGGAATATATGTGATTTTAAAGAAATGAAGTAAACTGGGATGAAGGTCATTTGATGATGACAAATTACCTTGTTAATCAATTTATTATGGAATTACTCATTATGAATTTATTCTTGCTAAGGTGATCATAATGAATGACATTAAGATTATATTTCTTGTTTTTAAGACCATATAGGTTGCACTTTGTTTAGTGGATAGTAGAGAGACAATAAGCGAGTGAGTTTGTGTGCTTTGCCTAGGTGAGTAGATAATGCTAGTTATGTAGATTTCTGCTTTACACTATTTCATTTCAAAAAATATTGTTATTTGAACTTCCTTGTGGTTTGGGGCAAGTGTCTTGAGATTTATAAACCTCATTGTATTATTCTAAATGTTTGAAAGTTCTAGATTTAGGTATTAAGTTGATTAGACATTTATGAATTCTAATGATTATTAGTTTTAGAATTATAATGATTCAAGATTTTTAGGATTTCTCTGTTTCGTACTTTGACGTGTTTTGATTCATCAAGTACTATGATTCTTTAAAGATGAAATGTTGTAAATTTGTAATTATAAATTACTCTGATTATGAGGTTTTGAGCTACTCTTATTTTGCTTCTCTAGAGATCCTAAAATCTTTGAATTTTAACAAAGTTTTAAATGTTTTTAAAAATACAGAGTACTTGATAAATTTTTTAACTTTTTGGAAATATGCAGATATGATGATTCGGAGGTACTTTGATTATGTATTTATGAAGCACTTAGATTTGGTATTTATAATGTACTCTGATTCTAAAATTTTAAATTATTCTAATTCTATTCTTTGGATAAATTGGATTTTGGATTTTTAAACAAACTCTTATTTTGAACTTACAATTTGTCTGATGATGTATTCATGTATGTAAAATAATATATTTTTCTAGGGAATCCATCCTAAATAGGACCTTGCAGCTAATGGCAGTAGACGTTAGCCATAGTCACTACGATTTGGCATCTGATATGATTGAGGCGTAATGTTATATTATGATATTCTGTCTGAGGCAAAATGTCATAATTCTAAATATGCCGAGCTGTATTGCTCGATGTCTAACATCTTATCTATTTTGTTAAACTAGCTTAGAGCTAGCATTTGATTCTGATGGTTCTGTGGAAGGTTCCCTATGAATCTAATGAGTTTGATACCCTTATATGGTAAATGAAATTTGATTTTGATTTTAGGAATTCAATTTGTCCATATGATTGGAAATTATGTGAAGATTAAGGAAGTTTTCCTTTTTGTACAAATTATTTTATTAATTGACATTTTATTCTAAACTCAAAGAAATATAGAGGTTTCGTGAAAAACTCTATCGTACTTTTTTGTCCCCTCCCTTGTGTAGTTAGTATTATCTACTCACTGAGTTTTCACTTTCTCCTCGTTGTTTAAAACTTTTCTAGATGGTAACACTATTCTGGTGCCCCATTAACAAACTAAGGGCTTAGCAGGCGTATCTTTGTGTAAGCCTTGCATTGTTCACAAAGGCAAGTCCTTCTTTATTGTAAAGTCTATGTTTGTGATCTAGTGGCTCCTAAGTATATACAGGAAAATGGTTCTATTTTGTTTTTATGGATGATAGTTATTAGTTATAAACATTATTGAGAACAGAGCTTTCATTTCTATTGTATATTGGGTCTTCTTGTTATAGACATTTTAGGAGATCTAAATTTTAGGGGAGACTTTGCTAAAGATTGAAATGCAACTGATTTTCCAGTTGGCATGAATATTCAATGTCTTAGTTTTATCTATAGATAGTTCTATTTTCTCAAATTGTATTAGGATCTCTTAAGATTCTTATAGGCTTACGAGGGTGAGATTTATCTCGTTCCCCATGCCGATCATGTCCTCATTTGTGGGGGTTGTGACAAACGACTAAAAGAAACCTCAAGCAAAAGGTTGAAAATAGTATGAAAGCCCGTCACCTCAAAAGAATAGATCAATTCAAGATAAAATTGTTCATTAATTCCCATACAATGCATATCCATGGTAATAGAAAGGGTCTATCAAGCATGCTCACTAAAAATCGAGGTTGAAGTCATCTCCCCGTTAATTTTGTTCTCTACTTTGAAATTTGTTTCTCCACCTTAATGTTATCTGACTCTCTTAAGCTTTATACTAGCTCTCATTCAGTAAATGAAGTGGTTTATTCATTTAATGAACTCAATTTTCTCCTGTATTGTATTCATTATTTCATTTTTTGCATATAGACTATTTAGTTCATTCCACATGCAAAAATTTTCCATTGATCAAGACACTTTGAGTTATTATTTATTAACGCACATCTTGAATTATTGATAACATTCAAATTAGTGCCTTCAAGATTTGAGATTACAAGAAGACATGAATTTAATTTGGTTTTTAAACTTGTCTTATTAGTAAAGTTACAATCAATCTGCTTTATATTGGATCAACAATAGCCATATCAAGCTAGAGACTAAAAAATTTATCTTAGTTCTCTAAGGTGTATCAAAATAAATATAGCCATTTATCAAGAAGCCTAACTGTTGAATTAGATTAACTGCTCAACTGTTAGTTGAGAAGGTAAATGGTTAGACAAGTTCCATCTCTTAGGGTAATGTAATTCTTTTGAAGGAAGGAAATCAACCTCGGCACAATATCAAGGAATAAGATACTTCTCAACTAAAAAACAAGAAAAAACAAAAAAGCAACAAAAAATAATATTAAAATCAAACAAATAAATAACCAAACAAAAGGAATTATCATCATACATTAAACTATATTTTTGTATGCACCTTTCATCAAATATTTTCATCTAAAAAAAATAAAAAAATCAAACATTATATCATGTATTTCACACCACCGACATATATCATACTTCATTGTATGGTTGTCAAAGGCCAAGGATCATATTCATGCTTAGTATAACTCCTTTAATTTGTTGTCTATTTTTTAGGCACCCTTTTTTCGTTTCAAAGCCTTGGCTCACGTCAAGCCCTGGCTCATGTCAGCCCCCCTTTTTCATTTCAGTCAGGCCCCCTTTTTCATTTCAAAGCCATGGCTCACATCAATCACACTTTTTATGTCATGTAGGGTTTTAAGTGCTAGAGAGTAATTTGCAACTAAATTAGAGAATTTAGATAAAAATCTAGAAGATTTGACAAAGCACTGAAGTGCCTCTTTAGTCATAAAGTCATCTATATGGCTTAAAATGGAGAGGTTTCAAATTCCAGTATATGTAGACATCCACAGCTTTCCAAAATGTATAAAACGATGCAATTTAGATAAGGAAATCTTGAGATATGAATGTTTAAAATTTCCTATCTTATGCAATAACATGTGAGTGAAGGAAAATCTTTGCTTTAAGTTCGACATGTTGTATCTCCATTTTTTGAAGTCTAAAAATAGTGATTATAGAGTTCAAAACTAAGCCCAAGATTTCTAGTTTCCATTGGATTTGGAGTCTACTCATTTAGAGGTTTACAAAGAAAGTTATATGATTTTTACTATTAAGTGCTAATTTAACTAAAAGTTATTGGTTCATAAGATTTTTTATTAGTCCCAACTTAGATTGCTTTGTAATGCCTTGGACACTTGTTGACACCTTAAAATATTATTAAAAAAATGGAGAATGACTATTTTAGACTTTGACTTGGTTAACAAATGAGGAGTTTCCTGATTTCCATTGTTTCCTAAGCTCTAGAGGTCTTTACCCTAATTTCCTCTTCAAAAATAAAACTTAAGGCAGCTCTTTCATCAATAAATAGAAAACTTTCATGAAGCTCTCACCCTCTCTTTCACTCATATATTCTCAAACCTAGTGTTTGGAGGCAATATTTCCACCAAGAGAAGAAGGACAACTTTGGAGACAAGATCAAAGAAGTCATGCATACTTTGATTGTCAACAAGTTTTACTATTTTCTTCTTCTATTTTTACATGATTTATTTTTCCTTTAGAGCTTTACTTTCCATAATGCTAGGTTAATTTTCTTTTAGGTTAAGGGTGATGTGGAAGCTTTAAGATATTGCTATGTTTTTGGTATGAGATTATCCTATTTTGATTTGAACTAAGTTCTTATGATTTTATAGATTTAATTGTTAATGATTATCCTTTTACTTGTTTAGTCTGGCTATATAAGCTTGTTATTAGTTTGATTTATTACTAGTTTAGGAGTGTATGTGTCACATGATTCTAAATCAAAGTAGCAACTTGTTCATCAATGAATAGCATAGTAGATTTCAAGGAAAATAAAACCAAAAGTGAAAGTTCTACATTAGGCTAGAAACTCTTGAATGGTTATGTTTGTTATTGCGATTGTTAATTGGATTTAATGGTTGTTCCTTAAATCAATTTTCAACTAGGGTTAGGTTTAAAATGTTTCAAGCCTAACTATTACAAAAACTAGATAATTAGATGTTCTAGTTATCTAAAGCATTGACTTAGTGAGAATTGATAAGCATATTAATTGAAAACCAGAACATACATATCATAGTAGGAGAAGCAATCCCTTAACTGATTCATTGTCATCTAATGAATTCCTATAATTTCATTACTTTTGTTTCTTTGCTATTTTTGTGATTTAATTCTTTAGAATTTAATTTCATTCCAATCAACAATTTCTGAACAATCTCTTAACTTGTAAGTAATGCAAACCTTGGTAACAATAAATCCATAAGTAACTTGTTAATCCAACCAATTAAGAATAAAAACTAAGTGGTAAGAAATGGAAAATCATTTGGTAATTGGGGTGAGTGTGATTTATAAGTAATGCAAAATGTGAAGTTTGGGTGTAATTTTGTCCATTGAAAAATCATAAAATAAGATTAGGTCTTCAGGGTAATTTTAAAATTTGAGGTCATTTATAGTAATTAAATGCATCAATGAGTCTTAAACATAATTTTTTTACTAAAAATTATATATATATATATATATATATAAGGGAAATTTTTTGGACCATATAATGCAATCAATTACTAAAAAGTCCTTAAATTGTATAATTACCTTGAAGGACCAAAACTCATTTTACAACTTTTCAATGGACAAAAATACCCCATAATATAATTAGTTTCTTATTAGTCTAATCAAAGTTAAAACTAAAATTGACGTGGCAACAAATGCAAAGACATTTGCTAACTACTGTAAATGTAATTTGTAGGAAATGCAAACCATTGTAATAATAATGTGATTAGTTACTTGTTAGCCCAACCATAGTTATTACTAAAGTTAATGTGGTAAAAAATGCAAAAATATTCGATAACTATTGCAAACACGATTTGTAGAAAAAACATACCATTGTAGTATTAATATAATTAGTTAATTGTTAGTCTAACCATTTAAAATTAAAATTGACATTGTAACAAATGCAAAAACATTTGGTAACCTTGGCAAACATGAATTGGAAGAAACAAAAACCATTGAATAATATAAGTAGTTACTTATTTGTCTAACCACATATAAAATTGAAATTGATGTGGCAACAAATACAAAAACATTTGGTAACCACGATGACTGTGATTTGTGAGAAGGACAAACCATTGTTGTAATAAGTGCAAAAAGTATCAGTATCCACTGATAAAATGATATGTAAAAAACACAAACTATGGTTATCATAATATAATTAGTTACTTGTAAGTCTAACTAAACCAAAAACTTAAAGTAATGTGGTAACAAATCTATTAACATTATGTAACTATACATAATGTTCATTTGTAATAAAAAGCAACCCATTGTCATACTAAAATCATAAGTTACTTTGAATTTCTAGACCTTGAATCAAAGTTGCATTTTTCAAATATTTAATATTTAGTGATAGTAGGGAGTATGCACAAGTTGCAAAATGTGATTTTGTAAACAATGTGATATTCTTTGGCTTTGTTGTAAAGGTGTTTCTCTAGCTTTTTCTCTATCCATGATGTAGATATGTGTGCAATGTTCATTGTAATTTATCATTTGTGATACACTAACATCATCTACAGGATTTAAAAGTTCAAATGAGTTAAATTACGAGGTGTACTTTAGTTGTGTGGCCCATATCCTCGTCCATGCGTGTTCCTATGAATGTCATTAGTTGCACTTGTGAATTCCCTTTTTTAATCATTCTGCCAATTGTTTAACCCCTATCATAATGGAATGCCCAATTTGAATCCCTTAAAACCTCTCCACCTAATAAAAGTAGTAAAATATCTCCTTTTGTGGTGAATTATCCATTCTTTGATCCATTTATGCTAAGTATAAGTTTATTCCCAGTCACAATCTATTTTTGAATAAGCAAGACTAAAAGTTAAAAACCTATTATAATGCTTTTAACAAGGCAATATTGCATTAAAAAAATTAAGATAATCAAGTTGACCATAAATGAGACATGCTAAGTTTACTGGTTTGATTTAAGTTTGTTGTCAATATGTTTCATCCATATTACTTTGCTTGCTTTCTTTTGTTACAATGTACATTTCTTACCATTGAGGGTTCCTTGATTGACTAGTGGATTTCACTATTTTTACTTGATTAATATAGTCATTGGAGATTTATCTTAAGCCTCTGTTTCACTTAACTACAATAAAATGTAAAAGTTTATGTTTTAAACAATGTAGTATTATATAATTCACTTTAGACAAATCACTTATGGTAATCAAAGTTTATGTTTGTATTTATTACTACCATGTTTTGTGAATCTTAGCTTCCTTGTTACCTCTTGTTATGATGAAAATTTACTGTTACTGAGACTTCCCAAATGTGTAAATACGTTTTACTATTATTACATGTTTAATGTGTTACATAGTGACTATGTTTTTTTCTTTGTTATCTTTCCTATGCAACAAAGGGTTTCCTATATTAAGATATAAAAAGTGCTTTTCTTATCTTCTTATTTCAATAGTATAGATGAAGAAATGTAGAGATAGTGGGGTTATACATAATAAGAATCTAAATGCAAGGAGAAATACCAAAATTATAGGTTTATCCAAAAAAATTGCAAGACTTGTACATATAAAGAACTTACATCTATAGAATTTTTTTCTCTCCTAAAATATGATGAAGTTTCAGAATGAAAGAGGAAAATATAAGATGAGAAAAAACATTGAGACTTGATGAGAAATCAGGTGTAGAATGGGTTTTTGTCTATGGGTATTTTTGTTCCTTGAAAAGTCATAAAATGAGTTTAGTTCTTTAGGGTAATTAGAAACTTTAAGGTTTTTTTAGGTAATTAATTGTACCTTATGGTCCTAAACAAAAAGAAAAAAAGACAAAGGTGAAGTTAGGGAGTCATGAGAGATTCTCCGTCCACACATAGAAATATAAATGCCATGTCAGCACACGATCTTACACCCTCTGTCTAACACGTTAACTTTTCTTAGATTCTTTTATGTTCAAATCATCACATGCAAATTACACTTATCAAACATACAAAAAAATCATAAAAACATCACTTAAAAAAATAAATTATTAATATTACTTGCCTCTTATCCACCACTCATTCAGTCTTTGGGAGTGTTTGGATGGATGATCAAGGATAAATGACATGGAGTGAAGTGACTAATTTGTGTTTGGAAGTTTTTTTTAGGGTGAAATAAAATAACAAAGACAGGATACCAAGACCCCTCATTGCCATTCAAAAACCTATTTTGTTGTCTTCTAAATTAAAGAGTTATTAATGGATTGGAATGGCTAAGTGGTGCAATTACTATAATACGCACATGAATTAAAAACTTACTATATCAACATTCTATTTATAAGGGTAATATTGTAAATGATATGAAAGTCATCCCATTCCATTAATAACCCAAATGGGTGTTGAATCCAACAAATTAAAAATAAACACACTCTCAACTAAGAATTCTGCAATTAGAGTGAGTAAGGTCGTTCCCACAGGGACTAACTATTTTAATGTCTTCAAAAGCTGAAGAACTAATGTAAAGAAAGGAATAAAAGGGGATTCTTGTAAATTAATTAACAAAAAATAAACTAATCAACAACTAAAGAAAATATTCACATATAAAGGAAATAGTTAAAAATAAGGATTTAATCCAATGAGAGAAGTACCTAGCTAAGGAACATTTTTGTTTGAGCATTTTCAATAGTTAATCATCAATACAAAATAAACTTCCTCTTTATAACAAGTGGCTACGATTATTAACAAGCTTTGACAACCCAAAATTGTAACGTTTAAAAAAAATACTACTACTTCTCTATAGTTAAAACTTTATGTATGTCTAGTCTTTTTTTTAGAAAAGATAATAATTATTATCATACTTTTAGTAGTTAAGAATCCCCTTTATGTCTTAAAATTTACTATGTATTTAGTTTCCACTATTTTAAGTCCAGATTAATCTAGGAGCCTTTAGTATGGTTAATGTTCCATAATGTTCATGGTAGGGAAAACATTCCTATCCATACCTAAGAGTTAAGATTTTAATCTTAGGTTGAGGTATAAGGAAATGCAGTAACCCCACTTTCCAATGACCATTTAGGTGATATAAACCTACTATAAATCTCTGGATTTATGGGATGAATTGCTTTGCCAAGGAACTTATAAGATCTAAATTAGTCTACGACATAATCTATCATAGTCTTACGTGTGTAAGGTCCATAAGGCTCCATAAGGGTACTATTTAGTTTCATTTTAGTGTCTTATTTTACTCATTTTATTAAATGGAATTCCACCACCAATATGGGCATAGTATATAGAAGTTTGTTATATAAAATAGTTCAATACTCTTAAAAACTAGTTCAGAAAAAAATATAGGATCCATATTAAAATAAGACCAGTAGATATTTTATTCAAACCAAAATGCATATTAAAAATATTCATAGAAAACTTACTAAACAATTTATATGAAAACATATTTATAAATACAAATAGATTCATAATAGTCACATAATACCGACATATTATACACATCATCCTTATACTAAAATACAAACAACAATTGACATCTTCGTTCTATAGCTTATTACATAGTTTGCTTTCCTCTATCTTTGTAGGAATGTTTGCTTGAAAAATGTTAATTACCTTGGGCGAGATTATAAACTCAGTGATCATGTACCTTATTTAGAATCTGTAAACATCATTATCATACATATTGTAAGAACTAAAAGTATTTATCTAGGCTATGTAACTTAATGCATACAATCCTATACTTGTGGCTACCTGATCATATTAACATCATGATCATCATCATGTCATAATATTAGCCAATTCATTATCATAGTGAGTTTTAAAAACTAAAGAGTTCAATCTATTTTTATAAATTACATATGGCAATTTACAAATGCATACATAGCATGACATAATGAAATATATTAATAATCTAATTCTAAACAAGAGAATAAAACTACTAACTACCTCTTATGTAAGTTAGAAATCCTAATTTTCCACGAATACTTCTTCCACTTCTTCTTTCTTTCTCTTCCTTTCTCTTAACTGTCAAATATGAATATTTAAGAATGTTTGTGTTATTTATAGAAGTTTTTGTACAGTGAGTACCGTTCAACACTGTGCAAAATACTATTTGGTACTATTTAATTTTATGTGTTGCTAACATTCATTGTTCACTTTAATCTGTTACTGGTTATTGTGCTACTGGCATTTACTGTGCATGTTTACTATACGATGGTTAAAATTAGATTTTAATCCTAGACAATATTTTTATTTTCATTTTTCTCACTAAAAAAAGTTAAAATTATAATTTTTACCCTTGATATTATATTTTATATTTTCATTTTAGTCCCTAATTTTTTTTAATTCTATTTTCTTGGCATATTAAATTCTTATGGGCCAACTAATAATTATAAGTTACCTTGCCAAATTAAGTTTCACTAAATTGGGCCTCTTATATAATTAATATACTCAAAATAAATTTATAATTTCAATTAAGATAGATTTAAAAATACTAGGATGTTACAAAAACTCTCTTGAGTCCATTGATTAAAAAGTGCTTTATGGCCAAATCTTAATTAACTAACAACCTTAAATATGTGTTCAAGATTTAATTAGTAAAAAAATTAAGCTTTAGAGAATACAAACACTAATATGTGAAAACATAAAAGATACGCTCAATCACATTCATTTTTACATTCCATCAATATAAAAGAAAGCAAAGTCACTACATATTAATTTCCACTAATATTGGATCAATCAAACAATTACGTATTCAATCAAACTAATTGAAAGATAAATATAATCAAGCAAGGGATATAACAAGCCCTTGAAATCTACTAACTCAATGATAAATCAAATAAGTTTGGATAGTGAAAATGCTATAAATGAAAGGAGAAGCAAAATAATTATCCGAATCTCACAACCATTAAGATGCCAAAGAAAAAATATTCCTTAACTATATAAAAAGAGTTTAGTTACAAATGATTAAATCCTATGAAATCCTTCTTAAAAAATAAGTGATGAAGAAGAGAGATGTGGAAGAGGTGATGAAGAAGGTAGAAAAGAGTTTAGCTATAAATGTAAAAGATAGATGTGGAAGAGGTGATAATCAAACGAGATTACAAGGATATCACAAAATCTATTAGAACCTTCTATTTTTCCTTATCTTTGCATATCCTTGTCAACCTAGGAAGGAGAAAGATTTCTAAAGATGATCCAAATAAGATCTTTCATGTTTAAAATAGGAAGTTAAGTCGTGGTTGCAACTTACTTCGTAGCTTACAACTTTTCTGCCTTTCATGCCACACCCATGGAATATCTTGTATTTTATAATCTTTTACTTATGATGCCATGCCCATGGCTTACTTTGCATTTAGTCCAATGAAATCAACCTAAAACTAGTACACAATCCAAAACAACCATTTAGTGCTTAATTTATCGGTTGAAATCATCAAAATTTGAAACTAAAAACAAAGATAGAAACATGTAAAAATAGTATGCTAACACATTCCTCCAAACTAAACCCATGCTTGTCTTCAAGCATGCTTCAAAACAAAACTTTTCATAATGATATTTTAGCTCACTCAAAAACAACTCATTCTAAACAGCTTATTGTAATCCTTTAGCAACCAAGAAGGGAAATATTTTACAACCAACTTCCACAAGTCCAAAAAATATTAGGAAAGCTTTAAAAAAGTCATTAAACATACAACACATGGCTTAAGATAGTTATATGCATTTAGAACATTAGATTTTTCTTAATCCCAAACATCATATAATCATTATGAATTTACCAAGATACTAAATAATATATTTCAGGCATAAAATGGAAGTTTAATGATGAACTGAAATGGTAAAATTTCTTTCCTCTCTTCTCTCTTCATTATTCAAACATTACCATTGTTGCTATTACTTGTTTTTTTTTCTTTACATAGTTCAAGGTATTGGTAGCCTTTTTTTGTAAGAGTGAATATTGGTTATACCCCATGCTCGGTTACTAAACTAGCCAACATACTTCCCTTTAATTTTTTTTTCAAGCACTTTTGACTCTTGCCTAAAGTGTCATAAACCTTTTGATGTAAGTACAAATATTTGTGATACCTATACCCAATTACTCTGCAAGTCACAGCTCTAAATGGCTACTAGCATTACTTATGATCTTTTTTATATTGATAGCAGAGTAAGAATAATTACTTTAATGCTCTTTAATTTTTTTCCCCCTTTTCCTCTCATTTTTTTTTCTTTTATCAAGAGTGAAAAGGAGGGTAAGTCAATCAATCATTCAATCCTATATCATGCTTAAACAATTTAGAATATTCTTAACACTTAGTAAGCTCAAAGGGGTTCTAAGACATAGGCATTAATTGAATTAACATGAATATTATTATGTCTATGATTTTTAGCCTCAAACCAAAGTGTTTTGTGCTTAGTAGAATTCTACAAAAACAATCAACTATCAAATAGACAAGAGCAAGTAAATTGTCTAAGGTACCTCAATTGGATAGCCTAATCTATTTGTAATATGACATATAAAAAGTTATTTAAAGTGAGTAAGTAAAAAAATTAGTCCAAAAATTTTCATTCTTAAGTTGTTAGCAAGAGTAAAATGTATGGGGAAAAACCAAATCAAGCACATTTTAAATATCCATCCCTTCCCCCATACTTATTTATCACATTGTCCTCAATATGAAGACAAAGTAGGAAAGATGCAGAGGAAACTTCCTTGATGGCTATTATGATTGTCTAGAGGGGTTTGGCATGAAGCCCATGTACTTGAAGAACTATTAAGGTTGATCCTCCATGATTTCCAACCTAGACTTAGGCATGGGCATGTTAAGATAACTAAATGTAAGAGACAAGCACTCAAGATGTGGGCATGCCAAGATAAAACAAAGTGTGGAGAATTAGTTAAGGTATGGGCATGCGTATAAAAACTGAGTGTTATGTAAAATGAAAGAGAAATAGTTAAGACATGGGCACACCTAATATAACTAAACATAACATAAAAGAAAGGAAAGTGATGTACCTTATACATAGGCATTCCTAAACTCAATAGGAGAAAAATAATGAAATAAAACTATATAAAAGTGAAACAACAATAAGAATTTCAAGAAGTTGGGTAGCCTCCCCAAAGCGCCATTATTTGTTATTCCAGGCTAGACATTCCTACCCATCAAACTCCTAGAATTGGGTCTTCTAAGGTGATTTGTTCCTCAATTAAGGGTAAACAAATGGGGTGATCTATAACTAAATTTTATGATCCATTCTTATCCCTTATCTTAAAATCAAGCTCTCACAAGAGAAAGATCCATTGAATTAGCTTTTGTTTCACTTTCTACTTCTTGAGAAAACTTTTCTAAGTTATCTTGGGTTTATTGAACTTCAATTGAGGAAGTACTTATTCCACCTCATCACTAATGTCAAACATTTCTATAACCTTGGCCAAATTATCACAAATAGTGTTTTTACATAATACAACATCTAATTTCTCCTTGCTATCTAACTTAAATGTTTCTTGCACTGAAGGATCAATGATGTTAATGCAACATAGAGAAGATACCTTTTTTGGACATTTCATTGTATCATAGATATTGCACTTAACAATTTCTCCATCAAATTCCATAGAGAGAATACCTTTTGCACATTAATCTTAACTCTAATGGTACCTAAAAATGGAATTCCTAATAAAATGTCAAATGTTTTAGAAGATTTATCGTCTTTAATATCCATAACAAAGAAATCTATGGTAAAAGCCAAACCAATAACTTGAACTAAGATGTCTTCTAACATTCCGTTGGGGTATACAAATGATATATCAGCAAGCTGAATAACAACACCAGTTTCTTTCAACTTCCTAAATTTTAAAGAAGCATAAATGGACAAAGGCATCATATTGATCGATGCACTAAAGCCACACATAGCTTTTTGAATCCCCACATTTACTATCTTGCATGAGATGGTAAATATACCTTGGTCTTTCCATTTTGGAAGTAATTTCTTTTAGATCACTGCAGATACATTCTTACCCTTGCTTCCTTTTTTTATACCTAGCCATCTTTTTCTTGATGGTACACAATTCTTTGAGAAATTTTGCATGGTGGGGATATTTTCTTAATAGCATTCAGAAATAGAATATTTACCTTTACTTTTTAAAATGTCTCTGGGTTCTTTTTTTCTTCCTTTTCCATTTTAGATTTAGTAAATCTTTATAAAAAAAAGGGGCTTTATGACAAATTCTTCATGCCAAATAGATTTGTCATCTTGGGGATGTCTGTGTTTTATTTCTGTACAGTGACTTCAATTTTTGCTTTTGGTTCTGTAACTAAGTCATGCTAATGGATTAATTTTCTGGGTGCACCTTCCAATTCTTTTCCACTTCTTAAAGTGATTGCACATACATTTATCCTTGAGTTGACCTCAATTTAAGAAGACAATTTGCCTTGGGACTCTAACTTGCTTAATGATGTGGCTAGTTAGTTCATTTGATTTTCCATATTTTGTATGCTTGACCTTGTATCTTGTTGGATTTGTTGAGCGCTTGTTGAAAGAGACTTTACATAATCTTCAAGTAGCATACTTGATTTGGAAGATAAAGGTTGTTATGATGCTATAAGCCTTGGTTGCAATTGTTGAATATTATAAGGTCATGCTTCATAGTTGAAATTGGGATGTTCTCTCCTCCCTAGGTTACAAGTGTTGGACTCAGGATTAAACCTTCTTTGTGGTGTCTTGGAAAACTTCCTATAACATTAAGTTAATGTTTGTCATCCTCTTAATGCATTTGACACATGTTGTTAGGGTGACTAAATTTAGTGCAAATCTTATAAGCCTTGGCTTGCTATATATGACCTATGACCAATCTTTGAACTAAGTAAGTTAATTTATTTTAGACTTAAGGGAAGATACTTACCTAATTCACTGTCCTAAAATGTTCTTGCCTATCCTCAAATTGTTAAGACGTGGCTAACATCATGGATATCAAATCTTTAGGGGCTTGAACAGTCTCGTTCATAATGGCACATCCACTAGCTACATCTAACATCCTTCTTTTTGTAGATAGCAACCCCTTAAATAAATATTGGATGAGGGATTACTATGAGATATCATGTTTAAGAAAACTTGTAAACAACCTCTTAAATAATTCCTAATACTCATGAAGTGTCTTAGAATCTTTGCCTAATTCCATAAATATACCTCATATTCCTAATAGCTCAGGAAGCAAAAAAGACTTGTCAAGAAACACTTGCACCATCACTTCCTAAGTGGTAATGGAACCTACGAGCAAATAAAGCAACTAGTCTTTAACCCTGTTATCTAACGAAAATGAAAAAGCTCCTAATTTAATTTGGCCATCATGAACTCGCTAAGGTTTCATGTTTGAGCAAACTATATGAAACTCTTGAGAAGCTTATAGGGGCCATCATTAGCTAACCCTCAAAATTTAGGTAGCAAGTATATCAATATTGATTTCAATTCTAGTGGTTCTTCCAAGTCTAGACTGGTAATGCAAAGAGGTGGTTAGTTCACCAATGGGGTGGCTAACTCTCTTAAAGTCCTTTCTTCTATTATTCCTTCACCTCTTTGCTTAACCTCGATTAGTGTACTAAAAATTTCCAAAAGGGATCCTTGTTCTTGGTTTGATATGTTAAGCTTTAAAGGACCTTTTCATTTTTTTAATGGCTTTCCTTAAACTTCTTACAATCATTTTAATTTCTAAATCAAACAAAAGTCCTTCTCCACGTTAAATCCTGAACTTCAACAAAATCAAAATTAATTAAACTAATCCCTGTTAATGGCACCAAAATTTGATAGGTGTTGAATCCAACAATTAAAATAAACTTACTCATAGCTATGAATTCAATAGTTAGAGTAAGCAGGGTTATACCCATAAGGATTGGCAATTTTAATGCTTTGAAAAACCAATGAACTAATGTAAATAAAAGGGGAACAGGTGTAACATCCTAGGATAACTTTAGCTAGAGATAATGACGCCGGTAGTGATTTTAGGAAATTAATAATGACCTTTGGCAAATGAAATCAATTGTATGATGCATATTTTTATATGTCTTATGTGAATAATTAGGAAAAAATAAATAAGAGGACTAATGTTTAAGAAATAAATTTTCTAAGACAAAAATTATAATATTTTACTAATAGAATTCTTGTGGAAGCCTACCTTAAATATGTAATTAATATTACCCCAGCTAGACACATGATCATAGGGCCATATAAAAAAAAAATTAAATATTGGGTCATATGAGATAGCAAAGCTTCCTAAATTAATCCTTATATGATTTTAAGCTATTAAGTGTGACCCCAATAAAATGAAATAAATTTTTATTGTGCATATTTAATATTCCATAAGAAGAATTAAAAAGAATAATTGGAAGGACTAAAATGGAATAAGAAAATGTCACCTATAAAGAAAGTGCCACCTTAGTCATTAGGTGTCAAATAAAGAAAGTGCCAGCTCAGTCATTAGGTGTTAAAATTGAAGAAAGTGTCACCTTAGCCATTAAGAGTCATATAAATAAAAAGCCAACTTAACCATTAGGTGTCAAATGTAAAAGAAGCCACTTTATGATTAAGTACTTATGTGTCAAATGGAGAAGAAGTCATTGTATGACTAAGCTATGAAGTCACCATATGTTGACACATGGTCCATTAGGTGTCAAAAGGAGAAGTCACCATATGACTAAATCATGAAGCCAGTGTATGTTGTCACATGGCCTATTAGGAATTAAAAGGAGAAGAAGTCACCATACAACTAAGCCATGAAGCCACCATATGGTGACTCATGGAAAATAGATATCAAGATAAGAATAAGCCACCTCACCAATTACATGCAAAATGGTTAGTATATATAAGGGAGGTATAAAGGTGTTTTGCATCATTGGGTTCATTTGGCCTATATCAAAAGAAAAGGAGAGAGTGTGTGAAGCTTGGTGTTAGCATGAGTGAGCTTAAGGTAGATAGGAAGAAAAGAGAAATTAACCACAAATAATAGGGAACTTCATTAAGGTAACAATTCTCTTCTTAGCATCTACTTTGTAGAAATATAGGTTTATCCATTGTATAGATATTTGGCTGAGAATAAATTATACTTTTGGAAGGATATCTTGAAGCCAACCAATTATTTAAAGAGCATATGTATTTACTAAAGCATCAATTATTTTAAGAAGTCTATGTTAGTCATATGAATTAGGAACTATAGATATAGAGATTTTCTACACTGTTATAGAAACTTTATGAAATAATTGTGTAAATGAGCTCAAAAATTGATGAAATATTATATGTAGTTCCTAAACATGTCAAATTGTGATATGGAAAGTATAGGAATTTTGGGACAATGCTGATATAATTTTTAATCCAAATAGTGCTTGTACTATCAGACAATGACTGCATCAGGTATTGTCTATAAACATTATATTTGATGGGCCATAAGCATGATTTTAGGACTTAAATTTTAAATAGAAATTATAAAGATATAGGGAAAGCTCTCAGTTAAATTTTAAGCAATTTGGACATGACTTTCTCCTTTAACTAAGCCCAAATAGCTTAGAGTTTGAAAATAAATCTAATATGCATAATCTTAAATAGCAGCTTAATTTAAGTAGCAAATAAACTAGTTTCTAACCTACATTTTTGTGGCTTTTTTAGAACACTCAAAAGTATAAATATGGGAAATCTTAGAATTTTTGGAATAGGATAAGGAGGGTTTTTCTATTAATTAGTTGATAGCAAAATCTCAAAAATAACAATGGTATTCTGGAAAAATATTCATGAGTTATATTATGATACTTATACATGTGTATTGAAATTCTGTATGTTAGATTGTAATTTACCACAAACTAAAGAAGAAAAGCACTTTAAAGATAGCCCAAGCTTCGAATGCATAAGAGGTGGTCAGTAATCTTATTCTTTATATACCTATGTAGACCTGGATTATTTATATACTTTGGTATACCATGTTATGTATGTTTTTGGTTAGCTATGTTCCTTGTGAAATTGCCACAAGGTAATTCTTATGATAGATTGAACTCTTGAGTTTTAAACTAGCCATGAAGATATATTGGCCAATATTTTAAACATGGTGACAACCATGATGATGATAATGAGGTAGCCACAAGTATAGGATTGTGGTTGTAAAATAAACCAAATATGCATTTATGCATCATGTTACATAGCCCACGTCTACTGATCCTAGTTCTTTTTGCATATATGATGGTTTTTTTTTTATATTTTGAATGAGATACTTAACTACTGAGATTTATAATCTCACCCATGTTTAAATTAACAATTATATAGGTGAAATTTCAACTGACGATAAAGACAAGCAATAACAGACTTGACGAACTAAGCTGCACTATTATCTATGGAAATGTGTGTTTGAACTCTTGTAATGGCATAGTTATTATGGAAGAATGTAGTATTATGAGTCTCTCTTTGTAATGTATGACATATATGAATGAATGCTAAAATCATGGTGTAACACTTAAAAAATATTTATAGATGGCACTTAATATCGTTGTATAAGATTGTTCCCATTCTTAGATAAAATGAAGTAAAATCATTTAGAAAAGGTGAAAGGATAAATTTAAATGGTGTAAGTTAATAATTAGATAATTTGCTATGGTTTAGTTGTAAGACTTTGGTACCCAAATTTTGATGTCATGGGTTCAAACCTAAGCTTCCTACTCCCTATAGAATTTTTCTGCTACTGCCACGTGTCCTATCTAGGTGAATTACCATGTTGCCCTTGCTTTATTTTCTTCCTTCCCGACCACAATTTTCTGCGCTCTCTACTCTAACACCTGCTCTAGCGCCACTGGCCAGCATCCTCACATCACCTACGATGTGTTTCTTACCATCGTTCCTCACTTTGTTTGGTAAACAACTCCCCTTTCTATCATTCTATTCTTACAGTCAAGGAGGAAGGATTTTGAGCAAAATTGGTGAGATTTCATTTGTTTTTTTCATGGGGATGTTGATTGTTATCATATTTTCTATCTTTTCCCCTTAGATTTTAACCTTAATATCATATTTTTAGACTCAAATTTTAGAGAATTGTATGATAGCCTTTCTAGGTTTTGTTACGACCAATTTGAAATTTTTTGAAATTTAGTTTACAATTTATTTGGTTAATGTGGAAAATTAATTTTAAAGGCTAGATTATTAAGGAGAAATTTTATTGTAACGATATTTCGTAATACTCATTCATAAGGTCTTTTGGAGTGTTTGGAAGATTTGAGTTATGGTAATTAGGGCTAAATTTAAGTGGAGGAATTATGAATTATAAAAGGAGTTGATATGATTGAATAGGCAAATGTCATATTTGTGAGAATTTAGAAATGCATATGGTAGGAGTAAGAGAACAATGAAAAAAAAAGGTTATGGCATAAATTTTAAGTGGTAAATACAGGCATGTAGAAAGAATTTGGTTATTGAAATGATATTATCTATGTATCTTAAGATATGTTGAAAAGAGAACATAAACTAAAGAAAGAAAATTTCTTTAATAAGGTATGAGTTAGAGCCAATGATGTGGATTATTAATAAGACTTGTAAATATTCCGATTGTCCATGTTAAGTCTTTCCCATTGATGATTGTGCTAAGAGATAAGATAATGATGTCAAATAGAATGTGAAATGGTGATTATATGGATTAAGGTAATTTTCACTTTTATGCTATAGGGATTTATCTTGAGAAATATTCCTTAGTGAAGGAAAGGATGCAAGATTATTTAAAATACTTCACTAACCAGTGAGTGGTAGCACTCCCAACCATATTACATATTACATGATGTTGCTTATCATTTGTATAAATATGTAGTGGGATTTTGGTAGTTATTATCCTTATATTGCATAGGGAATAGGTTACAAACTTGAATAGCTCTCTTAAATTAATTATGAAACATATATAGTGTTACACAACACTTATAAAGAGGATATTATAACATAGACAAGGTAAGGTACAAGGTATTGATTGGCATGTTATTATGATGTGATATTCAAGTAAAAACAATCAATTGGATATTTCATGAATGAACATTAAATGAATTAAATAGCATGAGCTTGTGTCTCATGACCATCTGGGTTAGATTACCCAAAGGCTACATACCCTTGATTGATGATTATGTTTCCCCGAGTGCTATGTACCATTGATCGATGATTATATTTCCCCAAGGGCTATGTACTCTTGACTGACTTTGATTACCATAAAAGTAAGTCCATGATTGTTACTTGATATTGCACAATTGAAGTTCTTTTGTCTTATGTAAATGACATATATTTTATGCTTTATTATAGTAAGAATTTGAATGTTATTCAATAGAATAGAGGTCACTTTTACGGCTTGGGACAATGGGTATAATATTTGGTATATCAAAGTTCATTATGAAACAATTTGCATGCGACATTGCATACCTTAAGGTAATTAGCATTGATTATGTTTTTAGGATACAACTTGTTTATTTTCTCTATTTTCAGATAGTCACCCAAAGCAACTCCCAGAGAGCAAAATTGGGACCAAATTACACTATTTTGAGTTTAGGTTTGGAAGAGGCTCAAATATTAAGATTTCTGGGTCTAGCATTTTACACTATGAACTCAACATATAAAAGTTTAATTTAAGAGAATTATCGAACTTTTGGAATAGTCTAAAAGTTTAATTAGGAAGTCTTTCTTAGACTTACAAATAACTTTGTTAGATTTTTTACATGAGCTAATATCAATTCCTTGAATGGAGTTGAACTATTTATCTAAACGAATTTATTCTTTAAAATAAAATTTTAGTATTCCTTGTTCGGCAATGCAGACATATTGTATGATTGATTACGTAACTAACTTTGTAAATTAACAATGTAATAATATAAGTAGTTCTAGTTATGGCAAAGGGGAATTCTCATAAATTAATTAATGAAAACTAAACTAATCAAGAAATAAAGAAAATATTCAAATATTAAAGAAATGGTTAAAAATTAAGATTCTATTCATTGAGAGAAATATCTAGCTAAGAAATATTTTTGTTTTAGCATTCTCAAAAGTAGATTATTGATACAAAATAAACTCCCTCTTTATAAATAAGAGGTTGCAGTTACTAACAAGCTCTAACAACTAGAAATTCTCTTAAATTCATTGACTAAGAAGCGCTCTATAGTCAAATCCTAATTAACTAACAACTTTAAATAAGCATTCAAGATCTAATTAGCTAACAACATCAAGTACTAGAGAAGACCAACACGAGTTTGTGAAAACACAAAAGATATGCTCAATCAAATTAGTTTTTACATTCCATCAATATAATAGAAAGCAAGGTCACAATCCTTTATATTAATTTCCACTAACATTGGCTCAATCAAACGATTACGTATTCAACCAAACTAATTGGAAAATAAACATAATCAAACAACAACATGCCTTGTAATTTACCAACTCAAAGATAAATCAAATAAATCTGGATAGTGAAAATGTTATAATAGAAAGGAGAAGCAGAATAATTATCCAAATGTCACAACAATTAAGATGCTGGGAAAAATATTCCTTAACAAGATAAAAAGAGTTTAGCTACACATGATTAAATCATATGAAATCCCTATTAAAAAATGTGGATACAAGGTTGCCCAATATTCCACAATCTCGAAAACTAGAAAATATGGAAGAAGAAAAAAAAAGATGTTGATGAAAGATGTGGAAGAGGTGATGAAGGAGACAATGCAAGGGGGTATGTATAATAATTTAAATGCCCTAGATAGTCCTCAATCTTAACCTATATACCTATCGAATCTTCCATTTCAAATGAGACTACAATGATATCTCAAAATTTGTTAGAACTTTCTATTTTTCATTACCTTCGTATATCCTTATTAACTCAAGAGAGATAAAGATCTCTGAAGATGATTCGGATAAGATCATTCTTGTTTAAAATATGAAGTTAAGTCATGCCCATGACTTACTTCACAACTTACAATTTTTTGCCTTTTATGTCATGCCAACAGCTCATCTAACAATTTATAATATTCTACCTTTGATGCCACACCCATAACTTATTCTACGTTTAATCCAATGAAATTAGCCTAAAACATGTACACAACCTAAAATAACCATTTAGAGCTTGATTTCCTTGCTAAAAACATCAAGATTAAAGCTTAAACAAAGACAAAAACAAGTAAAAATAACAACCTAACAAGACCTCCTCCATCCTTTTTATTACTTCTAAATAATCAAGTGACACATATCTTGTCATTTCACTATCTGCCAATAAACCTTATTTCATTACTAGTTATTCCATTCCATCCTTACAAAAACTCTCAAATATAGCCTTAAATAATTTCAACTATTAAATCAATTGAACTATGACTCATTATATTTTTCCTATGATGTCATTCAGCTAGAAGAAAAACAAACATTTCCACACGTGACCTTCTCTCTATAACCTCATTCCTTTTTCTTTTTTTTTTTTTGCCTTTTTTACTTATTCTTCCCTTTCTCCATGCAACTTTTTCTTCTCTATTTATTTCTTTTTTCTTAGATAAGTCTCTTGAATTGAAAGAATACTAAAAAGTTGTCATTTTATTAGTCTTCTTTTGTACTTGTTCTCCATTTGCTTTACCACCCACAATAAAAATAAAGGCCTTCAATGTTGTAAGCTATGTCGCTCTTTCTTATGGGCTTACAAATGTGTTTTTTTGGGCTATCCTTTCATTTGTTGTTGCATTTAATCATTCATTTATAACTAGATATTAATGCTAGTTCATGAACTTTGCATGAAATTTTAATATTGAACTGCTTAGACTAGTATACCTACAAAACTAGTTTATTTGTCTGCGTGTTGCACGGTCCTTAGAGAAAATTAGGTTGTTTTATTATATGTCAATACATTTTAAATCAATGGTATTGCAAGTGTTAGTAAAAAATTAAATTCAGTAATATATTGTAATATAAAGAAAACATAATAAATTAAAGTCCATAAAATTAATTATGTGAGATTGGTGAGAGAGAAGTGACGACAGCGGGCTCATTGAGAGGACACCATCACAAAACATTCAACCACATATTGTTTTCTCTTGCTTTAATTTTGGACCGTGTCGAGTTATATTTATAGTCCTTTGTTAGAAAATTTAAGAGATAGTTAATTAATTCATTCATTCATTATTTTTTTCATTCACTTTAAAAAAATGTATGAATTTCAAAAAAAATTCTTGATTTAAGAGACAGTTTAATTAATTCATTAATTTTCTCGTTTACTCTAAAGAATTCTCAGACTTCAAAAGATAATTCATTAATTTTCTCATTCACCTTCAAAAATTCTCAGACTTCAAAAAATTCTCCATATAAGATACGGTTAATTAATTCATTAATTAATTATTTCATTATTTTTCTTATTGACTTTGAACAATTTACCCACTCCAAAGAATTCTTTATATATATATATATGAGAAAGGTGAAAAGTCATTGCATGACGAGCTAAGTGTTTGATCAATATAGCCTTTTCATCGCTCATGCAGAGCTCCCATATTAAAGGGAGCCTACTTTACTTATATATATAATAGATGTTGTGGCTTTTACTTCGAGTTGGCTAATTGTAGTGTGATCTTAAATAGAAAATTGATATTTTGAATGAGTATTTTACTTTTGCATTGTAACTTTTGTATGCATAAGCTAAGTTGTTAAGAAATTGTGCTTCGAAACATGGACTTTATATGCTATCAATGGTGACTGCCTATAAATTCTATTTTTTTTATATTATTATACATTGTTATTTTATTTTGATAAATGGAAGGAGTATATGTATCTTACAAAACATATTGAATTGGAGGCAAATTTTTTTTAAAGCTTTCTATTATGGAGAACACAAAATCTTGCTAATCATATAAGTTGATGATCTTTATTTCATTAAGTTTCTTTTCTTTCCTTTTCCTTCAATTTTATTCTTTGCTCTTTTATGCACTTTTATTGCTACAAAGAATTTGTATTAAACTTGTTGCCTATAGCAGTAAGAGTTAAGCCAAAAGAAATTGTCAATAAAATTGTAAAAATGGTGAATGCCACTTAACTTTTTAAGTTTTTCTTTCATATCAAACTCTCATCTTATATCTTTGAACTCATATTACTTATTGTAGTTACCTTCAAGTGACTTTGTGATGATGCTTTTTCATTATGATAGACTTGTGGATGGATGTAAGGATTTAGCTTAGAGCCCTCAAGCCATATAAATGTTTGCAATCAATCAAACAAAATTGTATAATTTGAATGTATGTGACTCTATTCATCCAAATTGTATTAAGTTATATTTAAAAGTGGATTTACATGTATTTATTTAAACAAATAATGCCATATGATGGCATAGGTGGTTTGTCAAACAATTTTTACGTTTAGACATAGTTGCTAAGCACAAATACATATTTCTTTAGGATAAAGACCTTGGCGTTGAAAATCAAAAGTGCATGATCCACTCCTAGTTCATATAAGAGGATGGAAAAATGCATAAGTTAGCCTAATTTGTCACCTTCATCTTCTGTGGGTTACATTTTCTATTCACATTGACACATATGCACTGACACACATAATGTATAGAAATGTGTTTGCATGAAAAATTTAGCTTAATTATATATATTATTGATGGGTATGGATTGAAATAATCCATATTCAATTGATCACATATCTACAATATCATTTTATTTTATACATGAGTTATGGCCACATGGTGCATGTATGTGATATTCTAATATTACTTTTCACTCCAACTTTTAATAATCTATAGTCTTAATTATTTGCTCCTTTTCATTTTCCAAAATTTTCATGGAACTGGTCATCAATATAATTAGAGTATTTACAGCTGATAAGCACTTCCATCACCCTATTTGGGTTAACAAATGCGTCTAGTAGATCATTTGTTAACTTTTTTGCGAACCTTCTTATATTCACTTATGGTATGTAAGGACTACAAAACAAAATACTAATGCATGCTACATAATATTTTACTTCAGCTGTCTATTTTCTCCCTCTAATTTTGAGATAACCAAATAATTGTGGTCAAACAATGCCATAAATGTATCTCCATTGGATATTCATTCTAACATTTTCTTTTAATATCAAATGAGGACTCATCTTTGAGCATTGTGGTGGAAATGAGTAATATTTTGGCACATAACCGAAAAACTCAATTTTATTGGAGAGATTTTTCAAATATAACTTGTTGGCATGATGCATATAGTATGCTCTCAAAATAATTATAGAGCTTTGTGTTTATATAAGAATTGGTCTAAAAGAATAACTAGAGGCATCAAACAAATATTCTAGTAGACCATAAAAGTATGAAAACATGGGCAATTTAGACTTTTCAACAAATATCTTAATAAACTTTTAATCATTAATTGTGATATAACTTCACCAATACTATCAATGAAAATTTTTCTCATTGTATAATCTAAAAAGTGTGCACATATATTCTTACAAACTTTTGGTTGCAAGTTGATAACAATGATATAAACATTCTAAAGATGCATCTATTCATAATATTTTAATAATCAATATTGAATGAATGAGCACATTCAATCAAATATATTTAAGATATATCGTAACATTGACTGGTAATGGTCAAATGACTAATTTGCCCTTAAAACAAGTAATATAGGACAATTCATTAAATAAAGAATCTTTAGGTTCTTTACTAATAAATTATGTAAATTCTCATTCTTTTTCGCATCATTGACTTGGGAAGGCCTAACCGGTCATGCCAAACATCTTTGAACTTCTGGTTCACTTTCTCATCAATGATATCATCTTTGGGGGAAGATCTATATCTTTTTCAACATCCCCATCCATGTTTTTCACAATAAATCATTATGAAATAAATTTATTAATAGATTTCATTTGAATATAAATTGGAACTATGTTTGTATAATATATGGTAAAAATAATCGCTTTTCAGGAGCTTTATTTTTTCTTGTGAAATTGTGTTTTTACTACACTTTGATTATTACAATTGGTTAGTAAAATTCATTTTAAGCAAAGTGATAATTTCTCATTCATGTTTGGACTTAAGCATTAAACTAATGCTTGGACGGATCAATTCTTTCACTGAAACACAAATCCATCACAATAGGACTAACTAAAGTTTGTGATTTGAATATCTGATTTTAATATCATATATCACAATTTCAATTTTTCTCTAATAATGTTCTTTCCTTCCATTTTGGTATTCACAAATACTAAAAAATTTGACATACAATACTTGTGTCTTCATGCTTATGTCTACAAACTTTCATAACATCTCATTCATGTGAAATCTTGTTAATGCTTTACAATATTCCATTTCAGGTGGAAATTATGACAAGTCTTCATTGCATTGTCATTCATGGTCAAATATAATGAAATATTAACATTTTCTATTCGCTTAAAAATTTAAGGAAAATACAAATTCCTTCTCTCTTGCTTATCACATATTTAGTACATGGAATATGCAAACAAAAAGCTATATACCAATTTGCTTCTAGAAATTGGTGTAGCACAAGTAATGGATAGTCTCATGATATAGTACATAATTCACTTCATGGAATATGTATACCAAACTTTCATTGTCGATATCCATACTACGCAATATTATATAAAACAAATATAAATAAATTCAATAAATGTATCATCATTTTAAAATTGTTCCCATATTGTTCACATTCTTTTAAACATATTTGATATTAGTAACAAATAAAATAACACATAAACAAGTAACAAAAACACACACTTTTCTTAATACAAGTGTCACAAATGTGCAATTAAGGTACCTTTTTTAAAATGATACCTATATATATTTATTATAAGTAGACAAGAAGTTGTAATTGACATTTTAATCCATAAAAATTTATTATAATTAAGAATGGTGGCATGAAATACATAGCCTTCAAGGCTATAGTAAATAAAATTTATAGCCACTTTGCTTCCTCTTTAGTCATCAAAAGATGATACACATCTTCTATGAGCATTATCCATTTGAAGATAAATTTGTTAGCTTTAAAATAACTAAAAATGATTGGGCTGCTAACCATTCAATCATACGTAGCCTTTTGATTTTCAATATTAAATTAATAATCATATTACAAACATAGATAAATATATTAGATCTATAAATAATATAGAGCAAGAACAAAAATTCTTACCTTCTTACCTCGTGATGACAAGAATTTCTAATGCATTGATCATCCACCAAAATAATTTTTTATAATTTTTCAATGAGTATTATCAAATGGATGCATGACCATGTATATATAAAACAATCTTAAGAAAAATTCTTTGTAAATATGTATAATACATAATATTTATAAAACTAATTCCTAAAAATGAATTGGACCATTATAAGATCATTTCAACTATATAATATCTTAATAAAATAGAGGGATAAAGATATTACCTCAAATTAAATAAGAAATAAGCAAATTTGATTTGAACTGTGAACTTAGAGCAAGATTGTGTTGATAACGTGTTATAAAACTAATGAAAAACAAAGGAGAGAAAAAAAAAATTGAGGTGAGAAATGAGAGTAGTATTCTCATTCACTTCTTTTGTATATTACCCTTAGTACGTAGACCTATTTATATGCCTTTAACCCATAAAGGTAGACCTATAGGTTACATTAACATAATTACAAATTAATCCACATAATTGGCAATAACTTAAGGGTTATTGGGAATATGAACCCAAAGGGTCACTCTTTGGGGTTAATGGACAACCACACAATCAAATGATTTATAACACTATTCTATTTTTAATAATTTTAACTTATCAAGACCAATTATGCTATTAGAGAGGAGCTTCAAATTATTAATGAAAGAATAACTTTTACAATTGGATGGAAAGGATGGCACCAATGTTATCTAATAAGGCATGGAGATGTGTATGACATATGATACATGTATTGAATTTTGACGAGAGAACCTTTTCAACTTGTTATTGAACCATTCTGAAAATTATGATAAATTATTTCTATGCATGAATAATATGTGTGATGATGGATGTCGAGTTCCAAAATTACGAATAAATCCACTTTCAACTATTTTGTGTATATTTTTACAAAGTATTTTTTTTCTTAAATCCACAAGTACATTATGAAAGTTGCTTTTGTTATTAATTGAGTTCAAACTAGACTTCATCATAATTTGAAAAGCACATCAGGCCTAATAGGTCAATAGATATAAGTCTATAAAATAAACTTGAATAAAAAGAATCGAACTAGCCCCTTTTGTAATCAAGCTTGAGCTTCTTTTAAAGCTAGCTCGAGCCTGAATCAAAATTTTTGAAAAAGAAAAACTTATATCATTTTATATCAAATGCTTAATCAATTTAAAATGTGCATAAATTCCATTTATTGAAGAAAGTAATAAAAATAAAGATTGGGTGATGATCTTAATAAAGATGTAGTTTTAGAGCTTTATCAATAGAAGAATTAATTATCGAAGTGAAATCTCTTAAGCAGTGATGCAAATGATGCTAAATATATATTACATCATGCCTTGGATTGAATATAGCCATAGAACTTTACCATGCTTGGGATTTAATCTAGCCATACAAATAATTTGTGCTTTAATCATTTTTTTAAATGACTTTAAGAAAATTTTATATGGACTTAATAAGCTTTTTAAAAAATGCTTTTAATGATCAAATTGAATTTAAAATTAGAAATTAAAATAAAGGACACTTTATTATCTATACCCACAAGCTAATATAGTTTAGAGTAAATTATACAAATTCTCTATGAGGTTTTCTTGAAATTATACAAAATTTTATCTATTTTTAATTATACATTTTAATTTAATTTAAATTTTTTAATTCAAATGCCCTCTTTAAAAAATATGTAAGAAAGTAATTTAATTTTAGAAAATTATGTATTTAGGTTAATGAGAAGTACCTTATTTAATAAATTTAAAATTAGACTAAATTATAATATAACTTTTTCTTTTCAAAACAAAATTTTTCACTACTAGAAATAGTTTTTTATAGTGACAAGCAAATCTGTGCTAAATTTCACTTTTAATTGAGTATTAGCAACATGATTAATATTGCTAAATCCCTTAGCAATCAATGTTGCTATAATGCACCTTAATTCCATTGCTAACCAATTCCGCAGCTAATTTAATTTTAAGGTAACTTAACTGGTCAACGAATTTTAAATTATTTACTTTTAGCAATGGAACATCCCTTGTTAAAATCAATTGTAAATTGCTTGATTAAAAACTTGCATTACATAGTCTTGTGTTGGTCCTTAATCTCTAACATACTAAGATTGCAACTCAATTTTATTATGAAGTTCTTATCCTATCCTACACATTCATAAAGAAAATTATTAGTTATTAAAAGTAGTCCCTCCATCAATTATCAGGGACAAAATGGTCTTCCCAAAGGAACTATTTTTCTTAGTAATCAATTCTTGAGGGATCATATTGTCACCCAAAATTCATGAAGGGTCTACTTGTCACTGAAGCAAAATGTGAGAGGACCAATTGTAATTTTTCTTAAAATTGAGTAAAAACATAGCATTCACAAGTAATCTAAAACACCATAATATAAGAAGTAGACTAAAAGCCCATTTTAGTCCTTGAGAGATGAGCCCAGTCTCAATTTGATCTTCCACGTATCCATAGTATCAAAATAGTTCTCCCAATAACAATCCCTTCTCAAAGTTGTCCTACCATCCATATTCCATCAACTGTAATTTGACATGGCCAATTAAGCACTGAGTTGGCAATAACAAAGGCTGAGTTGGCAAAAATTAAGACTTGTGTTGGCACATCCAGAATCTTTTTCCTTGACACCCAAAATTGGTTAAACCCTAAATACCTCTTTCTCTTCTCGATATGCACCATCATCACCCCTGCATTCTATGAATCTCCAAACCTCTAACTCCCAACACGACAGCCAGTGTTTTGATGTACAGAGAAGATGCGAATGTTTCATATAATAGCATCTTGAAGTGTCATGCATGTCGATTGAGTTCCTTAATGCCAATGTCTCGTATCTCGAAGCATTTAAATTGAAGGCCATTTCTAGTCAATCAAAGTCAAAAATTTGATATTATTGACGTATAGTAGGTGACCAGCATCCTATTAACACCTGCATCTGCATTTGAACCTAATTAGAAACATTATTCCATGCTAGAACTTGGTCCATTTCAAGTTTTGACATTATAAGGCCACCTGTCAACAGACGACTTGATGTGTAGATTATTATCTTTTAATGCATCATGCACGTGGCCATCAAGCTAAATGAATGGGTTGCCACTAGGCTGAAGTTTAGGCATAGCCAGGGACGAGGTTGAACATTTTTTCTTCAATGCCTCGGCCCAATTTGATAAAACTATTTGTGAGATTGAAGAACTAAAGGAGAAGAAGAAGGGATGGAAGAGGAAAAAGTGTGCTACATACAAAAAATCTACTGTTGTGATGTGGTGATAGGTAGATAAAATAACAATGAAGAAATTCATAAGGAAGCAATGAATGCTTTTTAGTACACTTTGGTAGTGTAAAGATGAAGGACCAACACCATATTTAATGGACAAAAGACAAAATAAGCATACTCCAAGAGGTTAAATAAAGAAAAGGATATAATTTAAACATAAAGAAATGACAAAAAACTTTCAGTGAAGCAAATGTCTCACATTTTTTCCCATTTAACCTTAACCATTGTACCATTCTTGTTCTTCCTTATCCTCTCCAATCTTCATCATCTCTATTCTCTTGCTCGACAGCCAGTCACTTATACACACATAGAAGGACGAGGCTTTGTCTATTGCGTTACTTATAAAATCGATTAGGGTTTGTTTATCTCAAATTTCAAACAAGACTTAGATGAGGCAACAAGTTGCTGATTATAAATTAAATAAGTATAGTGATAGGAGATGGAGGAAGAATAGAGTGGACGAAAGTGGCAAGTGGTAAGAACTAGGTTTCAAATAAAGTAACTTCACTCAACCCAAGCAAGTTTAATCCAGCTCGATTTAATTTGGGTCTGTCGGGCTAGGTTCAATTTTTGGGCCAATAATTCTGACCCAAAGAGCTTTCTGGGCTAGGTCTCGAGTTCTCCTCTAAGCCGCCCCATCCAATCTTTTATTCAACCCTTGGCTCATGTGAACATTATGAAATTTTAATACCAATAATAGGGTGAGACTAGAATAATTTTATAGCTATTATTCTCAATCCAAAGTGGGAGAGATGGTGGATGGTTTGTGGCCCTTAAAGTTATTTTTTATCAAAGTGATGCCATAGATAATAAAAGAAATTTTATTGAATAAAATAATTGATGTTATTAATATTTGTAAAGAAAAATACAATTTTGATTCCTCACTTATTTTATTTCTCAAAATAGTTTCTCATTGATTGAAAATTGTCACTTAAAGGCATTATTCATTTATCCACTGAGATTTATGGTCAAGTTGCTTAACAATGTAAATGAATTAAGGTAATATAGATGTAAATTAAGCATATCAAAGGATACTACATTTCCATCACCGCCTTCATTATTATCTTCATTATATGCCCCTAAAGTGAAACATTATCAAAGGGAGTAATTCATCCACTCCTCATTCTGCACAGAGGTGTGCTCTGCTTTGTTGTGATGAGTTGTGTTTTTAACTAGAAACTCGTTAAAATCTAAAACAAATCAGAAATAATCTTATTTTTTATATTACTCAACCTCAAAACTGAAATGGAAGGAGAGATTTTAATTCAAAGGATAAAGATCAAGCATTGCTTTAAGAAGATAAAGCTACAGTAATCTAACTAGAGCTACTCTCAGTAAAACAAAATTTATAGACCGAAAACATACCCATCTAGTCACTAAAAAATAATTCAAATTCAAAGTCATCAAATGGAAATTTAAACTAAAAAAGTTCAAGCTTATTATTGAAAGTGAATTGAGTGGAGAACATGTAATTGTTAGTAGAAGATGAGGGAATCTCTGCCTGACACCCTATTTTTGCAAGGAGAAGAGATGAAGGTAATAGGGTGTCATGACTCCTACAAACGAGGATGTGACCGGCATAGGGGAACGAGATAAATTGGCTCTTGTAAGCCTACCTAATGCTTAAGATTCCAATTATAGTATAAGTAAATAGAATTCTCAACATATAGCTATGATCCACAATAACAAAATAAGACCATATGCATATATATAAGGGAGCCACTAGATCACAAATACAAACTTCACAACAAATAAGGACTTGCCTTTGTGAACAATGCAAAGCTCACATAACAGACACCAGCTAAACCCCTAATTCGTAAGTGGGGGGGTCTAAAAATAGCACTATCATCTAAAAAATATTAAACAACGAGGGGTGAGTGAAAACTCAATATGCAGATAATACTAATTATGCAATGGAAGGAATAGACTAGGTATGGTAGAGTTTTTCACAAACCATTTAATATCTCAAAATCTAAACACCTTTAACAATTAATAAAATAGTAGCAAAATGAGGAAAACTCTGTTAATCTTCATATGTAATCCCAAAAAAAAATATAAACAAACCCTGAACAAAAATGAATCAATTGTTTGCAACATAAAAGCATACTGATCAAAACAAAATGCTTGGGAATGTCCAAATCAAAATTTAATTCTTAGAAATATCCAAATCAAAATATAATGGTTTGGAACCATCAGAAGTCTAAAATAACAAAACTAGCTCAAGGCTAGCATAATCAAAACATATCACATATCAGTCACGAGCTTCAAGCTCAAAATAATCAAAATCATGGTTATAGGCCTCAGATAGAATATCATAATGGCAATAAAATGTTAAGTCATATCATAATACAAATCGTAATGTACTACGACTAATGTCTACTAACTTTAGCTATCAGGTCCTGCTTTGGATATATTCCTAAAAATTTATTTAACATATATAAATCCATAATTAGAAGTCAAAGTTTCAAAAATCCATATTCAAATTTTTGCATAAGGACAAATAAAAATATTGAAATATCAGAATCTTAGTACTTCGTATATACAAAAGCAATAATCTTTATAAGTAAATAATCAAAGTATTTCCTAAATATAAAACCATAATACTTCAACTTATAGAACAAAGAATTTCAAAAGTTTAAAATAATTTTTAAGTCATAAATTCAAATTAGAGGAATTTTGAAATACATAATCAGAAGAATTTAAAAGTTACACGGTCAGAATAATTTAGAAATACACAATCAGAATGATTCAAAAATACTGAACAAGATAATTCAAAGGTACAAAATCATAGTGCTTCAGAAAATGCAGAATTAGAATAATCAGACATTCAAAGAATTTAGTAAAATACTCAGTAAGATTTTGATTAGATCAAAAGCTTACAAATACTCAGAGGATGCATAAATGATGAAATATTTTTAAATTCCAAGAAGTCTATCCTAGGGCACAAAGATATTCAATGACAATTATTTTTACAAGAATTTGCATAAATCAAAAAGTACATGTAATTAGTGTTATCTACTCACATAGAAAAGGCACACATAACATATTTTCTTACTGTCTCTTATACTACGTGTTAGATATAGTGCACCCTATATGCTACTAAAAATAAAATAAAAAAATATGACCTTAATGTCCCTTGCTATAATCATCTAAGCTCAAAAAAATTCGTAAATAGTCTCATAATAAACTGATTAACAAGTAATTTGTCATCATCAAATGACTTCTGTCCAAAATTGCTTCCATTCTTTAAAATAAAAAATATTCCCTTAAATGATGAAAATTTCCATGACCAACAATACATGCATATCCAAGTAGAAAATGCTCACAAGACTTAAATGGTTCGTATGTTACAGTTTTCATTCTTCCGCCCATGACTAAGACCAACATACATATATATATTGCACTTAAAAAAATACTTCAAGGTTTTAGTAATACATGTATGTCCTTAAAATAGAAATCTCCACAAATCGGCAATTTCATTGCCATTAAGTCCAAAAATATGATTATGTAAATATTCCAAAATTATGACCTCATAATTTGTAACTTTTCTACTTTCACCCCTATTAATCAAATTATTTCTAATGCAAACATCAAAGCTCCCAATGTATAAGCAACGTTAAAACACACTTTCTAACATTATTATTTATATACAACTCTGAAAATTAAATATGCCAAAACAGGCCAATTAATCCATTTTACATAACTATTGAGTTATTCAATATCATCCAATGACTTAAAAATTATATCAATTATAATTAAAGTAATTATTCAATAATAATAGTCATTTCCATTGAATTTTTCTTCATCAAGCTTCCTCTTACAACAATGAAATTTAAGATACTTTGAAAAAAAATTCTTAAAATAACTTACCACTCAAAACGAAAACTACCAACAAATTTTATCTCTTTTCTTGAGGTCCAATGATGCTAGAGAAACAATAAATCTTCACGTTCTTCCACTTTAAACACTTCAACTCCCAACCATAAAAGGGGTTTTTAATTAAGCAATCCGAACATTAAATTAACACATGGAAATTGTTAGATACTTACCTAATATCAAAACCTCCCAAAGAAATTTCACAAAATTCCTATAAATTAAGCCCTAATTTCAAATTCCAAATTTTGATCACTGTTTATGTTACTGTTCAACAACTAGAACTATATCAAGAATGAACTTGGCTTTCATCTTAAATGTCTTCCATCAAGAATTGTGTGCATTTCTTTACATTCAGCTAACTTGCACACCTGCAATTGCTCCAAATTGCACATGCCAAATTCTAAGAGATCCTTGATGGTCAAATGTCGATCCAAGATTAAAGCCATGCTACAATTAATCATCATTTTTATGCCAATAGGGACATTAACACCTTTTGTAAATTTGAAGCTACACTCACTTACTTTAAATTTTTCTTCAGCAATACATGGTGTAGTAGATATGATCTGAGACATATGCTAGTCATCAACCGATCTGAAATCATGCTCTAAAATCCAAGCTGGAATAAAATTCAATAGTTTTGGTTATGGAATGTATAGACTAATAGTTTGCAAGTATTCTAGTACCAAGATTTCTGGTAGAATGACTTGTATATTCTCATACCACTGCTTATTATCAAGATTCACATCAAGGCTTAAATGTTTTAACACCTTGAGTTTTGAGATCACCCCATAAGGAACAATTGTTAATCTAGTATACTATTTGCTTTCCTTGCCATGATATTCATAAAAGCAAAGAGTCAAGCTTTGGAGATTAGTTAGCTTTCATATCTCATCTGGCCAATGTATGATATGACTCTTGTCAAGATCAAACTTTTCAAGTTTCTTCAATTTTCCAACTGCCGGGGGTTATTTCATGAAGTGCTCACAACCATTCATATAAAGCCCTCTAAGTCGCTCAAACTCAAAAAAAGAACTTGGTAGTTCTCTTATACTAGTGTAGAATAAGACCAGGATGCAAAGTAGAGGCATTTTGAAGAAAAATGGGGTAGGGCTTTTGTCAAATGACTGTTGTTATGCAACATCAATGCTTCAAGAGGTAAACAATTCAGAGATAAAGTTAGCTTAGATAGTTGTTGTTTGCTAGTTCAATATGTACAGCATTATGCCATAGCTCACTATTTGGTGGCTCAATCAAACCTAATCCTGCTTTTTCATAAAGAAAGGTTTCTGATTTTTTAATGATTGCAAAATGGCATAGGAGTCTTTTAGCATTTGGATATACCTAGACTTAGTATCTTTAAATTGCAACAAGACAAAACAGTCCAGAAGCTCTCTCAAGTTACGCTCTACTTGTCGAGCAACCACTAACTGAGATGAAATCCAATCTTTGATCAATTCATTTTCAATCTTTCCATTTTTTATATTAGGAACGATAAAGGAACATGTAAGACAATGTTTTTGTGTCACACTTATCTCATGCCAGATGAAGTTTATGAATGCATTTACCATGACTCTGCTCTGACCATCAAACAAACTAATGTCACGTGAAGGATTAATCTAATGCAACTTGTGTCGAGCATATTGCCAAGGGTTACCATGTTTTGCATTCTTCAATGATTTTGCCGCAATGACAATGGCAAGAAGATGGCCCCCGCACTCTATTACTAGACGCACTGCAATTTGATGGATGGAATTAGTCGAAAAACATACAAGCTCATTGCCTAAAGTCTGACATATGACCTCCCAGGGCAACAAATGATCCCTTGTCCCAATTTTTAATTCCATTGCCATTGTTAACTCATTAGCCTGCTTGGAAGATTCACTAGTAATCAGCACCACAACCCCTGTAATTTCTTTCCTAGGAAAACCCACTTTCCGTGGATCTAAAGGCTCTTTGGCATCTCTATCCACCAAAAGCACTAAGTATTTCTTTCTTGACATTACTTTTTCAATACTTATTATAAGCCAATTGCCATTGCCTTCTTCCTCATCCTCTTCAATCATTAATGGAAGCGAAAGTTGTTGAACAGTCTATTGTCTAACATGGGCCTCCACCTAGCATTGATGAACTGAGGCGTCAATGCACAAGACTCCTTTAAAGGATTCATGTAGCCAATTCATATTGTCCTCATGTTTCAAGGCTGCTTCTATTTTTTATGCAACTAGTCTTTCTTTCAGCTCCATTTCTAATAGATAACATAACATGATGAATGTTGTGTGCTTGATCATCATTAGAAAGTGCAGTTTGAACCATTTGATTAGCAGTAAGATTCACAGCTAAATTGATAATGGGTCCTGGTATCACATATTTATCAACTAACATGCAACTCCCACTTGCTTCCTCGTGTTTCAATATTTGCATTGGTAATAGTCCTTCCAAGCATTTAAAGGGCTTCTCGTTTAGTAGACGATGCAAATCTCCGAGCAAATGTTCCTTCTGTAATGCTTCATTAGTCCAAAGCTTAAGTTTGCTATTGTGTACTGTCCTCACAGGGTAATCCAACAAGAGCATAACAAAATCTCTTATCTTGCTTAAACAAAACAGCAAATGCTTTTTCTATTCAAATTCTGATCCAAATAGTGTTTAACCGAATAACTTCACTGTTTTGGTTTTGGGGAAATCAAGAGGTTACATTTTCCCAAATGGCTCCAGGTATTCTATTTTGGGGAAAGCAAGAGGCTCTGTTTTCCCAACTGGCTCTAGTTTTTCAATTTTAGGGAAGTCAAATGGCTCTGCTTTGCCAAATGCCTTCACTGCGAATCTTTTGGGAAAATCAAGGGACTCCATATTGGGAAGAACTTGTTGAGCCTTGCCATTAGGTATATTCATATGCTGATCTCGACCCCCCATTCGAAACTCCAAATTTCAAATTTAGCATTTTTCTACATATGAGAAGCATGAAAAGAATAAGTTAAACAAAAGGAAGAAAAAATATGATTTGGGGATAAATCATGATGAATAAAGCTAATTTGTAAATAAATCAATAAACAACATACTAAATCATATGCATGCAATGGCTTTTGGTCATGAATAAAATCTTTTAGCCCACCCATCAGTCAATTTAATCTGAAAGAAAAGTTAAAAATTAAGTATGTAAAAGGTATAATTGGTTCGACATTAACATCTCACGTATTCCCAAGTCCATGTTACATGTGTAAGAAATTTTTGAAAAAAATTCTATTTATCTACTTTGATTTTTTTGTCTTCAAATGCAAACAACTCAATTTTAAACCAACAGGTCATTTAATATTAAACATGTAAAAAACTCTACTCGTGTTACTTGAATTGCTTCATAATACACACATACAAAAAAGATAAAATGAAACACCTTATCATTTTCATATTCATATAGTTATTTTCATTAAAATTTGGATATAAAAAATTACACGGTGATTAAGTGATAAATAAATCAAACATACAGTGTTTAATGAAATCACATGTGACAAAATGATTTTGGATGGAACCACAAGAGAATAAACTACAATTTACCTTCCAAAAAATGTCTTCATGTATCATATAAGAGCCTAATAATGAACTAGCATCTATACTTAATTATTTGACTTTGATCAAAACCATCGGTTATTCCTTATCTCTCTATATTAGAATAAAATAAGTAATAACCGTTGTAATTTGAATCATTCATAAATTACAATTATATCTAAAAAAATAAAATTACATATCATGGGAGAGAAATTAGCACAAGAGTCTAACAAATTCATTGTTAATAGGTGAAAAGATGAATAGACACCAATAATGATTATATAATTAAGAGATATCAAAAATAGGATTTTAAAATCCATCAAAAAGAGTGTAGGCTAAATTTTTAGGAACTTTATATGACAATAGGGATGGATTCAATGGGTCGAAAGTGGGCGGTCGTCCTTTTTGAATTTTAAAAATTTATACTTATATATTTAATTTTACACCATATTTTTCAGTTGGTTTACTAATTGCTAATGTTCCACCCCCATACAAAAAGTGATGAAACTAAAACTATATAACTCAACAATATTTTCTATGATTTTTTTATAATTTTCATCCTTGAATAGTTAAAACAAAGAAGCCTGACTTCCTAATCTAGTAGTAAAAACAAAAATTCACAGAAAGTGGATGTAGTCCTTTAAAGTGAAGTTATTTAGTGAATATCATGATATAGAGATCTTAGATCAAAGTATTCATTACAAAGCTAATCAAAGTCAATCTCACCATTAAAGAGATAACCTCACAGTTAAACATCACTATTGGTATGATATCTTCATTTTTGTTGTAGAATCATTATTACAAGAAATAAATTTTCGCATCAAGCAAGATACAGTAGAGTTACTTGTCCTCAACTCTGCACTAAATCCACAAGATGATTATAAAGCTTTTTAGGTTGAAAATATTGCCAAGCTTATGAATAAGTTTTATCCAAATGACTCTATGGAACAAGTAAAGCAACATCTAAAGATTCAATTGGTGCATTTTAAATTTGATGCTCATACAAACTCAAAGTTGAGGAAAGTTTTAACAATAGTGCTAAGATATAAAAATCGAGAATTAACCTACTTGTTGATAGAAGTATTTGTTTTATGTGAACTCTTCCAGGGTTTACAACAATAGCTGAAAGAACATTTTCATATATGAAAATTGTGAAGACAAGTCTCTAAAACAAGATAGAAAACAATTTTCTTTGGACTTGTTTGATAATGTACATTGAGATAGATATAACTCAAAAATTTTCAACAAATAAACTCATTAATAACTTTGATCTTTTGAAAATGGTAGAGCACAATTTAGAATGCTTAAGTTAAGAAAATAAAATAATAATTTATGTTTCTTTCATTTTCTACATTTTTTTGTAAAGCTTTAATAATTTATCAAATATAAATTTTTGTTCGTAGAATATCAAAAAGTACCATATTACTCATATTTGTGTCTATCACCCCTTTCAGACTCAATTTCTAGATCCATCCTTGTATGACAATATGTTAATCTAATCAAGATGCATCAAATTATGCTTTAAAAACATAGACAAGGAAGAGATTTTCGGAATGAAGACATTGAAGATATAGATCATAACGGAATCATACAACAAACCAAGTGATGTGCTCTTGTGTTGTCTCACTTATCTCAAGCCTCCGCTGGCGAGTGTAATATTGTAGTTCAATGGACACTTCACTTCTCTTATCTTCTTATAAGTCAAGTTTACTTTGACTTCATATCTGTCATTCCTTTTCTCTTGAATAGTAAATAACAAATAGTCTCCTACTAATTATTTGTGGTGTCTCTTGTTTCAAATTAAAAGGAAAAAAATGTAAGAAAATAAAGTTCAATTTAAAACACGTCTTTTTCTTTTCTTTAATATATTAATTATAACATTAAAAAATTTCAATCTAGAATGTTTTATATATTTATTATAATGTTTTTAATATCTTAATTATTTGATTAAAGAGAAAATTAATATATATATATATATATATATATATATATATATATATACAACTTGGTTTTCTTTTATTATTTTCCTCATATTTCTTTATTTTCTATAATTAAACATACAATTGCAACTTTGTGGCAAGTTTGGTACAAATAAATGAATTTTATGAAAATAGAAATGGGAAAGGAAAAAGAAATGTGGTTAAATGAAAAAAATTACATTATCCAATTTCTTTTCTTAAAATATTTATATTAAATTAATGGTAACAATTTTTACACGCATGAAAGGCAGTGTATATAAAGGTGTATATTTTGGTTCATTATATATGTTAATAATAATAATGTTTATACCTTAATCTATAATTGAATAAATTAAACTATTATGTTTCTAAAAGTAAACTTTATTTAGTGAAATTTATTCTTCATTAAATATGCTGACATATTTTGTCAATATAAAATAATTAGTCAAATGAAAATTATTTTGGCCAAATAATGAATAGCCATAGATAAGGAGGGAAATACTTTTGTAATCCATTATTTACTACGAAATTACTATTTTAATTTTTCACTCATTAAAATATTTAAAATGATCATTCACTCATTGAAAAATGTTATGTTTGTTCTATTACAATTTAAAAAAATATTAAATTTAATCTTTTTAATAAACTTTAAACTATAAATTCAAGGGACTAAAGTTGGTCTCTTTTAAAAAATAGAGACTATTTTAAACATCACGATAAGTAACAAATTAAATAATAATTTTATAATAAGTAAGGAATTAAAAATTATTTTACTCTTACATGAATTATTATTTCTGTTCAAAGATTGTGTCAGGTATTCTAAAATGCGCCCACTTCTTAGTTAGGTGCCAATTTTAAAACATTAATCTAGGAAGACGTCATATATGTTGTCATTATTAGTATTCTTTTAATAATAATCATTTTAATTTTATGCCTTTCTCTAAAATTAAATAAATTGAATTAACATTTGGCCAAAGTAATATTGGTTGAAATTTATTACTATTTTTAGCTATGCAGGCATATTTTGACTATGTGAAACCCAAACAAAATTATTCTAGCCAGATAATGGATAGTCGTGGATATATATGTTTTGTATTACCATGCTAATAATATGTCGATTCAAAGAAAGCTTTATTGTTAAGGCATTTTAATTATCAATGTTAATGATCTATGTCTAAAAATACCACTCACAAATTATTATTTGTCCAAAGACAAAATATTATTGTTCTGTTTAGCTTCTTAAAATAAGTCCACTTGCATGTATGTGTAATAAATTCTTATCTTTATTTACTTATTATTATTAATTTTAATGTTCTCATATACATGTTTCATATGAGAACTAATTTATTTACTCAAACGTTACACAGGCCTTATAGCAAATTAGTCAGTTTTGTTATATACTAATATATTTTAAATCAATGGTATTAGTAGGTATTAGCAAAAAATTAAATTTAGTAATATATTATGGTATAAAGAAAGCATAATAAACTATAGAAAATGCATAAAATTGGTTATATTAAATTGATAAGAGAAATGTTATGACAATGAGCTCATTGAAAGAGTACTACTATAAAATATTTTCTTATTAAATGAAACAACTCTAACTGTTACTTTTCCAAATAACTCTAAAATTTATAAATTAATAAAATTATATTTGATTTTGTCTCTGACTTTGAATGATTATATTTATAGTGCCTCATTAAGAAATTTAAAGGCAATTTATTTATTTATTATTATTCTTATTGACTACAAAATATGTTTGAACTTCAAAAAAATCTTGAATTAAGATGTAGTTAATTAATTTATTATTTTTTTCATTCATTCCAAATAATTCTATGATTTCGAAGAATTCTTAATTTTGAGACTTCAAAGAATTCTTAATTTAAAAAACATTTAATTCATCCTCTAATTAATTATTTTATTATTTTTCTCATTGTGTCCAAAGAATTTATGCAGTTTGAAAAAAATTTTATTTAAAAAATAGTTAATTGATTTATTAATTTTTTCATTCACTCCAAATAATTCTCACACTTCAAATAATTTTTTAAGAGACAAATAAATATTTTATCAATCAATTATTTCATTATTCTTCTCATCAACTGGTATAAATCTATACATGTCAAAAAATTCTTATTGTATGTACGAGAAAGATAGAATATGGCTGAATTCAGTTCATCTATGCTGGATTTCAAGAGAAGAAAGAAGAAAGACGATGATAGATTGGGAAAATGTCAAAGGAGAATGAGAATGCTAGTACAGATGGACGATGTGTAGAGAGGGGTAACGACGGAGAGAAAGGGATGAAGCTGGAGAGAGAAGGACGATGCCAGAGGTAGAGGGACGATGGGAGAGAGATTAGGAAGATGCTGGGAGAGAGAGGGACATTGTGGAGAGATGCAGATCTAGCTTACTTTGTAAAAAATTAAAATATAATATTAATATTTTAATACTTTAAATAGGAATATTATGCTGAATTTATTCATCCTCCTTTTCATTATTATTTCTTTTTTTAATATCATACCCAACATAATATATATGTTTAAATTATATTTCATTAAAGCTCATTACTTTCACATTTCCAACTTTTCTATCAACCAAAACAAGTTTAGTCAGCAGTTGAAGAAGGTTAAAAAAGTAAAATGACTAAATATAGAATGCAAATTAGGTGTGTTTGTGTTAATCATGCAGGAGAAAATTGGCTTTTTGATTTAGATGCTAGAAAGAAAAATTGAAAAAAAAAAAGCTATAACATAGAAAGTATTACAAGATACATAAATTTTTTATTGACCAAAAAATAAAATAAGGGACTTGTAATAAATTATTCCATCCATTCTTTTTTTATGTCAGAAAATAAAATTTCGAAAACATTATTTCATTCCAAGTCCCCTTAAAATATTTAGAGAATCAAAAATAAGAAATTAGAACACTACATTTCGAGTCCGGCAGAGTCTAGAGAGAGAGAAAAGAGATGGACGCATGGAAATTGAAACTAAAGAACAGTAATATTATAGACTTTAAGAAAGTGGGAGACGGAGATTGAATCCAAAGTATTTATTAATAGGGAAAATTCTATTTGTGGTCCTCATAATTTTACCTAAATTTTAATTTGGTCTGTATAATTTACAAATTTATAATTAAGTCCTTGTATTTTAAATAACTTTTGAAGTAGTCCATATTATTATATTTTTATCAATATTTTGTCATATATGTGAGTTAAACTTATTTCCTTATTTATTTTTTATCACTTTTATTAGTCTAAATTATATATATTCTAAATATTAGGTTATTATACAAGTAGTTGAATCATCAAATTTTAACAAAATGTTAAAGAAATTTTAGCATTAAGGATTAAATTATAATATTTTTAAACAATAAGGACCCAATTAAAAATTTTTAATCAATATGGACCAACTCAAAAATTGGATAAAACTATAGACATTCACAGTACAATTGTTTACTTTTATTTTGCCTATTAATTTCTATGCATTGCACAGGCCTTAAAAAAAATTAGTCTACTTTGCACCATGCCTATACATTTTAGATTAAATGGTGTTTGCAAGTATTAGTAGGTAATTGAATTTAATAATATATTGTGATATAAAGATAGCATAATAGTTGAAAATTTTGCATAAAATTAATTATATGAAATTAGTATGATGAAATAAGTGACAACAATAAGGGATCCAAAAATTGATGGATCCATGCCTATAGATATTGATAGTACAATTGTTTAGCTTTATCATCTTTAGCGTACCAAGTAACCATCATTGTTGTCATTTTAAATAACCCTAAAACCTTAAAAATTAATGATGGAATCACATTTAATTTTACATTTGACTTTATGTAAAGTATAATGATTGACAATCCAAATTATTGAATAAACCTTAAACCATATATCATTTTATCTAGCTATAATTTTGGACCATATGGAGTTATATTTATAATATTTTATTAAAAAATTTAAGATGTTGTTAATTAATTCTTTAATCAATTAAGTCATTAATTTCTTCGTTGCCTTCAAAAAATTCTCAAATTTTAAAAAATTCCTTATTTAAGAGGAAGAAATTAATTTATTATTTTTCTTATTTACTTCAAAAAAATTTCATTCTTCAAAGAATTCTAGACTTAAGATACAATTAATTAATTCATTATTTTTCTTTTTTACTTCAAAAAATTTTTTATTTTAAAAAAAGTTAATTAATTAATTATTTTTCTTCTTGACTCCAAATAATTTTTGTACTTCAAAAAATTTCAGTTACATGTATTGACAAGGTGAGGAGTAATTGTATAAAGAGTTAAGAAAATGATCAAATGTAAGCTTTTATTGATCAAACAAAGCTTCTACATTAAAGAGAGTTTAATTATATATAATAGATTCTTTTGAAACGCAAGATACAAAATGCTCATCTTGAGGTACCTACCGGACCATTCTACGACCTTGGTGTTGAAGGTCAGGTAAAACCTAATGGTGCATTCTCCTAGGGTGAAGAGGAGAAAGAAGGTAGAGGATGAATTGCAGGAAAAGAGATAATAAAACAGAAGTTATGGTAATCCGCATAAGTTGAATTTTGCCGCATCATCTAAAATCTACCGGTGTTGGAGGTGGGTATTATGGCAAGGACTAGGTTTTAACAAATTGAAAGTGTGAGGAGTAATTAGGAAAAAAATAAAGTATAAGGAACAATTCGCAAACTCATGTAAAATATAAGTACCATTTAATTAAAATTTTTTTTTATGGCATGTAGATCAAAAAACTGGAGACAAGTTCTATGGGAAGTGAGAAATATAACATTTTCTAATTAATTACACATTTCCCAAAATAATTTTTTTGGGATTATGAAAGTGCTAATTGGGTTTATATTTGATCATAACTTAAAAGTTTGCTCGGCTTGATGAATCCAATAAAAAAAAAAATAAAGCTCAAACAAAAATAGTTCAATAGAAAATTACTATTTGTAAAATAGGTCAAGCTTGGCCTATTTTTTAAGCTCGGTCTAGAAAAGTTTACATGAGTACTTTTTTAATTAATAAAAACTTATTATATAAAATAAAACTTTATGTAATGTGACATTTTGATAAAGAAATAAAAATTAATACCTCTTATATAAAAAATTTATGTCAATATAACAACTTATTTGTATTTATAATATCTCTATGTATGATCTTACATGTAATAGTAACAATTATTTATGCTATTTATTTCAAATCTTAAATAACAAATTGATTTGACTTTTCTTTAAAAAGTTTGATTGGCCTGACTCAAAAGATATGAATAAAAGTTTAAATAAAATAACCTGCTTAAAATACGGGCTTAAGCTTTTTTTAGGCCGAATTCAAGCCAAAATTTTAAAAGCCCGACCTGATGATAACATCTAATTCGGTTGTCTTCTTCAATAAAAAATAAAATAATATAAAATCAAAATAAGTAATTAACTTAGTTGGTAAAAAAATTGCCTTTATAAGAATATGATCATGAATAAAATATTATTTTAATTTTTTGCAGATGAAATATAGTCTCTTATAAAACTATTGTTTTAATTTGATCATTTACTGATAAAAAATTTCTTTATTTGGACATTTGTATAATTTGGTTCACATATATGAATATTTATAAATTTGATTACTCTCACAAATGAAATCAATAACATATTGTCTTTGTATCAATTTATTATAAATAAAATTAATAGGGGTGATAACATAAAAAAAATATTGTTTTGATATAATATCAATAATGCCAGTTTATCAATATACCATTAATTTCATTTATAACATATTGATCAAATGATATTATTGATCATTGTTATTTTTATAAGAATTAAATTAAAACAATATTTACAAGCAAGGATTTAAATTGAGAACATAATTTTATTAATGATCAAATTGAGAAATATTTTATTAGTGAGAGACAATTGAAAATATAATTTAGTGCTAGATTAAATTTTAAAAAAATTATCTGAATTATAAACAAAATTTAGTCTATGAAAAACAGAAATATATAAATAAAAAGGAACTAATTTTCGCTACACTGAAACCGATGAGAGTTATAACAGTTACACTCAACAATTATCGGAGGTAGAAAGAAAACAAAGAAAGAAAGGACAACCTACATTCAACAGTCATCAAACTGCTCTTAAGTACTCATAAATACATCCAATTAACCTCAGTTCTATGATTTGCAATCAGCAAGATACGTTCATTGGAAGATACCATATATCCAGATAACACTATAGTCTTGTTTATCTTTCCAAATAGGCAAGGGCACAAAGCTAACCAAGCACCAAAGAAAAAGGTAGTTGCCTTTCTGCTGTAATGTATGCTAAACAGTCACACTATAACAGAACCAGTAAAGCCAAAGTACACTAACATTAAAAATGCCATGGAAAACAGCACCACAACATTAAAAACCCCTTAGACCCTTAACGCTCTCAATGGAGTTAGTGCATGATGCTGTGCTTCAAAACTCGAACTTATAGGAGTAAGAACCACCATATGCTATCAAAAGCACTCACGGACCACAAAGGTAAGGTAGCACTGCCTCTTGAAAACTACCTCCTTAAGGAATGGTTAACAAATATCATCATTTTCCACAGAATCATTGCTCATTGTCATCATAGCAGATATCATAAAGCATAGATTGGTGGACTTTGAATGTTGCTTTCTCGTTTTAGATGATCCAGTCAGAGAAGGGTATCTGCCAAATTTGGCAACAGAATTACCAAAAATAGAATGCAAGGAGAAGTTTAGGACTTCAATCACTCTACCCTGAAGAAAGAAAGTCAGGAAAAACTGGGTGGTGCCAAGAATCACCAAAACATAAATTAGAAGTAATTAAATAAAAAGACTAATAGAAGTAGCATATGCATATCTATTAAAAGAGAAGAATTATATAATACCTGAAATGGTGGAAATGCTTATAAAGTTTGCAAATTGATAGTTTCCATTAAATTAAAGCTGAAAGAGCAGTTAAATTGCTTACTGATGGAAAAACCCATCTTTCCACGGTATTGAAATATGAGGAAGGCTATTGCAAGGAGAAGGAACTGCAAGGATAAGCCAAAGAGCATATGGCAGAATTTCCTAATGATGCAAAAAGGATTTGCTGGCTTTGCCATCATAACATCATTAATTGGTTTTGTAGATTATAGAAACATAAAAAAATGCTGAGTTTCACAGCCATCTTAGTGATTGAAATATATACAAATCCATTATTAGAAGGCATCTTTCCTAGTCATTTTTCTTGTGGGCTTCACTATAAGGCATTTTAAAAGTAAATCTAAATTAAACATTTTTTTTCTCATACCTTCTCTTCCACATTCAGTAATTGTAATTATATCTATAGGTGCTCAGTTTTCTAATGTATCTTCGTGATTGTTCTCAATGGCTTTTATGTAATAAATGATATTGGATTGTGATGCAGATGGCAGGTTTCTTTGTCTTCACTGCTGTCCATCTATACAAGTAAATGTGAACCGTTTTCATTAAGTTACTGCACCATATTAATGTTAAACCTAACTTTTGATATTCCAAATTTTGATTAGGCAATGAACAAAGTTCAAAATACACCTAATAGCATTCTTGTATTTCAGCATCTAAGTCATAATGCCAGCCCACTAGAAGAGTTAAAGTAATGTCAGTTTTAATGTAGTTTTCTCTTAAGCATCCATCAAACATCTAAGAGTATTGAAGATAACAGAAGAAAAAATTCAACCTATTCCCAACACTATGATGCTAACATGAAAAAAAACAAACACTAATGACAACTAAAATCACCACAAATCAAAAGCGCACAGATAAACACAACACAATAATGAATTGAAAATAGCAAAGTGAACAAAACACAAGAAACACTATGCTTGGACAATAACTGCAAACTGAAAATAACAACATCAACACAAAGAAAATAAATAAAAAAATTTTGATTTTTTAAAATATTTGAGAACACAACCCAAAACACATACAGTCCAAAAAAAGTGCTGACTGGAGAATTCCATACTAGAGAAAATAAAAATGAAAATACAGAAAAAGAAAAGAAAAAAAGTTGGATACCAAAAAAAAAAAGGATGAAGTGGGGGTTTGAAAATACCTAAAAAAATGGAGAATGGTGTGGAGGCTTCGATGGTGTGGGTAAGAAAAGTAGTGGCTGGTGAAGCAGTGATGCCAGTGAGATGAACGAGGTAGCGACAGTAAGGGGAAGAGATGAGGGCAAATGCCAAACAGAATGGAGAAGCGCCTGCAAACAATGGGAGGAGGGTTGAGCACTGACGAAGAAGAGGAATTGGATGACACCAGCAATGTAGAGAAGAGCGCAAATAGAAAGCAAAGCCAGCGAAGAAGTAGGAGAATTAAGTAGTAGATAACGCCAGCGAATGGAAGAAGAAGGACGAGGAACACCAGGAGATGAAGCTGAGAGAGAAAGTGGGAGAGTTGTCATGCCATGCCTTTGTTCTCTCTTTGTAAAGACTAGTACTCTCATAGGCATAATAGCAAAATTCCTCTAATTCATTTAGTTAAACAAGCCTATTTTCTCTAGCTTCCTTCAGTTAAAGTTTAGGAATTTGATCGCTGAAAAAGCTTTATGTTCCAACTCTACAGATAAAGGGGCATGACTTGCCATTGACCAATTGGAATGGTGAGTTTTATAGGCTGTCCTATATGCCTATAATGCATAATCCAACTTTTTTGCCCAATAGCCTTGAAGTGTTCACTGTTTTTTCTTGAATATACTTCAATTCCAGGTTAGACACTTCTACTTGCCCATATGCTTGAGGGTGATATGGTGTAGTGATTTGATGTTTCACCCCATACTTAACCAAAATAGCTTTAAGTTGTTTGTAGCAAAAGTGACTTCCACCATCACTTATTAATGCTCTTAGGACTCCAAATCTTCAGAAAATATTCTTCATGATGAATCCAACTACCACCTTGGCTTCATTGGTCTTTGAAGGTATAGCCTATACCCATTTGGAGACATAGTCCATAGCGACCAAGATGTAGAGGTTAGAATATGATGATGGATGTGGCCTTATGAAATCTACTCTCTATACATCAAACAATTTAGTTTCAAGAATGTTGTTTAAGGGCATTTCATTTCTTTTTGAAATATTTCCAACCCTTTGGCATCTCACACTTTCCATAAATTTCCTTGCATCCTTAAATAGAGTGGGCCAATAAAAACCACTTTGCAACATCTTTGTGACAGTTCATTCCCCACTAAAGTGACCACCATACTCAAATCCATGCAATGCCACAAAATGCTCACAAATTCTTCTTTTGGTACACACCTTACAATACCATCAGTACACCTCTTAAAGTGATCAAGCTCATCCCAAACATAGAATCTAGCATCATGAAGGAACTTCTTCTTCTGTTGCCAAGTTGGATTTAACAGAAGTACTTTTGTGGCCTTGAAATTTGCAAACTAAGCATACTAAGGGAGTTCTTGAATTACAAGTAGGTGTTCATCAGGAAATTCTTCCTTAATTGGTGTATTAGGCTCCTTTTGCTCTTCTTGTTCAAGGAGTCTTGATAAGTGATCAACTACTTGATTCTTTGTTCCCTTTTTATCTTTGATTTCCAAGTCAAATTCCTGCAACATGATCCAACGAATGAGACGAAGCTTTGCATCTTGCTTAGCTATGAATGATCAGCATACACAATGACTTTTGACCTACCAAATAAAAACGAACTTATCAAAAGCAAACACAACCGCAAACAATTCTTTTTTAGTAGTAGTATAGTTCAACTTTGCATCATTTAAAACTCTACTAGCATAATAAATGACATGAAGAACTTTGTTTTTCCTTTGTCTTAAGACTGTACGTATGGTAAAATCACTAGCATTACACATCAATTCAAAAGGCAAACTTTAATCTAGAGCAACAATCACAGGAGCAGTTATGAGTTTTTCTTTTAAAGCATTAAGAGCACTTATACACTCATCATCAAACTCAAAAGATGCATCTTTAACAAATAAATTGCACAATTGTTTTGCAATTTTAGAGTAGTCCTTTATGAATCTTTTGTAAAAGCCTACATGTCCAAGGAAACTCCTAATGCCACTAACATTGGTTAGAAGAGGTAGCATTGCAATCACTTACACTTTTGCACGATCCATTTTAATTCCCCTTGAAGAGATGCAGTGTCCAAGAACAATTCCCTCTTGTACCATAAAATGACACTTTTCCTAATTCAAAACTAAGTTAGTTTCTTGGCACCTTTTCAATACCAAAGAACAACTAGATAAGCAAGCATCAAATGAAAGTTCAAAAATAGAAAAATCATCCATAACAATTTCAATAAATTTTTCAACAATGTCAAAGAAAATGTAAAGCATACACCTTTGGAATGTTACAGGGGCACTGTAAAGTCCAAATGGCATTCTTTGGCATGCAAAGACTCTATAAGAGCAAGTGAATGCAGTATTTTCTTGATCTTTCAATGCCACGACAATTTGATTATACCCCGAATAGCCAACCAAGAAGTAATAACAAGCATGTCCAGCCAATCTTTTCAACATAAGATCGATGAAAGGAAGGGGAAAATGGTCTTTTCTTGTTACATCATTAAGCTTCTAATAGTCAATGCACATACTCTAATCGGAAACTGTTCTTGTAGGAATGAGTTCATTCTTTTCATTGATTATCATAGTTATCCCCTTTTCTTAGGAACCACTAAGACCAGACTTGTCTAAGAGCTATAAAAAATTAGGTAAATGATTCCCATATCAAAGAGCATTAACACTTCTTTCTTCACCACTTCCTTCATAGAAGGGTTCAATCTTCTTTGTGGTTAAATAACCACCTTGTAGCCTTCTTCCATAAGGATCTTATGCATGCAAAAGGCAAGATATATGCCTTTAAGATCTTCAATAGCCTAGCCAATAGCGGTTTTGTACTCTCTCAATACCCTAAATAAATTTTCTTCTTCAACCTCACTTAAGTGCAAACTAATTGTCATTGGGTAAGTGTTATCTTTACCAAGAAATGCTTACTTGAGATTATAGGGTAGCAACTTCAACTCATGCTTTGAAAACTCTTCAATCTTCACCTCATTTTTCTTTAATTCTTTATTTTTCAAGTTTGAAGAGGTAAGAATAGGAGAAGCTTTAAAGTGTTTGATACATTCATTCACTTTTGGGATTATCATCTTCATCCTCCTTGGTCATTGCATTCACTATGGTTGTTTCAAGTGGATTACTTAAAATGCCTTTTTGAAAAACATCATGAACTAAAGAATCAAACACATCCACCCTAAGATAATGTACCTTTTTCCATTGGGTATTTCATTGCTTTAAACACACTAAAAGTCACTTTCTTATCTTGTACTCTTAACATTAATTCTCCTTGTTGTACATCAATCAATGCTCTCCCAGTTGCCAAAAATGGTCTTCCAAACATGAAGGGAATATCAACATATTCCTCCATATCTAAAACCAAAAAATTAACTGGGAAGATAAACTTATCAACCATTACTAGTACGTCTTCCACAATTCCATAAGGAAATTTAATTTAGCGATTTGCTAATTGAAGGGACATTATAGTTGGTCACCTTTCTTATACCTAACTTGTTCATAATTGATAAAGGCATCAAATTTATACTAGCCCCTAAGTTATAAAAAACCTTACTAATTGTCATGTTTCCAATAATGCAAGGAATATTGAAGCTACATGGATCTTTTGACTTTAGTGTTAACTTCCTTTGGATGATGGCATTACATTCCTCGGTCATCACCACTGTTTCATCTTCCTTTAACTTCCTCTTCTTTGATAGTAACACTTTCATGAACTTTACATAAGAGGGCATTTGTTCTAATGCTTTGGCAAAGGGTATATTGATTTCCAACTTCTTAAAAACATCCTAGAACTTTGCAAATTTCTTTTCTTATTCTTGTTGCTTTAACTTTTAAGAAAATGTAACCTTGACATAAGTATATGGCTCATATTGCGTGTCCCAGTCAAATTCTTTCTTCTTCCTTCTTTCCTTTGGAGATAATTCCTCAATTGGTTTATCTTCCTCTTTATAAGCTTCTTTAGAATTGGACTTTAAGGAAAGGTTAATCTCCACTTGATTTGTATTTGATGAGTTTACTTTATTTCTAGCCTTTGCTTCTTTCTTATAAGGCTCCACAACCTTCCCACTCTTTAAAGTGATTGACTTGCATTACTCCCTTGGATTTACAACACAGTCACTAAGCAAGGAACCTCGAGATTTTTTAGCTAGTTGTTAGGAAATTTAGCCTAACTAAGCCTCTAGGTTCTAGATTAAAGCCTCTTAATTCAAGAAGTTGGTCTTTATTTCTTGCATAAAATTGGAAGTTTATTGTACAAAGGTAGAAGTTTGTAGTGAAGGCTATTCAAGAGCACTCTCTAATGAAAACATCTTGTCTTGAGTTAGTTGAGAAGAATATGTATCACCTTGGAATGAAGAATTTGGTTAATATGGCTTACCTTGTTCATTCCAAGAAAAGTTTGGATGCCTTCTCCATTCAGGGTTGTAAGTGTTAGCACATGGTTTATTCGAAGGTGTTTGAGAGTTTCCTATGCAATTCACTTGTTCTTGGGATAAATTCCCTAGTCTACTTACTTCACAATCACCATTTGCATATTGTCCCCTAAAAAAATCACAAATTTAGGTTAGAGAGTTCACTATATTAACTTGTAAAGTGTTGAGTTGCTTTGGGGAACTTGCAAGTTGTTAAGAAAGTGTATTGTTTTTTGTAAAAACTGCATCTAATGTATCCAACTCCATTACTCCTCTTCTCCCTATTGATCTATCATAAGGGTTGTTGTAGTCATTTGTTGCCATCAAGTCAATCAATTATGTAGTTTCCATCAGTGTTTTATTATTGAGAGATCATCTAGTTGTTGCTTTAACCATAAATCTTATAGCAAAGTTCAAGCCATAATAGAAAATTTGAATCTATTTCCAATCTTGGAAAGAATGATGTTGGCATCTTCTTAATAACTCTTTATATCTCTCTCATGCATCGTAGAGAGATTCTGAATCCCTTTGTGGAAATGTGGTAATCTCACTTCTAAGTTTAACAAATTTAGAAGGAAGAAAGTACTTGGTAAGGAATTTTACCACTAAGTCATTCCAAGTTGTGATACTCCCTTATGGTTGAGCTTGAAGCCAACACTAAGCTTTATCCCATAGAGAGAATGGGAAAAGTCTAAATCTTCATCACTTGTACCATTAACTTTGATTGTGTCACACAACTGCAAGAAATTGGAAATATGCAAATTTGGTTCTTCCATGGTACCTCCCCTAAACTAATCTTGTTGAATTAATTGAAGTAATGATAACTTGATCTCAAAGTTGTTCGCAAGGATAGGGGCCCTCACAATACTTGTGTTGCATCTTTCAGCAGTAGGAGAAGAGTAATCCCCTAAAGTATGATGGTTGGGTGGTTCTTCCCTCCTAGCCATTCATTCTTTCATAGTTTCCTTCTTTTATTTTGTCTTATTTCTATTTTTCCTTGCTGCCTTTTTAATTTCTGGATCAAAAGGCAATGACTCTTGGTCAATGGTACCTCGGATAAATACAATGACTCAAATTAAGAAAGGTAAGTAACTAAAACCAAGATAAATAAATAAATAAAGGAAATAGGTGTTTAAACTAGTATCACTTTGGTACTTTTTGATATTAATAACCAAACAAAATCCCCAGTAACATTGTCAAAAACTTGATGAACCCTCAGCAAGTATACCGAATTGCATAAGTAATACCAAGGTGAGAAAGTATTGTCTCACGAGGATTTTGGTTACCAATTACCAATTTCATTAATTTGATACTATCTAGACTACGAAAAAATAGGATTAAAAAGACTTCATTGCCACTAAAAAGAAACACTAATAATAAAAAGCAATTAGTTTGTATTTTTGGATTTCTAACAATAAGAGCAATTAAAACTATGAAGAAGCACAAATATGCAAAAGGGGCCAGGGATGCGACTTCCCTTGACCTATTAATGTATCTTAGAATTCTTACTCAACCAAGCTCTATTCCATAATTAATGGTTGAACTTCCAAAATAAACTGATAATTGATCCTTGGAATGTTAGTACTCCTTTAACAAAATGAGATTTTTGAATCCCTTAGACAAATCCCAATTAGAAAGGGCTTTACAAAAGAACAATGAAATTCCACAAAAAACCACACAATTAACATAATTTATTCCTAGATAAAGTTAAATTATGGAATCTATCACATGAGCTAGCTTATATATGAAGTTTCCAATTCTATACATGAACCCTAAATCAACCCATGAGTGGCCAAGTTAAAGGAAGCATTAAAACAGTGATAAACACTTAATTAATGGAAATATAAACTTGTACTAAGCACGAAAGTTAAGAAAACATCATCCAAGTCAAGTTACATCTTCGCCATAGCTAAAAAAGTTTAGTTATACATAGTTAAAGAACGAAAATGGAGGTAGAAGAAGAAAAAGTAAGCAAACTCCATGGTATTCTTAGTCCCAAAATGATTGGAGAGTTCTCAAAATCAACTTTTTTCCATCTTTGCCTCCTTTCCTAGCTTGTTTTTAGCTAATGCCTTGCAGAAATTATCTTAGATAGTGAAAAGATTCTATTTATAGTCGAATTTTTGCACATGTTAGAAAATAGCAAATGCCTAGACATTATTTTGAATGCTTGGGCATTGAGTGACTTGAACAAAAAATAATAGCTATAATGGGTGATCTAGCAATAGATTGGATGCTTAGGCAGTGGGTGGGCAGAATACACAAAATGGGAGTAACAGTGAATGCTAGGACATTGCTTCAGATGGTTGGGCATTGGACTAACAGAACACTTTACTCTAAAAACTCAAAATCCAAGTCTTCTCTTAGGCTTCCAAATCTAAAATTTGTTAGTAAAGCACTTAGATTTAGTGCACACAAATCATGATAAGGGAGTTTACTAGAAATTAAAATTACATTGCTACAAGTGAAAACTTAGAATTCAAAGACACTTTTCTACACAAATAACTACTTTTGAAGAAGGAAACTACAGTTAAAACCAAAGTTATCAATACAATGAAAACTCAAATGGCCTGAAAGTTTAAACAATTTAGTGAACTTGTACATAAGCAAGATCAAGTAATTCCTAAGAGCTACGCTAAAAGGTAGCATATGATGATTCAAAATTAATTTGCTTTAAGGTTTAAATCTAGAACATGACAGAAAATTATCAAACTGGAATAAAATAGTATAGCTTGAACTAGAACAAATTTACTAAGGGACAACCACACAATCGAAATCCAATAAAGCAAAGAAAATCAAAGTCAAAGAAGAAAGAATAAGATCTAACACCAATTTTTTTTTCTTTTTTCTCTTAGTTTAAAACCAATAACCAGCAAATAAAACAAAGTTGAGAATGACTCCTGGCTCAAATAAAGCTGATAAGCATATTTAGGCAATCATGGAAGTCAAGATCGAATGATAAAATTTACATTTTTATTCTTTTTTTTTTTTTCCTCTCCTCTGCTTCCCCCACAGTTTGCTTTGTTAGTAGCAAAAAAAGGATCCTTCCATAACCATTCCCTACCTTTCTTCTTTTTCTCTTCTATCTTTTCATCAAAGCCCCGTATGCCACCATGCTCTCTTACTCTCAATATGTTTCTCCTCCTTTTAGCAGTATGACTCTCTTTTGTCTCAACTCTGATATGCATTCCTAATCCCATAGTGGCACATTACAAGGCGTAAGAGCATAAGCGTGGAATATGATTTTTCTCTTCATGCTTTCTCTAGGTCAAGTTGCTTTTTTTTTTTTTCTATTTGTTTTTCATTTTGGTAATATGATGCTAATATTTCATCCTTGATGAGCTTCTCTTTATGTTTCACATGTTTACCCTATTTTGTTCCTTATATATATATATATGTTCTTTTATTTTATTTTTTATATTTTTGGTATTTTTTTATTATTTCAATTATTTTAGTACTTTTCCAAATATGATTTTTTTAAAGTGATCGGACAAATTACGGTGTTCACATATCGGTACAATTATTATATGACATATTAAGAAGAAAACATATAACAATGACATATTAAAATATGTTAATTATATGTCAATTTAAAATAATTTTTTATATTTATATTTAAAAACCAATATTTTTTAGATTTTATGTATGAACCCAAATCTTTTAATAAAATTTCAATTTACTCCCTATACTTTTTATTTCCAACAAACCCCACAAAACATTAGTTTGTAGATTGAAAATAAAGATAAATTAGGGATATAGGAAGTTATTAGAAAAATAAAGAGAGTACATGAGTAAATTTATAAACTAATATTTTTAAGGGAATTATTAAGATAAAAAGAGGGGGTAAATTAAAAAAAATTTAAAAATTGAATTCAAATATAGCATTTAAAAACTATTTGGTTTAAAATATACATACAAGACATTATTTTAGGTTACCCTACAATCAACATATTTTAGCATGTCATTACCATATAATTGTAGTAAAGATTTTACTTTATTGTAGATGCATTACGTTTCCACTAGTGGTGGTTTTTATTAGGCAATGGTATTTGTCTTCATATTTTTATTAAAGTAATTAGTCATTAGTGATATTTTTTTAGAGTTCAACATTACACAGTTATTTTTTTCAAACAATTTTTTAATATATTATAATTTTATTTGAAGAATACTATCAGGTTTTTCAATATGTTTTACATTTTAACGTTATATAATTGGTCATCTTAAAAGATGTACGTGAGTTTTGTTTGTCCATCAATGCTAACATACTATATAACCATGTCAATAGGGGATTGTTTCAGGTCTATAGCATTAAATTGGCATTAGTGTTCCTTATGGAGGTGTTTATGGTGTATGGTCATATGTTTTTTTTTTTTAATTTATAAAATTTAAAGTCATTCTTTCATTAATTTGATTCAATTAAAGAAAAATATAATTTTAGTCCCACATTTTTTATATTTTAAAATTAGTTTAGTTTTCAAAAAATTAATAGTATTAAAATGATCATCTAAAGATGAAAAGGGAACTAAATTAGTCATTCGAATTAATTACAGGACTTGCAACATCTCAAAACATGCCACATGCATTATTGAGCGGTAATCAGTCTAGTTCAATCAATTTTGTTCATATTTTTTTATCGCAAACATGAAAAAACTCAGAGAACATAACTACCTTATTTCCATTATCATTATCTAGAATTCCAAGTTGTTGCAAATAGATGAAGCCCATAACCCATCTGACCTCAATTAAAAATACTTATCCCTTAGTTCTTCAAGTATTTTTTGACCAACTTTATCAAAGGATTCTTTAACGCAATTTCTATCTTCAACCAATTAGCAATTGATTGTTGAAGTTTCCTTCCATTCTGATTGTTATAAAAATGAAGATATTAAACACTTGAGAACCATTCTCCCTTATTTGTTATTGTGATTTTACCCATATCTTTCATTCTACAAACTTCAATGGCCTTGTTTCTTTTGTTTTAAATCAAAAAGCATTATGGTTTTATGTAAATAAGTTATTAATTAAAGGAACCTAATTGTGAGCTCTAATTGGTTTAAAATTTGAGTGTGGAATTTGTAATTCTCTGTAACCAAAATAACTATCAAGATAAATTCTTAATTTGTTTTCAGCATTAAATTAAAGTAATTAATTCTCTTTTTTTAGAATCAATATCTAATTATTTACTTGAGATCTTGAATTATTTTTTAGTATTTAAATTCTACATCTAAAATATTTCTATCAAATAATATCAAAGCATGGTTTTATTAGATTATTACATATGATTTGGAATTATTCTCCATCATGAAAGAGCATTTAAAGTAGAAAATTGTAAATTTTTGCACTTTTTAAACAAAAAATGATTATTTGTGTAAATCCGGTTGGTATGTTGCACACATATGCAGTTTGAGGGATACTATTTATTCGTATAGCTAGATTTCGTCCAAGGCATCCTTTATTTGTATAGCTAGGTTTAATCCAAGACATTGTTTATTCAAATGGCTAGATTCAATCCAAGGCATGGTTAATTCGTATGGATAGATTTAATTCAAGACATGGTCCCAAATTTTGTATGAAACATCACTTTCATGTGCTGAAACATCATTGGAGATTCATGTTGGTTCGAATTCTATAGTACAAATAATGACTACATATATTTTGAATTGGCAGTAATTCTTTTGATTTATTTTGGATTTTAAAAATTATTTCTTTGATACGTTACATGTTTTACCATTTTGTTAAAATATTTATATTAAATCATACGCATGAAAGGTGGTATATTTAAAGGTGTTAATTTTGGTTCATTTTAACCAAACATTTTATATGTTAATAATAATAACAATAACAATAATTTGCATACCTTTATCAATAATTGAATAAATTGAACTATTATATTACTAAAGTAACATTTAAGCAATTTATTCATTATTAAATATGCTGACATATTTTGTCTATATAAAATAATAGTCAAATGAAAATTATTTTGGTCAAATAATGAATAGCCATGAATGAGGAGGAAAATACTTGTTTAAACCCTCATTAATTACATAATTATCATTTTGATCCCATACTCATTCAAATGTTTAAAATGGTTCCTCACTTATTGAAAAATATCACACATAGTCCCCTACATTTTAGAAAAATGTTAAATTTAGTCTTTCCAACAAACTCTAAACCCTAAATTCAAGGGACTTATCACACTCCTAACTAAGGAAGTGCCTCTGTGAACTCCAAAAAAGTTAGACAACATAAACAGATTAATAGCAAGCATACCAAATGAAAAGTTTTAAATCATGTCAATCCATAAATATAAACTAGTAGAAAGAGAGCTCTACTTTAACAAAAGAATTAAAGCATTCAATCCTAAATATACAATCTAGTCATTAAATTCCTACTTGTAACAATAAAAGCTTCTAAATGCAAAATAATATGGTAATTAACAATAAAATCAACATCATCCTTGCGTAACAATACAAGGCTCATGAACATGTCTTTAATTGACTCTGCACTGTAGAGTGAGTTCTAAGTCAACACTTCTCCCTTAAAAACATAGACAATATAAGAGTGAGTGACAACACTTAGTGAGCAAATAATATTACCTATGTCAGGAAGGGATAAGCCAAGGGTTCCAAAATTTTATTTTTTTATTTCACTACAATTTTTTTTTCCTTGCAATCAAAAAACTTAGCATACCGTCCATAGAGAATGAGAACCAATAATGACTATTTATAATTTGAATAAAAACATATTTGTATAAACTCATGTTATCAAAACATGATCAAATAATTATTTTTAAATCAAATATGCAAATGAGAATAATTTAATAAAGCATAATAGGAAGCAATTAACTAGAACAAGAATAGTATATAGACACTGAGCACACAACTCAATAAGGGTAAATCACCACATATATAAAGCACATAGCTCACAAAAATTAGAAATCTCAAAACACAGAACACACAACTCATGATGGTTAAATCACAACAAATATAGTGCACATAGCTCACAAAAGTAGGAAATCTCATATGTAGAGCACACACCATGTGAAGGGTAAATCACCACAGATATAAAGCACATAGCTCATAGAAATAAGAAATATTCGACACAGGGCATATAGCTCATGAAAGATAAATCACCATAAATATAGAGCACATAGCTCACAGAAATCAGAAATCTCATATGCAGTGCACAAAGCTTGTGAAAGATAAATCACCATAGCTATAGAGCACATAGCCCACATTTATAAATTCATATTCAACACCTTTGTAAATTTCATATTAAATTGTTTTCATAACCAGAAGTTTAGAAATTTAGATTTGGAGAAACTCATAAATCCACAATTAGGGAAACTCATAAATTCAAAATTAGATAAGTTCATAAATATTGAATAAGAGTTCTATAGAAATACAAAAAGTCCAAGGTCATAGCATTTTCACAATTGGAACTATTACTAATAGTAGTGTCTTTTAGAACTCTTAATATAAGCAAGTGAAATATTTGAAATAGTTTTCAAGTTCTAATCAATCCCTAAATGAATAAACCAATCCAAATAGTCAATTTACTTTCAATTAGAATTTCATGTGCAGAAAATAATGTGAACAAGAAGTTTGTCCCCACAATCACATAATCAACGGTTAAAACTCATTTTCAATCAAGAAATGAGATAGAAATGAAAACATGGATAGGCAGTAATGTCTACTCACCTGGAAAAGAGCACATAAACCTTTTCCTAATGCCTTCAACCATTCAATTAATTAAAGTAATGCACTATTAACCTATGTTGTTTTGGAATAGCATAACTAATTCTATCAATTATATTAACTGGTAAGTTGCTCCTGAATCATAAATATATGCCTCTTGGTTTGTTAAACATAACCTTTCATAGTTACCCTTGGTTCCATTGGCCATTCTTCTCATTTCAAAATGCATATTCTTAAATAAACATCACTTTTAGTAAGCTGATGGCACACTTACTTAAACCAAACTAAATCAAGAACATCATTGGTTTCCTATATAACTTGAATAATTTAGATTCAATTCATTCAAAATTTAAATTTCCAATTCCATTTCAAAACACTTTCAATAAGATTTTTCTCCAGCTTCCATTTTCATCATCACTAACTATTCACTTCATCAATTGTTTGGAAATGATAAATCCTTAGCCTACAATTTATTCAAAACATTAAGTATTGTTTAATGTCTTAAATATTCTCCAATATGCTCTAGTATACCCTTATTTCACATTTAGAAATTTATCAATTTCACCAATACAACATTAGGCCAAGTTCCAAAATTACTCATTAAATTGTAATAATCATCTAAAGTCACTTAATCAACTCTAACAAGGTCTTCCATTTAACTTTCATTCCTTACACAATTATAAAGTCCAAGAAAATTAAGGAAAATTATCAAATTCTCTTACAACTCAAAATGAAAAACTCATGTTGGACTTAATCCGTCCTATAGATGTTTAACGATGCTAGAAGAGTCATAAGTATGAACACACATAGCCAAATTGGGGTTTTATAATCTTGGATCTAATACTCAAAATTGATGACTTATTCTAAGAGATAAATGTTCGAAATTCACCTAGAATGTGAAGCCCTAACTCAATCTCATGAGATCACACCGAATTAAGCTTTAAATTCAAAACTTTTGCACATGAACAGTACCAAATTTTCAGGTTTTTCGATTCTGAACTAAATTGATGCAAAGCCTCATGCAATTTTGGAAGAAAAACACAAAATACACTAAATTCCATCAAAATAGTGAAGAAACACTGCAAAAAAAGGGTTTCACATTTTAGAACTTAAAAGATGTAATTAATGCTAGAAATTAGGAGAGAAATGGCCGAAAATCATACTAGATGGAAAACTTTAAGCCAATTCAAAGAAAATGTACTGATTTAAGCTTGAATTCTTGTTTAGATTGCTTAAAACACCCCTTGTTGAATCCATGCTTTTCTAGCCAAACAGAGGCGAAAAGGGGACAATCTCCATTCGACGATGGTGTAGCGATGAGCGATAAACACCGATGACCATGAACAGTGGCTGAAAGTGGTGGAACACTCAGTTAAATGATATAACATTGTGAACATGTCAAGGAAGGAAAAATGGAAGGAAAAAATAAGGAGTGATGGGGATGATTTATTGTTAAGGATATTTACGTAATTTCCTTGGGATACTTTGCACTATCAGATAAAAAAATTTTAAAATCCTTATTTACATGTTCTACAATACATAAGTTTTGGGTATGCATAGATATGGCATAGCCACTCATGTTAGCTTTTAACTTAGATATAATACTATGCGCATTTAAATTTTATATTTCCTAAATGTTCTCTTTCAATGCTTCTCTATTTATGTAAAATTTATACTTGCATTAAGTGCATTTTCTTCCTTCCTCTAACTTATAAAATAAATGAAGAAGTCCACCTAAAATTAATATTTAACATAAAGATTTCATGGGTATTATAAGACTAAAGTTGGTTTTTTTTTTTTTTTAAATAAGGACCATTTTGGACATCTAAATAAGTGAGCCATTTATATGATTTCTACGCAGGCTTTACAAAAAGAGAATGAATCAATAACAGTAAGAATATTTTCTAACTAGACAATGTATCGGATAAAATAGAAGAAATAATTGATATACATACCACCCATTCATTGAACCACACCTCCTTGACCTCAGGCAGTGTTGTTCCTCAACTATAGCACAGATGTTCAAATTTTCCATGAATGATATGTGACAACTCTCGCACAACATTAACAATAGGATTGAATCTATGCATTTAATATCAACATGAGAAATATTGCCATAAATGGAATAAAAGAATGGAATGCACGAAGATAAAAACTCATGTATATTTATTTTGATAAGTCCATGTGCAACCATCAGTAAGATCTCACTAGAGAGAAGGGAATCTATGTGCCAACACTTGAGGCCATATCCTGGGGGTTCTCACTATAGGGAAGGTCTTGTTGATTATTAATGACTGGTGAAAGTGGTGGAAGAGTTTAGGCATCTGATGATATGAGCATAGATGACAAGAGTCGCAGTGGCTTGAATGACAATATGAATTTTCCTCCAGGCCCAATTACAAGACTGAAAGCCAAGAAGTTCAAGGAATCACTACAAATTCATATGGGAAAGGTTTTAGAGAATGCCAAAGAAAATCACTTAGACAGCTTGGGCTTGAAGAAGGAACCCTAATTCATTCATTTGAGTCGTGTCCAGCCTAAATGAAGGCCTAATTCGTTTGGGTTATGTCCTTCAAAGTTATTGTTACTAAAATAAAATATTTTGGACCTCATTGTAACTAATTTAGGCCTAGGATGTATACGGTTATGTATTGGGCTTTTATTTTCAATGTCTAAAGTTATTTTGGCCTCATTTGACTTAACTTATTGAGGGCCCAATGAAGCATTACGAATTATAGTTTCTTAGGGAGGGTCTAAAGCTTATAAAAGGCTTAAGTCTTAACCTTGTAAGACATCAAGTTTCATTTTATCAAAAGAAACATTTTAGTTTCCTTTTTGGTTTGACCAGAGTTCTCTAGGAGAGGATAACTTTTCTTTTTCTATTATAACAAGAATTAATTCTTGGCAAGGTGATCTCTTGAGGTGAATTTATTCTTGTTTCTAATCAACCTATTATTTGTGTTTCCATTTGCATCTTTCATTTGCGAGTTCATTCCATTTCATGTTCTTACCATAGTGTATATCCTAGGAGTTTCAAGTTTTTCATAACCATGGGGTTCCATATCATTTAGTATCAGAGCTTGGACTAGGGTAAATTCTTATTTATCCTGCTTGTTTGTTGTTCTTAACCTTCTTGTTTATTCCATAATTTAAAAAAAATATATTAGTCTTTGTTCATTCTATTTAGTCTTATTCTTGCCCAGATTGTTTCATCTATTACTATTTTTTGTCCATTAGTCTATTTCCATTTGATTTTGCTTTTATAATCTTATTTTCTTGATCCTATCTTAGAGAGACTTTGTGAAAAAAAAAAAAAAAAAGAATCAATGTCTGTTCATTCTGTTTTAAGTCTATCTTGCCTAAATTAATCCTTCAACTATCAATTTTTGCTTATCTACTATAACTTTTTGTTCATAAGTGGATTTACCTCTAATCTTGTCCAGTATTCTTATCTTCTTTAGGAAAAACGAAAATTCAAAAAAAAAGTTTAATAAAAGCTTGAAAATGTTGAGCGTATTGTATAAAAGTCAAAAGTGAAAGCATCTTTTGAAAACTTCTAATGAGTGAATGTTGAAGTTGGTAACCTACCACATGACTCCAAGAATTTTGAATGCTCTTTGGGATAGCTGTCTAACCTACGAATCCAAGGGTTACTATTTCATTTTTTCCAACAAAAAAAAAAAATTAAAAGTTGGAAAATAAAAAAGAAAGGTTGCATTATTTAAAAAAGAAAAATTGCTCAAAGGTATTGTACATTTTTAGACTTTGTTAGTTGCCAATAGTCTATCTTCATTTTTCTTTCACATACCTTCTACAGCTTGAATTTTTTGTTATTCTTATATCATTCCACTATCTGCTTGTCCTTAATCCCTTCAATTCCTTTCCATTCATTTGATTTGCATAAGTGGTCTATCTTGTGTGAAAATATATTCTAAAGTACAATCGAGGACAATAAGCTTGAGTAGTTAAATGGCTCGAGTGTTGGTGAGCTTAAGAGTGGTAAAAGCCAAAATCAATGTGAAATACAGGTGAATTAAACACCCCAGAGTGTAAACATGTGAGGAAGTGAGCTGATTACTTATTATTCTATTTCATTTTCTTTAGTTCTTTTTCAGATTGAGAATCATGAGTAGTTTTGGAGAAAATAATGAAGTTGATATGAAGCTATATATGAAGGCTATACAAGACCAGTTCAAGGCTTTAAATATGAGGTTGGATTATTTAAAATCATCAAGTATGTCAAGGCCTACCTGAAGGCCTCCATTTGTTGAAGGAGAATCTGAACGTGATGATGCAAACTCTGTGTGAACTAGAAGAAAGGAGGTACCAATTGAAAGAAATGATAACAATCTCAATGCTATCAAGATAAGCATTCCTCCATTTAAAGGTAAAAATGATTCTAAAACTAATCTTGAATGGGAGAGGAAGGTTGAGATGTCATTTGCATGCCACAATTATTCAAAGGAAAAGAAGGTGAAATTGACTATAGTTGAATTTTCAAATTATGCTTTAGTTTGGTGGGGTGAACTTGTAAAGTCTAGAAGGAAAAATAGCGAGGATCTGATTGAGACTTGAGCTGAGATGAAGAGAGTGATGAGAAAGACTCTAATCATTACTCTAATCTGCCTTCTAAACATAGAGATATTATGTGTTTTAAGTGCCAAGGACATGGTCATTACACATCGGATTGCACTAATCGAAAGACTATGCTTATTAGGGGAAATGAAATTGTTTCTAAATTTGAGCATGATAGTGATCCTGATGATAACTTAAGTATGTCATCTTTATATGATTATTTAGATGTTGATGAGGATGTTGAATATGTTGTGCTTAGAACAAAGGGAAAATATATTTCATACTAAGTGCTTGGTAAGTGGAAAAGTCTATAGCATGATCATAGATGGTGGTAGTTATACTAATGTGGCTAGTACATACTTCGTTGATAAGTTGAAGCTAGAGTGTGAAAAGCACCCCAAACCGTATAGGCTCTAGTGGTTCAATGATAGTGGAGAGTGCAAAGTGACTAAGCAAGTTGTTGTGCCTTTTTTCATTAGCAAATATATTGATAAAGTGAGGTGTGATATGGTGCCTATGCAAACTAGACATGTTTTATTAGGCAAGCCTTGACAATTTGATAGAAGGGCAATTCATGATGGATTCACAAATAGGTATATGTTTGACATGAATGGCCATAAGATTATATTTGCTCCAATGACACCATCTGAAATTTATCAACACTAGCTCAAAACACGATCTTCAATAAATAAAGACAAGGATTGTGAGGGTTCCAAAAGAAAAGAGAGAAAATAGGCCAAGAACTTAAAGAATAAAGAAAATGGCCAAATGGTGAGTGACTACAAGAGTCAGGAAAAGAAAGTTAGATGTGCAAGAAAGAAGAAACTAGTGATTGGAAAACAAGAAAAGAATGAAAAAAGCGAGGAAAAAGAGACTGAGAGGGGTGAAAAACATTGTTATTATGCAAAAGAAAGGGAATTAAAAAGTGCATAATCCTAATGCAGTTCAAAGAAACATTATTCACTAACACTAACCTTGATTCAAATTTATCTAATGTGTTTATGAGTTTGTTACAGGAGTATGATGATGTGTTTTCTGAAGAGGAATCTCACGGGTTACCACCATTTAGAGGGATTGAACATCAAATTGATTTCATCCTCAGAGCATAGATTCCTAACAGGCCAACTTATCGAAGCAATCCTGAGGAAACAAAGGAGTTGCAAAGGTAAGTAGATGAGTTGTTAGCAAAAGGGTACGTGAGGGAAAGCATGAGTCCATGTGTTGTTCCTATCCTCTTGGTGCCTAAGAAAGATGGAACTTGGAGGATGTGTGTGGTTTGTAGGGATATCAACAAATTCACTGTAAAGTACCGTCATCTTATTCCTAGACTAAATGATATGCTAGATGAACTACATGGTGCATGTGGTTTCTCTAAAATTGATTTGAAAAGTGGCTATCATCATATTAGGATGAAAGAAGGTGATGAATGGAAAACTGCATTTAAGGAAAAATATAGATTGTATGAGTGGTTAGTGATGTCTTTTGGGTTATCTAATGCCCCCAATACATTCATGCACTTAATGAATCATATCTTGTAAGAGTTTCTTGGAAAATTTTTTATTGTCTACTTTGATGACATTTTGATCTATAGCAAGAGCTTAGATGATCATACCCTGTATGTTAGAACCATTTTGGACTTGCCTAGGAAGGAGAAATTATAAGCGAGTCTTAAAAAATGCGCTTTTTATGTGAATACAGTTACATTCTTAGGTTTTGTAGTAAGTTCAAAAGGAGTTGAGGTTGACTCTGAAAAGGTGAAAGTTATCCACAAATGGCCAATGCCTAAGTCTATTAGTAAGGTTAGGAGTTTCCACGATTTGGCAAGTTTCTATAGGCGATTTTTCTACCATTGTAGGCCCACTAAATGAAACTGTTAAAAAAAGTGTTGGATTTAAATGGAAAAGGGATCAAGAAGCTGCATTTAACACTTTGAAGAACAAATTATGTTCTGTACAAGTTTTGCATCTACCTGATTTTTGTAAGACCTTTAAGATTGAATGTGATGCTTCCAAGATTCGTATAGGTGATGTTTTGATGCAAGAAAACCAACCCATCACATATTTCAATGAACAGTTAAGTGGACCGACTCTAAATTACTCTACTTATGATAAAGAGTTCTATGCATTGGTGAGGGCTCTTGGAGTTTAGGAATATTACTTGCTGCCTAAAGAATTTGTCATTCATAGTGATCACCAATCACTAAAATACTTGAAGGGGCAAGGAAAGTTGAGCGAGAGGCATGTAAAATAGGTGGAATATTTGGAAACATTTTCGTACATGATAAATACAAGCAAGGAAAGGATAATATGGTTATCAATGAACTTTCAAAAAGGTATGCTTTGATTTCTATGTTTAGCTCTAAGCTACTTGGATTGAGCATTTGAAAGAATTGTATTGCAATGATTCTGATTTTGGTGACATGTATCAAGCTTGCGAATATGCTGCATTTAACAAGTTTTATAGGCATGAGGGATTTTTCTTTAAAAATAAACAACTATGCATTCCTACATGTTTTATTAGAGAATTACTTGTAAAGGAATCGCATGGTGGTGGGCTAATGGAACATTTTGGTGTTCAAAATACTTTAAACATGCTAAATAAACATTTTTATTGGCCAAACATGAGAAAAGATGTCAAAAGAGTTTGTGCTAAGTGTATCACATGTAAACAAGCTGAGTCTAAGTCTAAGCCACATGGCTTGTATACACCTTTACTTGTTCCAACTGAACCTTAAACTGACATATCAATGGATTTTGTTTTAGGACTACCTAGGACCAAAAGGGGTAGAGACAACATATTTTTTGTAGTTGATAGATTCAGTAAACTGACTTATTTTATTGCTTGTCATAAAATAGATGATGCAACAAATATTGTTAACCTTTTCTTTAGGGAAGTGGTTAGACTCCATGGTGTGTCAAGAACCATAGTTTCTGATAGGGATGCAAAGTTCCTTAGTCATTTTTGGAAAGTCTTATGGGGAAAGTTTGATGTTAAGCTTTTATTCTCCATTATATACCAGCCACAAACTAATGGCCAAACTGAAGTGGTAAATAGGACATTAAAAACCATGTTGCATGCTATTGTGGGGAAGAATTTTAAAACTTGGGAAGATTGTTTGCCATTTGTTGAGTTTGCATATAATCAAGTTGTACATTCTTCCACAGGTTTCTCACCATTTGAAATTGTGTATGGTTTTAACCCATTAACTATATTAGATTTGATGTCTTTGCCTTCGAGTGAAATTGCTAACGTAGATGGAAAGAAGAAGGCTGAAATGGTTAAAGTAATGCACAAAAAACCATGTGAGCAGATTAAAAAGATGAACCGCATGTATGCTAAAATAGCTAATAAGGGTTGAAAGCAAGTTATTTTTTAACCAAGAGATTGGGTTTGGTGCACTTGCAAAATGAGAGGTTTCCATAGTAAAGAAAATCAAAACTTAATGCAAGGGGTGAAGAACTATTTCAAGTGTTGGAAAGGATCAATATTGCTTACAAAATAGATTTGCCAGGTGAGAACAATGTGAATACCACTTTCAATGTTTCAAATCTTTGTCCATTTGATTTTGATTTTGATTTGAGGTTGAATCTTTTATAGGAAGGAGGGAATGATATGAGCACAGATGACAAAAGACGCAATGGCTTGAATGACAATTTGAATTTTCCTCTAGGCCTAATTACAAGACTGAGAGCCAAGAAGTTCAAGAAATCACTACAAACTTATGTGGCAAAGTTTTTAGAGAATGCTGAAGAAAATCACTTGGACAGCTTGGGCTTGGAGAAAAAACCCCAATTCATTCATCTGAGTCATGTCCAGCCCAAATGAAGGCCCAATTCGTTTGGGTTATGTCATTCAAAATTGTTGTTACTGAAATAAATATTTTGGACCTCATTGTAACTAATTTGGGCCTAGGATGTATATGGTTATGTATTGGGCTTTTATTTTCAATGTCAAAAGTTATTTTGTCCTCATTTAACCTAACTTATTGAGGGCCCAATGAAGCATTACGAATTACAGTTTCTTAGGGGGGGTCTAAAGCTTATAAAAGGCTTGAGTCTCAACCTTGTAAGACATCAAGTTTCATTTAATCAAAAAAAACATTTTAGTTTCCTTCTTGGCTTGGCCTGAGTTCTCTAGGAGAGGATAACTTGTCTTCTTTTATTGCAACAAGAATTAATTCTTAATAAGGTGATCTCTTGAGGAGAATTTATTCTTGTTTCTAATCAACCTATTATTTGTGTTTCCATTTGCATCTGTCATTTAAGGGTTCATTCCATTTCATGTTCTTACCATAGTGTATGTCCTAGGAGTTTCAGGTTCTTCATAACCTTGGGGTTCTGCATCATCAGGTCCAATAAATAAAGGTGACAAAGATAGTGTCTTGGATAATGAGGCCAAGTGGATACTAAGAGAAGTGGAAGATGGCATCCCTAGACTAGCAGTGGCTGGAATGGAAGGAGTAAATGATGAACCACCTGACAATCGACAGTGATCAATGGATGTACCCCATCCTTGGCCACAACTGGTCAAACCGCTTGCCATTTGCACATGAATAATAATAGTTTGAAAGTTGTTCATACATACATATATATATATATATATATATATATATATATATATGAAAGAAATGGATAAATTGAACACAAGATGCAAGAATGTATGAAAAAGTGATATGTATACAAGCATATGAAGGTTTAGCCTATCATATTCAACTATGTTATTCACTTAAGGCATTAGAGTTAGATGTTTTTGCACTTTCATGTTCATCTTCATCAAATGAATGAGAAAGGGACTCAAATTCACTCTCAGTCACCATATGGTTTGTCAAAAATATGTTTACTTCTTTAAAGCCACCTTTATTGTCTCATAATGTTGGAAGTTTATCATTTTGGATGATTAGGGGCTACACAAACTCTAACTCATCGCCTTGAAATGCTTCTATGTCAGGTTTTTTTGTATTTTGGGCATCAATTACAGTTTTGGCCTTAATCATGGTGATGAATAACCAATCAACCTTTTCTTAACTTGCTAGATACAGTAAATAGTACACTGGTCTGGCTTATTGAGCTAACATAAATGTTTCATACTTATTGTACCTATTTCGTAACTGACCTTTCATAGGAAAGAATAAAAAAAGTTTAAATTGATTCCCAAAATGCATCATAATAATCAATTTACTAGAGTTGCCACCAAAATTTTTTTAACGAAAATCTTTGGGAAACCAATTTAAAACAAAAGAAAAGGCAAAGTGGTTTGTGAAAACAAAGATGGGTTCAAGAGTCTATTTGAGTGTGGGGAAGGTGTTAGACACCCTACAACAGCCGTCTATGAGGATGGTTACCTTAAACTAGTCAAATGAAATAGTATATAGCCTTAAATTTATCTCAATTACCCTTTTATTGACATGCATGCTCGTTAAATAGAGAAAACAAAAACAACAATAATGAAAGCATACAAATAGGTATTTACAAAGGGTAAACTTGACCGAAGATGAAAACCTAGAATCTACATATCCTGTAATAGGGATCAAAGTCCACATAGTTCAACTAAAAAGGCATGTTAGTTGGTTAGTGATTTTTAGCTTTTTTTAAACAAGCAAGACATTGGAAATTGTTTTGAATTTTAAAAAGAAAAGAAATTGAGATTTTGTTTGTATGTTTTAATTAACAAAAATCAATCTAATATCACTAGTGGGCTCTTTTCATTTTTTTTCTTTTTTTAATCTTTTAGATTTTTTTGGAATTCATAGTTTTGTTTTGAATTTAAAAGTGACATGAAATTTTAATAAAAAGGGATTTTTAGGATTTCTATTTTATGATTTTTTTCTATTTTTAAAATCATATGTTAACTTTTAAAGCGTAAGGAGATTAGAGATCTCATGTGGCCTTTATCAATTAACTTTTTAGTATCTGAGGAGACTTATAGTCTCACATGGCAACTTCTTAATAAAAGATGAGAAATTTAATTATTTGGTATTTTTTTAAAATTAAAATATGTAAAAGAAGATTAAACTGAAAAAAAAATTATTTTTAGTTTTTTAACATAAAAAAATTTTGATAATGAAATGGTGATTTGGTTTTTAATCTTTAGAGACTAACTTGACCAATAGTGAGTAAAACCTGAGAAGAAACAAGGTCTCACATAGACCCCACTAGTTCACATCTTTGGTGCCTAAGGAGACACGTAGTCTTGCACAGCGACTTTAGAAATAAAAATAACAAAAATAAAATAAAATTATAAATATTAATATCTAATGCATGTGTGTTTATAATCGATCCACATTTAAATTCAAACGTTATTTACAAAAGCTTAAAGAAATTATTTTGGCATCCTGCAACCTATTTCCACACCTATTCTTACACTTCCATGTTCTAGGGGCAGAGGTAGTGATAAATTTGGTGAAGACCCATTTTAAGATACCTATAAGCGAAAATATCAAAGAAGCAATGGCACCAAATATTATCATTATGAGGAACACCCTTGCTTCAAACTCTCGTAACGTCCATATATCCAAGTAATTCGGATATATGTCTAACACCATGATGAGACGAAATTGCAACAAGCACATCTGACAAAAATTTAGGCTCCCAGACATGCAAGAAAAAGCCACTCATAGTTGAAAACTCAACTTCTGGATACGCATTTCCAAAAAAACTCAACCAAGATTAATGAAACATTACTTTTATTCACAACCAAATGCATTTACTGACACAAGGAACCAGCATTCCCATCAAGCATGGCAGTCATTCCATCAGGATTTAACTTAATGAATAAATCTCACAGCACATAATACTTTAGTAATCCAGTAAAACACAACCACTCTACCCATAAGCTAGAAACTAAACAACATAACTTTTCCCAATAATGAAAATATTTTTGGCATCTTTCTAAAATTAGATGTGTTATATATTAGGAAATTTTTCCAATAATGAAAATATTTTTGGCATCTTTCTAAAACGAAGGTGGGCTTAAATATTTATGGTTTTTTGCTTAATGATTTATATGTAACTCATAATCTGAGCTCATATTGTTAGTTTATTACTCTTCCCATTGAAGAGTAGAAGCTTCTTCATTTGAATAGTGCATTTTCAATATTTAATCTGAAGAGCTTACGCAACATCACTGGAGTTGCACAATTGCAAATTAGTTTTGAATGGTAAAAAATTATATTTTAATTCCTAACTTATCATTAAATTGTAATTTTAGTCCTATACTTATTTTATTTCTCAAAATGATCCCTCACTCCACTGATTGGAAATTGATGCTTTTGGTCCCTCCAAGTGAGTTAATAGGATTTAACTCAAGGAAATACATATGGTGACAATCTTAAATGCAGTGAGACCAAAAAGTGACAATTTTTTTACCAATGGCATATCATTTTGAGAAATAAAATGAGTGTGTGACTAAATGATAATTAAAGAATAAGTCAAAGACCAAAATAGTATTTTCCTTATTTGGAGTCTTGCTTAAATATGGCCAATCTGACAGAAATCTTAACCTTGCTGAGTTGCTGTTAAATGACACTTAAGTTCATGTTGAAGCTCATTCAATGTTACTGATGCAAATATTGTACATATTCTGCAAGGTGGGTTCTTTTCTTATGGGATGGTTTGGTGTAGTATTCAAAGGAGACATATCAAATGTGTCAGCACATCTAGCCATAGCAATAACAACTGGTTACTTAGGAAGCCTCACAACTTTCAGTGGTTGGAATCAGAAAATGCTTGAACTCAGTGCTTCTGGGCATTGGCTTCACTCTGTGCTTGGCTTTCTAATAGGTAAATTTATAGACATACATAGCTGTTTCATTTTCAGATCCATATTTCCTACATTTCAAGATCGAACTGCTAGCTGTTGGATTACACAATTTATTTGATGTAACCAGTTAGATTAAATTTTAGGACCATATGTGACTAAAATTGAAGCTTTTGACCACAAGCAGTCTTAATTCCAGACTGTTAAATCTTGAACAATTCTTTCAATATTACCTGTTGCATCTGTGCATTTCATATCAAATGCAGGAAATCCGTTTCTTTCATTTTCATAGCCTTTGCCTGTTGCAATTTATAATAAACAAGTGCGATTTTTCAGGTTTGTTTCTTGTTGCATACTCCATCATCTTCGGGATTGAGACAGCCAAGGGTGTCAGGTGGCTTCTCAACAAGAGTTCAATAAGCAAAAGATGTCAAATAAATTGGAAGGTGAATAGTTGCGGGCGTCAATTGGGAGTTATGGCGGCGTTGTTGATGATGTTAGGCTTAATATGGAGTGTGAGTGGTGCATTGGTGAACACAAAGTTCAAGCGTGGTGGAAGTGCCGCTCAATTATGGTTTGGTTGTATGGTTGGACCTGTAGGTGTGTGGATTCGGTGGTATTTAGCACGTCTCAATGGAAGAGGATTAGGAAGGGCAAGCCTCATGAAATGGATTCCATTTGGGACTCTAATTGCTAATGTTTCTGCTGCTTGTGTCATGGCTGCACTTGCTATTGTAAAAAAAGCAGTAAGTTTCTTTCTACAATATCATTCATTTACGTTGTTTTTAGAAGCACAGATGCGCCCAAATAGGAGGTTTATCCATATTTGACATTATATGTGATGTGATACATTTGCATATGTGTTGGAAATCATTGTTTTGTGAGATATATTTTGAAATGTATTGAAATGGTGCTGAAAGTGTGTTAAAATTTTTTTGTCTACTTTTTCATTACTTATGATGTTATTTTATTATTCTGTCTTTCAGTTTATCATCATTTCTTATAATATTTTACCAAATCTTTAAGTTTTTTTTGTTTATCATCTCCATATACTTTAATTGTTGCCTTTTTCTACTACATAAAACATTTAGCTAGAGATCAAAATAAGATGAAACTCTACTTGTCTGATATGTCATAAAATTTTAGAAATTATGATATCTTACATATGGTATCATGTTATATCCATACATATATCCGTGTTGATACTTTTTGTTTTGATCAAGAAAAGATCAAACTCTACTTTTTAAAATATGTATGTTTGTCTGTATATTAATGCCTCAAAATTTTAAAAAAATATTATAATTTATAAATTGTATCGTGTCATATTTAATATTTGTTAGTGCAGGTAGTAACCAATATTAGATATTTGATGCCGGTGAACACAAGGCATTGTGATACTGTTGTGGCAGGTTTACAGTTCGGTTTAACGGGATGTTTGAGTACTGTGTCTACCTTCATTGCTGAGTTCAACGCAATGAGAGAAAGCAAGCATCCTTGGAGAGCATATGCCTATGCCACGATCACCATAATTTTGTCTCTCTCTTGGGATCTGAATCTACTGTGTGCCTGTCTGGACTAATGGGTTTGACTCTGACAAATAGCAAGTGGGCTTAGAACATAACTGCCTTAAATCAAATGTTGTACTGCATTTTCGATTATGTTTTGAGTGGTTAGATATGAATAAGATACAATGATCGTAAGTGATCAATGAGAATCCAATGATCCATATTGCACGTCACCAGTGCTATTACAGCACGTGATCTGCACCTGCTGTGAACCTTGTTTTCATACTTCAAAAGTTGTAGTTTCCCCGCAACAGTGCTGCTCAAATTTGTACACATAGAAGGACCTGGTAGTTCAGGGACCAAAAATGAATATATGTACAATTTGGTCTTTTTGAAATATATCTTGTTACACTTTATTTTTTATATGCATATTTAGTCTATCAAAATTTTAAGTTATTTTATGTGTAGTCGTCAAAATAGAATAATTTTAAATTATAATCCAAGAATTTTTAATTCAACTAAGAGTATAACTAATGGTGCTTTAGATGATTTTTTTTATATAATTAGAAATCAAGGAGGATGTGATTCATAACAGTAAGGCTACATTTGAAAGATGAACAATATGATATTAAAATCGTTAATATAGTTTAAATAGGCTCGGTTCTGTTACGCTTTCCGATTTCTTATAAAAGTGTTGCATGGCATATGAAAATCTCAAAAGACAGCGTGGTTGAGGATATTTGCCACAATGACCTTCATGAATTTTCTGGTTCAAATCTTACAGTTTCATGTTGGAAATTTAGTTTAAAGTACGGGGATGAGGTTGCCTGAACTATACCCAATTTCCACTATGCTGATGCCAGATCTTTGATTGTAGAAGTCAATAAACCCAATTATTAGGCAATGGTAAATTTAACTGATAAGATAGGAAATACTTAAAATTTCTCAGATAAGATTTTCAAACATATTTTTCGATGGGAACCGGCTAAACTCAGAAGTAACATGACAATCGTAGGAGAAAAAAATGCAGAATTTTAGTGTTAAGGCTAAAGTGAACATGTGAAAAATTCTAATTCCAATAATCGGGTGAGACTAGAAATCCACTATATTGAGAGCTCAATATGTATCATCTCCTGTGTGATATAATTTCATGGCTGCTTTAGATTCTTCTGAATTGTTAAATGAAAATTTTAATAGTTTAGATTTTAAAATCTGTTAAATATTTTAATAGAATATGAAGAATTAGATAAAAATTCAATGACTTCTTCGTAAGAAATTTAAATTTTTAAATTCAAATAATTCATATCTAATCAAGAGCGTGTAAGTCCACGAAAAGTGCGTGAACAAATTGATGCCATACATAGTTCAAGAGATTTGTTTAATAAAATAAACTTTCTCATTATTATTGATAGACGAGTGAGAACGTGATAGATTGTCTCGTTCTTTCATTTCACTTTTGGCCCTTTGAAAGTGCTTTTACTCAAAGGTTGTAATCCTTTGTCCACTGAAATTTGGATCAATTTGACCAACCTATGGTCATATTTCTTAAGAATGTAAATAAATTTGGGTAAGATAAATTAAGCATACCAAAGGAAGTAGATGAGGCTATGACGTGGCCCGAATAATTTCACTATTGCCCAGGATGAGTTTTACAATAACAAAAGCCTTCGCTCTTAAAAACACAAACCCAATTTGTTGCACATAAGCCCAATAATTTAAAGTAATGTAAAGTGCATAAAGCTAGAAGAATGCAGTAAAAAAAAAAAAAAAGAATAAGCAAAATGACAGCAAACAAAAGGCAACGCGCAGTAAAAGAAACAAGTACAAAACAGTGGTATTATTGCAAAAACTGTACAAGGGACGGAGCCAAGCCGAAGTGTTCATAGGAGAAAGTCAAACAAGGACAAGCATGTGAAAAACCAAAGAGAATGTTAGAACAAAAGTAGGTTAATACTTTGGTGTCATACTCTTTTAAAGGCACGGATGCCTTATACGTGTGGCCCAATCAGAAAATACCATGAACGGGTGTGCACTAAATGATAAAATTAAAAATAAACCCTAATATGGTAGGCTCTTCATGCTGATTCTAGTAGTCTCATACTTGAATTTTAATATAAATAGATAATATGAATAATAACGTAATAATGAATCAAAAAAGAATAAACCCCAATGTTTGTAAGATTTTTTTTTATATTTGTAATTTGACCCCTAGTAAGAAAAGTGAAAGTTTGTTAGTAACTCATAATAGAACCGAAAACCTACAGAGGAAAATGCAAAAAGATGTCAAGTAGAAGAGAGAGAGAGAAGTGGGATGCGTGCCACTATGAACATAGCCTATTCAAGCCTGTTGCATCTTACCTAGCAATCCGTAATGCTAGAAAAGTAGCAAAATCTACCAAGTTAGATACCTTAAGAAGCTTCTGGCATCACCATTGGCTTCTTGGTATACATAACTTGGCAGATGTTGTTATCGTTGATTAAAATATTGATGGGGATAATGATTTGGTGGCAGACTTTGTGTTGGAGGATGGTTCTTGGAATTGGGATAAGCTTCATCAAGTGCTTCCCCAAGACTATGTAGACCTATTCGCAATAGTAAGAAGTTTCAAATGATGTTGATGACTTTGACACTATTGCTTGGTTACCTGAAACTAAAGGTGAATTCATTTATAAGTATGCGTTTACTGATTGTTTTAATTTCATGCATGGTAACCATGATAGGTTGTTAAATCTCATTTGGTGAATTGAGACTCCTAAGCACATAAGAGCATACATGTGGCTAGTGGTAAACAGAGCACTTCTTTTTAATACTAGTCAGTTCTGTAGGTGAATGACTTCATCTGGTCTTTGCAGCTTATGTAGTACCTCGGATGAATCGGTGCTCCATGCAATTTGCGATTGTTTTTTTGCGCATTTTTTGTGGATGAGCATCATTCTTAAAAATCATGATAGGGCTTTCTTCAATTGTTCTTTTTGGGAATGGCTTGAGAAGAACCTCAAAGATGATGCTCACTCTTATTAAGGGTTAAGATGGCCTAATCTTTTTTCCAATATTGTCTAAAAACTTGGTACAATAGGAACATATGGATTTTTTATGGTAAAGGTATGAATTTGATGAGCTTCCTCCATGGCATGATAAGCTTGGTTTGTGAAGCTCATTGTGCCCAAGAGATCACATCCTTATCACGTCATGTTGTGGCTGAGTTTGTTATCAAACAGGTCTATTAGGAACCTTCCCGAAGCTAAGCATAGATGGTTCTGTTATGGCTAGTGAGGGAGTTACCCGTGGTGATATTTTAAGAGACAGCGAAGGTCGATTTCTCAAAGATTTTTCTGCTAAATTGGCCAACGTTTCTATTACTCAAGCTAAGTTGTAGGGACTATTGCATGGCCTCAATATGGCTTTTGTGGAATGTTATTGCAAGGTTCTTATTGAGTTGGATTCTTTGTGTGGTTTGTGTGGTGTAGGGAACTACATGGGGATACTCATGCTTGTTTTCAACTTGTGTGTGCCATTCATCAACATCTTACTTTGGATTGGAATGTCCAGATATCTCATATTTATAAGGAAGCCAACTTTTGTGCCAATACTCTTGCCAAAAATGGCCTCTCCTAAGTTCCTTCATTTGTGTTTTTCAATGTTATTCTTAGTTTTTTATTGTTAATGGATAAGGCTGACTGTAGAAGGGTATATCGCCCTATAATGCTTGTTTCTTAGTCTTCCTTTGGTTTATGGGCTTGTTTCACCCTGCTATTTAATGAAAAAAAAAAAAAAAAAAGAGAAATGGCCAATTTTTTGTAACCTTTAGCCTCACCTAGCAAATCATCTATCATCTTCAATAGTTATCTCACCCTTTCTATTACACTCATTACATTTAAATCTTTTATCCTTCACTTGCTTTTCTGAGCACTCCCTTGTTACACCCGAAATGTGATTGCATAGCGTGAAAAAAAATAAGAATTTTAATTTTTGCTTAAAAAATGAAAACCAAAATTTAGGAGTTGTCACCAAAATTTTTTAAAGGATAAATTTTGGAAAACTAATTTATAAGATAAGGTGATATAAGATCCAGGAATCCAATTTGGGAGTCGGTTGCTTGTGGGGAAGGTGTTAGGCACTCCACAATAATCATTCTCAAGAACGATTACCCAAATTTGATTATGTAAAACACGTTTGGCCTTAATTTAAATTTTAATTACTTTTATTAATCACATGCCAAATAAAGGAAAGTGAATAATGAAAATTAAGAAAATAAAATAAAAAACTAACATATTTACAAAGGTAGATTTGACATAAAATCAAAGTCTAGAGCTTAAAGCCTATCTATCCTGTGTTGGAGATTAAAGTCTACATAGTTCGATAAAATATATGATAGTTGGTTGGTGATTTTCTATTTTTGTGAAAAAAACAGAAAGGTTGAGATTAAACAAATTTTCGTAAACAAAATGGAATTGAGAATCGGTTGTATGTTTTAATTTATAAAACCTAATTAATTTCACTCTCTCGCTCTCTTTATTTTTTTCTCTCTTTAATTTTTGTTTATTTTTAGAATTTTAACTTTTATTTTAAAATTTAAATGAAATGATAAAGAGAAAATTTTTTTAGGATTTTTGATATTAGAATTTTATTTTGAAGTTGAAGTGAAATTATAATAAAAAAATATTTTTTAAATTTTTTAAATTTATGTTGTTTTTAGAATTTTTAGAATTTGAATTCTTAATTTAATTTGAAAGCGAAAATGAAACTATGATGGAAAAGTTACCAAGGTGGTCGCAAAACCCTGCCTCCTTCTCTTCCCGTTTCTCACCTCTCCATTGGCTGATCTCAGTTCCCCCTTCATTCCTTGGTTTCTTGTTTTTAGACTCTCACCATCACTGGTACGCTTGGTGTCCCTGTTCGTGGCCGAGAGGCAGGGATCTCTCGGGCTCCTTCAAGCTCTTCCTCTCCTCCCTGTTCCTTCTCTATTTTTGGTCTCCTGGAACAGAGCTCACTCCTCCTCTTGAAAGCGGTCCCTCTCTCTATTTTTTCTCTTCACAGAGAGCTCCCTCTCGGCTTACTTTTTCTGCTTTCAGACGTGAAAGATAGAGGTTTAAAGGCTACGTTTTCCTTTTCTCTCCTTCCGGGTTCTCTCCCACTCGAGCTCCCTCTTTTCTCGGTTTCAAGCACTTACCATCCCCTTGCTTGCATGCTTCTTGGTCTCTTCAAGCAATTGGCTTCCCTCGAGGCTCTTACTCTTTCCCTTTCGACTTTCTCTGTTTCGCAACCTCTGAAACAGAGGTCCTTCACCGCTTCTTCTCTCCAAACTCCGTCACGGGCTCACTCACTGCATTTTTCTGTCCTCTCTCTCGTCATTCTTGTTTCTCACACTCATGCTCATTTTCTTCTTGGTTTCTGCTGATGCATGTTTCCCTTGCCCTTAGAATATCAGACAGTAACCATGCGATCCCTCCTTCTTTACTCACTCGCCTATCGGCCCCTTCTTCTTTTTTTTTTCCATTCCTCGCCAGACACGCGTGCTTAAGTGAGCCAAGTCTTGCATGGGTCAAGTATGGAGTAGCCAGCTTTTTTTGGGAACCGCGATCCACTGCTGTTTCATTCACATGGCTGCCGTTCTGTTATCCAGACCGTCGGCTTCATCTGATAGCTTCCCTCATGCCACTTCAATGCATGACCAGAAACGCACCGTTTCAATTTAATGAAACGGTGCGTTTTGGATCTCAGTTTTTCACCCTGAAGGGATGCATACGACACTGCAATTTGGAGCGTTTTGGAGCAGACGACGTGCTTCTTTTCTGCTACAGACGACCTCTGTTTTGAAGCCCCCATCAGCCACCAACGCTTATTCAGTGAAGAACCTCTGTTTTGGCGCGCGATTTCTTCTCCAAATATGGGATGCAGTGGTTAGGTGAACAAAGAAACAAAAGTGCAAGGAGGCTCAGCAAACCAACAAAAGGAGAAAGAGGAGTGTAGGAAAAAGAAGAAGAAGAGGAAAAAGCCATCGGTGGGTTCAGACTTCGTTGATTATGAACTTCCTTGTCATTCCTATTCCATTGATTTTAAACCACTTTAGAATGTGTTTTTCAGTTCCAAAAGCATCAGTGGGCTGGCAGATTTCGTCTTCCATTCTTCCTAAACACTTTTGCCTCAAATGTCGATCTCATTCCACCATTGTTGTTCAAGTTGAAGGTCAGTAAAACAGAGGAGACGAAAATAAAGAACTGGAGCACCTTGAGCACGTTGTGGTTAATATCAGTCAGCATTTTTTTGGGAAAAAATATTTTTGCTGTTGAAACTGAAAGAAAAATATCATCTTTTTTGCATGTGTCAATAAGTTGAACACATTAGTAGTGCAACTAAGATGTATATTTTGTTAACTGTAGTAGACACCATGTATGAAGTTATCATCTATATTTTGTTTAAGCCATTATTAAAATGAGTTTTCTTGCTTTTATTAGCTGCAATATTAGAACAACTTTCTGTGTTTGTTGAATTTTGCTAAGCTTCATAGTCACTTTTTGTGTTCTATAATACTTTATTTTATTGGCTGTCTTGTGCATTTATATTGTAGTGTTTGTGTAAAAGAATATTCTTTCTTTGTGCAATATATGATTTTTGTGCAATAATTTTTATTAGAAAATTTCTTCTAGCATATGCTTATATTATTCCATTGACCGAAGAGATCAATATAGAGGAATCATGGAAGCCTAAAGTGGGTATGGAATTTAATAATGTAAAGGCCACCATCTGGTAGTTTTGGACTAAGTACGGTGGCAAGACTAAGTTTGAAGTTAGGAAAGATTACATAAACAAGAATAAGAAAGATGACTCTTATACTTCCTACAAATTTGTTTATTGCAAGGAGGATATTCAAAAGCTAGACAAAAGAGATTCTTTAGTCACCAAGCACAAGTAGGAAACCATAATAGATTGTAAGGCAAGAATTGCCCTCGCTTTAAGAAATGGGAAATTCGCAATTCATGAATTTGTTGAGGACCACAATCACCCTCTTCAACTTGCAGAAACAACACATATGTTGGCCTCCCAATGAAAGATATATCAAGTGTAGGCACATGAGATTGAAATGGCTGAGGACTCAAGTTTGTAGCAAAGAGCAACATTTCATCTTATGAGCACATATGTCGGGGTAGAACTAACCTTGGATTTACCAAGTTAAATGCAAAGAATTATCTTTGGTCAAAAAGACAACGAAGTATGAGGTATGGAGAAGTTGGTTGTGTGTTATAGTATTTCCAACAATAATTGTTGGAGAAACCATCATTTTTTCACTCATATCAAATGGATGCTGATGAGCAAATAACAAATCTTTTTTAGGCCAATGCACGTATGCTTCTCAATTACAGGTTTTAGATACAACATATTGTACCAACCGTGCACATTAATTGCTTGTCTTTTCAGGGTTCAATCATTATAGGCAAGTGGTAATTTTTGGAGCTGCCTTAATGTATGATGAAACTACTGAATCTTTCAAGTGGTTATTTCAAACTTTTTTAAAAGCACATGACTAAAAGAAGTCAATGACTATTTTCACAGATCAAGACCAGGCAATGGCTAAGGCATTAGGTGAGGGTTGTCTTCTCCATGTGTTACACTTACTTGTATCAATGTGTTTTTATTGCTCTTACCATTCCATCCTTGCAGGGGAGGTGATGCCAAAAAGTAGGCATGGTCTCTGTAATTGGCATTTGATGCAAAATGGCATCAAGCATCTTGGAAATTTGATGAAAGACTAAACACATATATTGACTGAGTTGAAGAAATGTATGTATGAATATGAAGATGAATTTTTGTTTAAGGCAGCTTGGGATAAGTTGCTCACTGACTAAGATGTACAAGAAAACTCATGGTTAAAGTTAGCTTATACAGTAAAGGAAAAATGAGCAGCAAGCTACAAGAAGCAATCATTCACACTAGGCATGAGGAGCACACAACTTAGTGAGAGTTTGAATTCAGACTTCAAGGCAAGTATGAAGCTAGATGTGGACATTGTAAAGTTTTTTAGGATATTTGAAAAAGTTATGGATGAGAAGTGATATAACGAGTTAAAATGTGAGTATGAGGCTCAACATAAACTATCATAGCTTTGTCCTGTCATTCATCGATATTATTACATGCATCACAAGTTTATACCTTTATAGTATTTGACATTTTCCAAGAAGAATTTGATGTTATCTATGCTACCACCATAAAGCAAGGAATGAGTCCAACTCTTTGTTTGAATATGTTGTGACTATGAGCAATAAGGAAAGAGAATGGAGAGTGTCATATGATCATATTCAACAAATATCACTTGTAGGTGTCGTAAGTTCAAAACATGTGGCATGCTTTGTTACCATGCCTTGAAGGTGTTTATTGTGTTGGACATCAAACAAATTTCTAACAAGTATATCTTAAAAAAATGGACAAAGGAAGCCTGAAATGGTATCGTACATGATGTGGGAGGAAAAGAAGTTGATAGGAATCCTAAACTAATGAGTGCTCGCAGATACAAACATTTGTGCTCTAAAATGGTTAGATTAGCTTCAAAGGTTTCATGTTGTGCAGAACTTCACTCACTTGTTGATCAAAGCATAGATGATTTGTGCAAGCAAGTCTTAGAGGTTTGCTTGCAACACTAGAGTCCCAGTGATACCAATGCAGCCACACCATTGGTTAGTAAAGATCTGACAACGCCAAAGGGTTTTAAGTAATGTGTTAGTTTGAAGTAACAACAATGGCGGCAGCAAAAGAGTTAGGTTGAGATCCAAGCTACAAGAAAATGATGAAGAATTCCAACTAATAGCTGTTCAAAGGGTCGACGATATGTGGTCTTGAAAGTTTCCTTCAATTATTGCCTAAGTTGAATTCAAATTATGTATGTACTTATTGTGTTCCTTTTTTCTTATTAGGATGAGGGTTCATCAAGTCAAGTGCAATGCAGAGTATCTTGTTTAGCCCCTACAACACCTTTGGAGTGTCAACAAATGCCCGAGAATCAATTTAGTTTTACTAACTTATTGATGGTAAATCGCCATGTGCTTAGAGTCGTGTTTTTTTTTTTCATTGCAATTGTTTATCCTGTAATAGTTTTCATTGCAATAGTTTCACTAACTTATTAATGATCTCATTTCTCTGAATTGTTATGTAGGAGGCAATGGAAACCCCTATACAATCACTTGATTATCCATAATCTTGCGGTGCTTTTGCATATTCCAATGATATCCACAGATACTAGTTACAAAGTATCACAACAATCACTTTTTGAAGAGAACACAACTTTTATTTTCATTTTTTGTAATTGTCATTACATTGGTCATATGTAGTAGTGACAAAGATTACATCAATAGGTAGTGACAACAATCACTTTTTGATATAGTGATGATTACATCAGTATATAGCTACCATAGAGGTCAAAGTTTACATAGGATGTTGCAAATATTACATCAAAATATTCAGCTGACTTCATTGTTTTTATTGGCTTCAAAGGCTTCTTTCTCTTCCATTTGACTTCTTTTTATTACTTGTTTTGCCTACTTTTGTTGCTCTCAGCTTCATACTATCACTCCATACCTGTGCAATTGATGGTTTAAGAATTAGAGAGTGCAGCTTTGAAAAGAAAAATAACAGCTAACCAGATTTTATACAGATTCCAAACTTCAACATATATGGTAAACTTCAACATAAATAAATTGCACTCTTTTTCTGTGCGCAGGTTTCATACAGATTCCAAACTCCTGACAATTATGAGACTATTTTAGTCAACTATTTCCAGTTCCATTCAACTAAATATAAGAAATGACATTACTACTGATAGGAGATTACCGCAAACTAATAGTACTCCCTCTAAACTAAATAAATTACAAACAGTAAGGATAGTTGATAACAGAAAATAACTGATTCAAAAATATAACAAATACATTCTACCACAAGTCTGCCTCTTTTCTACACCTAGGTTTATAATCAATTCAGAAATGCAGCCTCTGTAATGCAATTTCAGCTGCTGTTAGTTCCAGAATATTAAGCCTTTGTGAGAAAGAAGACGTAACTAATTGACTATGACTGAACTCTCTTGATTGTTACCTGCGTGACATATGCAGTGCACTGGTTAGAGAAGCAGCGGATAACGGGAATGATAAGTCATTTTCTACATTTGTATAATGTAGACTTTACCAGAAACTTCATTTGCGTTTTTCTTTCATTTATGGGTCTACATTGGTCATAAATCAGAGTGATAGCATATACCTAATCTGTTGCATATGTGGAGAACTTCAGAGCAATTGAATTTGAAGTTCTGATTCATTCTTAAGTAGTGGTACATAAAGGGAGAATGTTGGTCACATCTCTAGCTAATCCAATCACATAAACAAATCAAAGGAAATAAATAATCCTACATACTTCCAAGCCTTCTATAACCTCACTTACAAAACAACTAAAACAGAAAATGAATTACATTTTGTAACATTATGTAATGAAACAAGAAAATGACTTACTATCAACCAAAGAGGCATAAATTTAGTGCAGAAGCCCCTTTCAATCTCGCAATTCTTCTATCCTTCAAACCAATTAGAACAAAATCCCTCATCAAAACTTTCCAAAATGTTAAGTGGCTGTGATTTGGTGCTAGCAATGTCAACAAAATGTTACAGGTCTCGCCATCTCTCTTCATCTCCTATATCCTTCATTTCTTTTTCTATGCAATTTGTTTAGTGTTTAGTATCAAGTTCAACTTTTCAAAGACCAGATTTTGGATCTGTACATATATGTTAATATATATATATATATATATATATATATATATATATATATATATATATATATATATATATATATAACAATGTGTACAGGAGCTTCCAGTGCATGAAAGTGCAGATGCAATGAGCAGTTCCGTATATGAGGTAAACGCTAGAGTGAGAGATCGTACCTGCAAAGCCAAGTCTCAAAATCGAAAATGCAACTTCCAGTGGCTCACGCAGATATTCTGGGCATCCAGATGCAGCGAAACTATATTAGGATCTGCAAGGTTGGGGGAAGGAGTCTACCAGATTCTGTGCATCGAGTTCTGCCTTTGCATCAGATTTGAGAAGCGCTGCAAGGTTGAGGGAAAGAGCTGCAAGGTTGAAGAACGCAGTAGTGAATCAGATCTGCCAGACACTCGTTGTAGAAGAACGCTGCAAGGTTGAAAAAGCCGCTGCCAAACGACGGGCCGTCTGCCTCCCTTCAGATAAAAAACATGGCACCTAAAATACACTGTTTCATTGAAGCTGAAACGGTGCGTTTTGAGCATCCAGAGTGACGTAGCACGCACGGAGAGACGAGCGATGAAGCGGACGGCTGGGATTGGAGCACGGCAGGCCCTGCTGTCTGAATGAAACAGCAGTACATCGGGGGTCCTTTTTTCGCTTCTCCCAGGCAGCATGGGGTAGCATTTCGATACGGGGCTTCTTGGATTGCAAGAGCATATTCCCCTCTTGCTGCTCCATTACCGAAATGGGAGGGTTTTTATTTTTATTTTTATTTTTCTATTTTTGAATTTTTTATTTGCTTCTTCTTTTTCGTTTTCTCCCATTTTTTTATTTTTATTTTTTTATTAAATTTTTTTATTTTTTTTCTTATTTTTGAGTTTTTACTTTGTTTTTCTTATTTTTTTTATTTTTATTCTATTTATCTTATTGATTTGTATTTTATAACTTACCTATTTTATATTTACTTAATTAATAAATTAATTATTAATTTTTATTTTTATTTTATTTTGAGATGTGGTGTTCACATTCTTTCACTCTTTATTTTCTTAGGCTTTTCTTGGCCTCCAATGTCAAGGTTTCACCGATCGCAAAAAATATCATCGAGGAGACATGCAAGGGATGGAATGGGGAGGAGGGCAAGCATTACCCCGACTTGCCAACACTCTCAGGCGCTTTTATACGTGATACGTCTACCAAGTTTATGCAAGCTCTTTTTCAGTTTTTGGCTTTTCATTAACAAGGCCACAAAAAGAATGAGCTTGAGAAAGTGAGAAGACTTGAGATGCATATTAAAATAAAGTGTAGATCTAAAGCTGTAAAAAATTGTCAGACATTTGAGTTCATTTCAATTTTTTCATTTTATTGCACACTCATAATATTACGTTGACATGGCATCTTATGATTGCGCCACCTATATAAGGCACCTATGCCTTTAAAAAGTGCAGGGCATGGAGCAATTCACTGTTTTTTTGCTTTTTTCTGCCAAGAGGAACATCACACAAAGAAGAAAGAGGAGCATGTGAGACACGGAAAAAAGGGCTTCAAACATAATTCTCATCTTCTCCAACCATGGCTACCCTCCTATGGGAAGGACTACTTGAAGACCAAGCTGTAAATAGCCGGTACTGCACTTTATGAGCTGCTTAAGTCGGCAAAGAGGTTGAAGGACATGTGCTCAAAACCTCCATGACAAAACCTACTTCTTTCTCTTCTCCAAGGTTAATGTTCAAATTTTATAGAGGGAAGATGGCTTCATTTGAAAAGTAATAGTGATATTCTTTAAGCCTATAAAAAGGAAGAACCGTCATATACATTGCAATGAAGTAGGACATAGAAAAATCTTGTGAAAAAGCTCAAAGATAAACTTCATATTGGGGCTGATGTTAGGTCCCTGAATCTTAATCTGGCTCTTTAAGAGTTTGAAAGTTTAAGCTAAATTGTAATTCCTTTAATTTATAAGGGTCTTCTGATCCTACTTTTCTTGTGAACTTTTTTATAGCAAAAAATCAGTGGTGGAAAAATTGAGTGAAAATCAGTATGAAAATTTGAGATTATCATAAACATTATGTAGGTGAACATATTAAAATCTATCATTTGTAAATATTTAGGATTAGCACGTTAAAACTCTTTTAAACATTTTGGATATAGTGAAAGTCTATCTGGCGTAGAATATAGTGAAAATCTGATTTTATTCTTTAATTCTCTTATTTCTCTAGTGAAATTTTCAAGAACTTTAAATTGTGTTTCCGGAACGTTCTTTTCATAATTCACCAACTTCCGAGGCACCTGATTGAGAGTTTTTTAAAAACTATTTATTCTTTCAATTAATTCAAAAAGTGTTAAAAAATTCTTGAATATCTATTCACTTCTTGCACGTGAATTGTAATGGCTGACATTGTTAGTACCAATAATAGCAATAATTTACAATCGAAGGCAAGAATTGATGCATTTCGTAAACCACCTTTAAAATCTTCAACGTAATATGCCGCCACACTGAATCGTTACTTAAAAAAGCATTATACCCACTCTGTAATCTGCGTAAAGATGTGTTCTCTCTACTTTATTGTGATTGTTTTCCTAATTCAAAACTAATTAAAATCTAAAATAAATCCGAAATGATTCTAATGTTGCTATTATTCAACCATTCAAAAAGGTGAAGAAGTAAAGTATTTAATTTACAGGATAAAGCTCAAGCTGTTTCAAGATGAAGCTACAGTTATCAAACCCATTGCCGTATGACCTGTATCTGGTTCGCGGGCTCATCTACAGGAGAAGGCATTCACTATGGTAAAGTCCTACTTGCGAATGCTTTCTTTTTTCTTGCCATTGTCATATTTGCATTGATCACCTTGGTTGAATTATTTAACTTAATGTTTCCATGTGGAAGCGTTATTTTGGGACAAAATTTGAAGTGCAATATGTAAATATTTTTATTAGTAAATTTTTAATAAAAAATTGTAAATAGGTGAATACTTCTTAAAACATTTTTCATTATAAATTTGTTTACATAGTTATGTTCTTTAAAATATATATATATATATATATATATATATATGTATGTATGTATGTATGTATGTATGCATGTAAATAATCATATAAAACAAAAAAAGTTGCACAAAATTTTCATCTGACACCTTGCCAACAGAAAACCAGGCACATCAAAAGTAAAAGACTAGTCTCTTTTGTCATGCTTTTCGAATTCTGGTATAAGACCTACATCTCCCTTGCGTGTACGAAAATCTTAATAAATAGTCTTATTGAAGATTTGGTAAAATGCTTTTGAAGAATTTTTCTGGTTCAAATCTTTTAGTTTCATCTTGAAATTTTGGTTTGAAGTTAAGGGTAATAGTTGAACTAAACTTAGTTTTCACTCATTCTGACCAGAAACGCTTTCACTCCGGATGCCAAAGCTTTGTTGTGTAGGTCAATTTTCTCTATTCATTAGTTCTATGTTTGAAGCTCTATAGGCAATGGCAAATTTGGTTAATAAGACAGGAAATACGACAATCTTTCAGATAAGATTTTCGACATTTTTTAATGGGGAGAGATGTCCAAAACTTACGAAGCATGTCAATTTTAAAGATATAAAATGCTAAATTTCAGTGGATAGGCTTATCTTAATGGGAACATATGAAATTTCAATACCAATAATGGAATCAGACAAAAATAATTTCGTAGCTGCTATACGGAATCCGAATTGGGAGAGACGGCCCTTGAAGTTCTGTTTTTATTAAACTGATACCATATATATATATATATATATAATTCAAGAAATTTTATGAAATTAAAGCATTTATTTTATTATTAATACTCTTACAACATGATGGATTGTATCTACCACATTATATGCCTCTCCTTTAATTTTAGCCTGCGAAACGCTGTCACTCAAAAGCTATAATCCCTCATCCTCAGCCACAGAGATTTAGATCACTCTGACCAACCTATGATCACGTTTCTTAACAATGTAAATCAATTAATATAATATAAATATAAATGTAAATTAAGCATATCAAAGATACAATTGAAGTCAAGTATTGATACATTTCCTAGACCACCTTCAGTATCTTCATCATTATATGCCCCCAAACTGAAACATTATCAAAGGAAGTAACTCACCCGCTCTGCAGTCTGTTTTTAACTAGTTATGATCTAAAGCAAATATGAAATAGTTCTAATATTGCTATTACTCTACCATTCAAAAACGAAAAGGAAGTAGAGATTTTAATGTACCGGATAATGCTCAAGCTCTGTTTCAAGAAGATGAAGCTACGGTAATCCAACTAGAGCTACTCTTCGTAACACAAATTTGACAGACCAAAACTTACCCACCAAGTCACCAAATAAAGATTCAAAATTTAAAGTCATGAAATGGAAATTTAAAATCAAGGGGCCCAACCTTGTCATCGAAAGTGAATTCAAGGGGGAGCATTTAACCGTCGATAGAAGATGAGGGAATCTCTTCCTCACACTCTATTTCCTTAGGGAAGACGATGGAAATAAGGGGCGGTCTTGTTCCCTTGGAAGAGTGTTCACAAAGCTACGTGTGGAAGATTCTGAAGGAGAAGCAAAATCTACATCAATGTCAGGCTTTAGTAGGTATCTGCGAGTGTGATGGCCATTATAGGTGGTCAAGTACAGGGCAGGCTCCTCTTCAATTCTCTGCTCTTGTTTTCTTGCTCTACAGCCCTCATCGGTGCATCCGTAATGGATTCTGCGTAGAGGCCACATAAAAGATCCATATATAGCTATGAAATTACTTATGACTCGTGCAAAATTAAAATTGTTGGTACTTTGGGTAGTTGACTCCGATAGTGAATTTCTAGCCATAGTTTCTACAATTGCATCCATCTCCGGGTAGCCCCACAGTTATGCTTGACACAGTCTTCCTGTGATACAAGAATATGTATCAGAAAGTACACTACTGTTTTGGTATAAGCAAATAATTAGCGGTTCATATACCTCTTCGTGTTGGCATTATGCTTTTTGTCCTTGAAGACCTTCTCATTAGAAGTCTTCCATGGCTCATCCACTATCCCACTTTTTGTATTGGTATCTATGTCATTAATATAAATTCACCAATTAAAGGAAGTAAAGAAGTTATTGCATACTCAACTAATAAAAGTTTTTAAAAAATTGATAGAATTACCTGGACAGTTATCAATACTGTCATCAACTGCTAATTGGCTTATAACGTCAACCTCATTGTTAATTGAGGAAAAGATGCAATCAAACTTAGAAGGTCGACCAGTATTTCCCCATTCTTCTTCCCTCCATTTTAGTGCGTCCCACCACTTGGTTTGTCCTTTGATGACCTTCAAAGTTTTTGCTCGACAGTTCCTTCTTAGAAAGGCTTTGGAGTTTTGGGCAATCATAAACTCCTATATTTTCTAAACTTGCACCCGTGTGTAATCCATTGGAAATGCTGATCAATTCAGGAAGATGGTGAAGTGACATTGTTCTTAACTTAGGGAGAAAAGTGACTCCTTTGAGTTTTAATGATCCATGAATTATTAAGGTACTTCTTTTGGGACAATTTTTAACTATAAGCACCTTTAACAGTGAAAGATTGTCAAGAAAATCTAAGGTGAAATTAGTTGTTAACTTGGGACAATTGTGCAATGTTAAAGAGTTCGACATACCAAAACAGTATCTAGAATGAACTAGCCCTTCAAAAATGCTTCTTAGATTCTTCATGTATGATACACTCAACAATAGCAAACGTCAAAAGATATCCTTACTATCTGAGTATCTTCCATCAATAATTGTGTGCATCTCTTTACATTCAGCCAATATGCACACCTGCAATTCCTCTAAGTTGCTCATGCCAAATTCAGAGAGATCCTTGATGGTCATTTGTCGTTCTAAGAACAAAGCCTTGCTATGTCTAACCACCTTTCTTATTTCATAGGGAACATCGACACCTCTTACAAATTTCAAGCTACACTCACTTTGTTCAAACTTTTCTTCAGCATTAGGCAGTGTATCTGATATAATCCGTGACATATGCTGGCCAACAACGAATCTGAAATCATGCTCTGAAATCTGGGCTTGTACGAAATTCAAAAGTTCTGGTTGTGGAATGAAGAGACTAAAAGTTTGCAAGCATTCCAATACCAAGATTTCTCGTAGAATGACTTGTATATTCTCATGCCAACGCTTATCATTAGGATTCACATCAAGGCTTAAATGTTTTAGCACTTTTGAGTCTTGAGATCACCCCTGATGGAACAATTGTTGGGCTAGTATACTATTTGCTTTTCTTGCCACGATATTCATAAAAGCAAAGAGTCAAGCTTCGGAGATTGGTCGACTCTTGTATCTCTTCTGGCATATGTATGATTTGAGTCTTGTCAAGATCAAGCTTCTCAAGTTTCTTCAATCCTCCAACCTATGGGGATAATTTCATGAAGAGTTCACAACCTATCATATAGAGCTCTCTAAGTTGCTCCAGCTCAAAAAAAGAACTTGGTAGTTCTCTTACACTAGTGTAAGATAAGTCCACGATGCAATGTAGAGGCATTTTGAAGAAAAAATGGGGTGGGATATTTATCAAGTCAGGGTTGTTATGCAACATTAACACTTTAAGTTCAAAACAATTTGGAGACAAAGATAGCTCAGATAGTTTATTGTCTTGCAGTTCAATATGTACAACACTAGGCCATAGCACACTGCCTGGTGGCTCAATCAACCCTAACCTAGCTCTTTTCATGAACAAAGGATTCTGAGTGTTTAATGATTGTTAAATGGCATAGATGTCTTTTGGCATTTGGATATTATTGGACTTAGTGTCATTAAATTGCAACAAGACAAAATTGAAAGTACACCTAAAGAGGAGGGGTGAATAGGTGTACTAAAAATTTTTTTTGTGAAAAATTTGTTTTAACAATATAGTTAACTAAAAAATTTATAATTGACTATAATTCATAATAAACAATTGATTGAAATAAAATATAGTTGACTGAATTTTTCAATAAGGTATTCACTCTATAAAAAAAAAAAAACAAGTTAATTCAAAATCCCTTTAGTCAACTATAATTTGCAAAGAATAATTAACTATAATAAAATAAAGTTAACTAAACCTTTTAGCTGTGGGTCCACTATGTTAGATAAAAAGACAGTTAACTGTAAATATTTTAATGAACTATATTACTTGAAGAGAAAAGATGAATGGATAAAACAATTAACTATAAAATTTGAAGTCGATTGAAAAATGAACTAAGAATGTAAAGTTTAAGAAAAGAGAATCAAACACACAAGTTTATTTTGGTTCGACCAATCATAATGCCTACTTCCAGTCCCCTTGACTTCTTCAAAAGATTCTTCACTAAAAATAGTTTTTTTATAACTTTTCATAGAGTTTTCACATGCTAACACCAAACACAATCTTTTCTAGCTTAACCTCAAACTCTAACACAACCCTTTTCTCTATTGAAATAGAGGCACTACACCAGTAGAAAAGGAAAATGAGTTTTATGAATCCTTACAAGCTGGGTTTTCTCTAACAACTCTCAAATATGCTTTAAAAAGCAGATAAAACTAAAGACTAAGCTCTAAAATGAAAGGTTTTCAAAATATTACAGAATACTTTTTCTCTTCAACTCATGTTCATTCTCTATTTCTTATCCATCGAAGGTAGTAGTTTCAGCATATTTATAACTTTCTCAGAAAGAGTTATTGGAGAGCATTTATTGTCACAAATTTTGATGATGAAAAAGATATCTAGTTGCTCCTTCTTTGACTGCCATGAGGTGCAAATTTCAGACTCCATTGGCGCGGTTATTTTCAATCTACTGAGGGCGCCATTAATGGCTACTTCTATCGACAGTTACAAGAGGCAAAGTAGAGGTGCAAACAGCATATGGCAGTGGGAGTTCAGAGGAGTTTTGATATTTGTCTTTGTAGAATAGCTTTTTGTACTTTGTTTAAGAAATAATCTTTATTAGCTGTCTTTCACACTATTTTGCTTATGTGGATTGAAATTTAAATTGCTTCAAACTTGTTAATTTCTCTAATGTGGATTGGACCTTTTCTTTCTTTACTTGATTTATCATTTATTAAATATGAATTTGGGTCATTTCACATTTTAGGCCCTAAATCCTAAATCCAACAAAAACAGTCCACATGCTCTCTCAAGTTATGCTCTACTTCACCAGAAACGACTAATTGAGCGGAAATCCAATCATTAATTAACTCATTTTCAAGCTTCCCATCATATTAGGAATGAACATGCAATATGTCATGCAATGTTTCTTTCTCTTACTTATATCATGCCATATGAAGTTTATGAATGCATTAACCATGACTCTGCTCTGACCATGAAACAAACTAATGTCATAGGAAGGATTAATCCGACGCAACTTGTACGGATCATATTCCCAAGGGTTACCATGTTTTGCATTCTTCAATGATTTTGCCACAATGACAGTGGCAAGAAGATGACCACCAGACTCTTTAACTGAGCACACTGCAATTCTATGGATGGCATTAGATGGAGAACGTACCAGCTCATTGTCAATAGTCTGACAGAAGACCTCCCATGGCAATAAATGATCCGTTGTCCCAATTTTTAAATCCACTGCCATTGTTAATTCATCATTAGTCTGCTTTGATGATTCAGTGGTAATCAGCACCACAACTCCTGCAATTTCTTTCTCAGGAAAACCCACTTTCCGTGGATCTAAAGGCTCCTCAGCATCTCCATCCACCAAAAGCACTAAGTATTTCTTTCTTGACATCTCTGTTTCGATACTTGGTATAAGCCAATCGTCATTGCCTTCTTCCTCATCCTCTTCGATTATTAACGGAAGCTGAAGTTTTTGAGCTATCAGTTGTCGAACAAGGGCCTCCACATGGCATTGATAAACTGAGGCGTCAATACACAAAACTCCTTGAAAGGATTCATGAAGGCGAATCAAATTGTCCTTATGTGTCAAGGCTGCCTTTATTCTTTCTGCAACTTGTCTTTTTTCAGCTCCATCTCTAGTAGATAACATAACATGATGAATGTTGTGTACATCATCATCCTTAGAAAGTACAGTTTGGACCAGTTGATCAACAGCAAGATTCGCAGCTAATTTGAGAATGGGTTCTGGTATCGCATATTTATCAGCTGATATGGAGCTCCCACCTGCTTCCACGTCCTCTAATATTTGCATTGGTAATCGCCCTTCCAAGCATTTAAGGGGCTTCTCATTAAGTAGACGCCGTAAATGTCGGAGAATATATTTCTTATTTGAAACTTCATTAGTCCAAAGCTTAGTTTGCTATCGTGTACTGTTCTTACAGGGTAATTCAGCAAGAGCATAATAAAATCTCTTATCCTGCTCAAACACAACAGCAAATGCTTTCTCTTTTCAAAATCCGGTCCAAACAGCTTCATTGTTTTGGTTTTCGGAAAATCAAGAGGTTCTGGTTTTCCAAATGGCTCCATCTTTTCTATTTTAGGAAAATCAAGAGGCTCTGTTTTCCCAAATGGCTCCAGTTTTTCTACTTTGGGGAAGTCAAATGGTTATCTTTTGCCAAATGCCTCTACTGCTTCTCTTCTTGGAAAATCAAGGGACTTCGTTTTAGGAAGAACTTGTTGAACTTTGCCATTAGATATGTTCATCTGCTGATCTGGACCCTCCATTCGAAACTCCAAATTTAAAATTAAGTGATTTTCTACATATGAGAAGTATTAAAAGATTAAGTTAAGCAAAAGGAAAAAAAAAAAAAGATTTGGAGATAAATCATGAAGAATAAAGCTAATCTGTGAATAAATCAATAAACAACATACCAAATCATATGCATGCAATGATTTTTGGTGGTAGATAAAATCTTTTAGCCCACCATCAGTCGATTTAATCTAAAAGAAAAGTTAAAAATTAAATATGTAAAAGGTATAACTGGTTCGACATTAACATCTGTCGAATTCCCTCAAGTCCATTTTACATGTGTAAGGAATTGATGAAGAAATTCTTATTTATCTACTTTGATTTTTTGTCTTCAATTGCAAACAACTCAATTTTAAATCAACAGTTAATTAATATTAAACATATGAAAAACTCAAGTCTTGTTACTTGAATTGCTTCATAATACATACATAGACAAAACGTAAAACGAAAAAACTTACCATTTCAATATTCATATGGTTATTTTCATCAAAATTTGGATATAAAAAATTACACGGTGAATAAGTGATGAATAAATCAAACACAGTGTTTAATGAAACCACGTGGCAAAAATGATTTTGGATGGAAGCACCAGGGAATAAACTATAGTTTACCTTTAAAGAAGTGTATCCATGTATCGTATAAGAACCTAACAATTAACTAGCATCTATACTTAATCATTTGATTTTGATCAAACCATCAGTTCTTCCAAATCTTTCTAGATTAGAATAAAATAAGTAATAATGGTTGTAATTTTAATCATTCATAAATAACAATATATCTCTAAAGACACAAAATTACAGATTGTGGGAGAAAAATGAACAAGAGTAACAAATTCATGGTTAATTAATAGGTGAAACGATGAATAAATACCGGTAATGATCTACAACTATGAGATAGAGAAAATAAGATTTTAAAATCCATTAAAAGAGTGTAGGCCATAATTTTTAGGAAGTTTATAAGACACAGACAATATCTTGATCTAAGTAATTGGGATGCATCATATGGTACTTTGAAAACAGACAAGATTTTCGGTGTGAAGAGAAATTGAAGATACAGATGAGGAAGGAACCATACTACATACCAAGCGATGCTCTTGTGTGGTCTCACTTTTCCCCAAGACTCCTTTGGCACGTGTGATGTTGTTCAATGGACACCAACCTTGCTCTCTTTGTTATAGGTTCTTTAGTAAAAATTTATGTGAATTCTCAATTTTTTTCACATCATTGACTCGAAATAGTCTAACCATCATGCCAAACATAAGTGAATTTTTAGTTCAATTTTTCATGTGATTTCATCAAATTGGTATCATATATCACAATTTCTATTTTATTATAATAACTTTCATTTTATTTGGTATTTCACAAATACCAATAAATTTGACATACACCAATTTTGTCCTTCATGCTTGTCTCTATATATCTCAATAGCTTTTATATTTATGAAAAATCTCATTAACATTTCATATTATTCCACTTTTTGTGGAAATTAATATAAGTCATCATTGTATTGTCATCTAGGGTCAAATATAATGAAATATTGATGTTTTCTTTAAGATTTGTCTAAATATGATATATGGTATTCAACATTATTTGCATAAAAAATTTAAGGAAAATACAAATTCCATCACTCTTTCTTATTATATGCATATTTACTACATGGAATATGCAGACAAAAACTTATAACCACTTTACTTTTGGAAATTGGTATGTGGTAAAATAATGAATATCTCATAATATAAAGCATTATTCCTTTATACCAAACTTTCATGGATCATTTTTCTTGACTTATTCATACTATGCAATATTATTTGAAACAGATATAAAAGCATGTTATATGAATAAATCCATTAATGGTATCGTTATTTTGGTAAATCAAAATTGTCTCCATATTGCTAACCATCTTTTAAACATATTTGATATTAGAAATTGAATCAGAAATAAAATAGATTATAAATAAGCAACAAAAACAAACTTTTTCTTAATACAAGTATCACAAATACACAACTAAGGTGCCCTTTTCTTTTTTCAAACATTACGTGTAAATATTTATTATAGATAAACAAGAAGTTGCAATTGAAATTTTCTTTTATGATCGTAAAAAATTCTTACAACAATCAATTATTTATGAATGAATATTATGCAAGAAGTTTATGTAAGATAAAATTCTCATGGGCTACATAAATTGCCATAAAATACATCACTATAGCAACATATTTATTCAAAATTTTGTAGACTTCTAAGCTTCAAATTAACTTTTGATTTCTTTCATATGACTTCTAGTCATATTATAAATTGTAACCACTAACTATAAAAAGATTTTATATTACATTAATGTCCATGGTGGGTAATGTTGAGATTGTTTTGATTATGACAAATATATGAAAAATATGATTTACAAATATAATATTAATATGTGCTTAATTGATTAACCGTTTGGACTAACTATTTAGTTTGCAAGTTAAATATCTATTATGTAGGGTGGTCCAAAGAAAGAAGAGTGGGCATTGAAGTGAAGAGAGAAATATCAATATCATGTTCTACCCAAAGAGATAGCAAGCAAGAAAGGTGCTCTAAGCTTTGAAGTAGTTAAAGAATAAAATATTTGGAAGCTTAGTTGCATTAAGATAGCCAATGGGTTGAATAGGTATAATTATCATAGGCTAAGTATTATTTTATAAACTTCAATGATTTAGATTTGCATTAATTGGATCAAGACATTTTATTTCTCAAAATATAAGTTTGGGTTTAAAAGATAGTGAGATATAGATTTTACTTAAAATCGTTTTTGACCTTTGGTCACTATTTCACTTATATCTCACAAACCCTATGAGATTTTGTTATGAAACTTATTTCATTAGAAAATAGGCTCAAAGAGACTTTCGATAATATTTCATTCACTTAAACTGGAGTTCAAATGAAAAAGTAATGACTATCTAAATTTGAGTCATGAGATATAGATTTTGTGTAAAATTGTTTTTATGACCTTTGGTCTTTTGATCATAGCTCCCAAAATGTAATGACTTTTGATATAAGACTTATTCTTTTAGAAAATAAACTTAAAGAACTTTCCAATAATTGGTCATGCACTTAAAATGGATTTAAAATGAGAAAGTTATGACCATTTAATATTGGGACTATTTCATTGTAAGTGATCAGTCAACTGATTCCCTTTGGCAAGTCAACTAGGACAGTACAAAATTGAGCTAACAGCTATATTCTAAGGCCAGTTGATTAAGGAACCTCAGTAGTCAACTGGGAACATGTAGAACAACATTTTCAAAAGTAAATAATGGCTCTTTTGAGTATGTAATGGCTATATTTCATATTGATCTATATATATGACCTTTCAAACATATTTTTTATTGTAACCAAATGCTAGAATGTAATCTTTAACTTGTTATATTATCTTTAAGAGAGAAACAAACATCATTGAGTCAAAACTTACTTATTCTCTATCATTTGATTTCCTAGAGCTTTATCTTTTATATCTACTTCTTTGTAAGAGTTTATTTATCTAAAAAAAATTTTCTTTAAGAGAGAGAAACTCAAGAAGATTCCTTAAAGGTGTCAAGCAAAGAGTGCTTAAGTTGATGGAGAGGTTCTCCTTGGGACATGCTCAAGGAGGTTTCTTAAGAGATTGAGCAGAGAGTACTTGGTTTGAGAGGGAGGTTCCCCTTGGTTCAAGGAGATTCCTTGAAGGTGTCACACTATGAGAGCTTGAGTTTAGGAAAAAGTTCTTCCTGGGAATTGTAAGTAAGGGAAAGATTCTCCTTTATTGATGTAATTGATTATTGAGATAGTAGAAAATCCTAAGAGTTTGCTTGGAGACAGGACATTGGCTTACTTCATAACTCATTCATGCATCTTTCAAAACAAGCATTTTGTGAAGTAATTTTGAAAAGGATAGAAATTTTATTCAACACATAATTCACCCCCCTTAAGTATTGGTTGCCTGGTCTAACAGGCTATTATTATTTTAACACCAATTTAACTCATGGATCATAAGTGGTTATTAACTTGCTTATGAATATACTGAAATGGAACATTTCCAAAGCTATTTGGTGGCGTAAGGTACACAACTTTAGGGCTAAAATTTTCCCTTTACTATAGCCACTTAGCTTCCTTTTAGTGCATCGACATATGCCAAGCATTTTTTATATGTGCACTATCCATTTGAAGACGCAGTTGTTAGCTATAAAATAGCCAAACCAAAATTGATGTGGTTGCTAGTCATTCAATCATGTTTTGCCTTTTGATTTCTAAGATAGTTTCTAATATCAAATTGATAATCATATTATAGATGTAAAATAAATCTTGAATTCATATATAATATAAGTCAAGAACAGAAAAAAAATCTCTTTCCCTATTGTGATGACAAAAAAATACTAATGGTTGATGTTCCACCAAAATAATGTTTAATAATTTGCCAATGAATATTGTTTAATGGATGTATGACCAAGTATTTAGGAAATTGATCATAGAAAAAATTCTTTCCCAACATGTATAAAACATTTCACTTATAAAACTAAATACTAAAATGAATTCAATTATTATAAGATCATTTAAACAATATAATATCTTTATAAAATAGTAGGGTCAAGAGATTGTCTCAAATCAAATGAGAATAGAACAAATTTGATTTGAATAAAAAAATTTGGATCAAAATCATGTTGATAATGTGCTATGAAACTAATGAAAAAAATATAAGAGAGAATAAGATAGAAGATTTAAAGAAGAAATGGGAGGAGCATTCCTATTCACATAAGTATCTAATTCTTAGAGTTAGAATATCGTATAATATCTAGGGTGTAAGTTTGTTAAGATATTATAAATAAAGGTAAAATAATAATTATAAGAATTACTACTAAACCTTAACACTAGCTAGCCTTCTATAAATAAGGCTAGACTATTATACAATTAAAAAAAACTCATTAAAGAGTGAGACTTAAGACGTTCTGAGTAGAATACCTGCGAATATTCTGCAGTTGCATTCGAGAAGGGATTTAGGCAGTGAAAATTCAAGTACACCCAATACACTGTGGGTATATCATTCGATCAGTGATCTTAACCTAAGATCAATAAGCTTCCGCAATTAGGAGATCAATGTAAGTCTCCTACTCTGAATCTATATTTGTGTTCATACATTCCCTTCACTTAGCATATTGCTTATTTATAGGCCTTCAACTATCAATGTAAACCTATGAATTACAATAACATAATTAAAAATTAATCTACATAATTATACTATATAAATCATTTAGGGGTCAAAGGGTATATGACCCTAAAGAATCACTATTTAAGGGTTATGGATATCCACATAAAGTTATTATTTATATCACTATATTAATACTTGAAAGTTCAATTTGTCTTTAAAGTAATTTTTAAATAAATTAAAATTGAAAAAATATATTCTTTTCATTTAGTCCATATAGTTTAAAATTTTCAGTTAAGTCCTAAGAGTTTAAGGAATTTTTAGTTTAGTGCCTATCATTACATTTTTACTAATATTTTGCCATCTATGGAAGTTAATTTTACTTCATTATTTATTTTTAGAGAATATTAATCAATTGATCCCTATAGTTTAAGCAATTAAAGAGTGGCCTTAGGTAAAGGAAACAAATTGTATAATGCATACTTTAATAGGTTTTATATGAAGAATTAAAAAGAATTAGGAGGACTAATATGCAAGAAATAAATTTTCTAAGACAAAAACTATAATGTTCTACTCTTGAAATCCTCTTAGATATTTCTCTTATTTTGATAAGACATTATTATGTGACTTTAAAGTATATTCAAAGAAAACTTAAATTATTCAATTCTTAGCATTTAGTGTCTTGGAGAAAGGACAAAAAAAGAATGCCATCACATCATTATACTATATAATTTTACACCGTTTCTCAAGTGTAGCGTCAAAGTCTACCAATTTGGAAGAAAGGAGTTTCTCATGTAACATTCTGCAAAAAATGAAGTGGTGGAGGTGTGGCAGAGCAAGGCAGCAACGAAATAGCAGAGAAAGAGGAGGAAGCATTCTGTAGAAAATAAGTGTCGGTATGGAGAAAATGAAGTGAGGGGCAAGTTAGTAATTTCCATTCCCTAGGACATGTGGCACCACCAAAAAAATTTGCTAGGAGAGTGGAAGGCTGAGACTTGAACCCTTGCCATAAAATTTAAGGTTCCAAGATCTTACCACTAAACCAAAGTTTGTATATGATATTTAAACCATACCACTTAAATTTATTCTTTCCCTTCTTCCCAATGATTATACTTCTTCTTTTTTTTTTTTTCAAAGAATGGAACAATTTCATGTTGTGAGTGTTACATCTGGATAGATTCATCTTTGATTCTGGAAGTCTTGAGAAAATTTTGAAAGAAGAAAGTTGAGTAAAAGAACCAAAAAAAAAAAAACAATGCTGAGATTTTAGAACACTACTAAAGAGTTTTAGGAACTTCCAAAATTAAAGAGGCAAAAGAATAAATTTTATTTTGAAATTTTTATGGTACATTAAGAACAGTTTATGAGGTTCCACACCAAATTTGTGAGCAATCTTAATCAAGTTTCATTGCCAAACAATTCGAAATAGAACAATCTTAGAGATAGGGACCAAACTGCACAGTTTTGAGTTCAGGTTCAGAAAAGGCTCAATTATTAAGATTTCAGGGTTTAGAATTTTGTAGTATAAACTATACATACAAAATTTTGATTCTAGAGAATTATTGAAATTTTAGATGAGTTTATGAGTAGTTTGGAGTTTTTTCCAAAACAAGGGAAGATTAAAGACCAATTCAAATCTTCCACATGTTTAATTAGGAAGTCTTTCTTAGACATCTAATAATTTATAAAAATTTAATTGGCATGAGCTATGTTAATTTTCTTGAACAGAATTAAACTATTTATTAAAATAAATTTATTTTCATTAAAATAAAATTTTAGCATCATATGTTATGCCACGCTAACATAATGTATGATTAATTACGTAACTAAGTTAATAAATTATCAGTGTAATAGTATAAGTAGCCACTTGGTGTTATAGTCCATATACTTCTTCTTTTTTATTTTTAAAGAATTCCTTACACTTGTTGCATCATTGGTTCTTGTTGTTAAGCCCACCATTAAAGTCACTAAAATTTGGTAGCTCATAGAAGCAGATGTAGAACATATAAATTCTAATTAAGCAATGGCGAGTAAACAATCATGTAAAACTATTTGCATTGACTAACACCTATAGACTAGAAAAGCATAGATCTGACAAGTATGCCAGTATTACGGATATGGATATCAAACAAATAATAATCATGTCGATCTTCACCATTTAGCTTTCCCAAAACAAGCAAGTATTGTTGTTGCGAGGAAATGGTGGAATGCCTGATATTACAACTTCTAAACAAAATGTCTTTAAAAGTGAAAGGGTGAAAAGGAACTATCAACATCTTCTTATGTTGTTCTTTAATCCATAACTATAAACAATTCTAATAAGCATTGGTGAAAAAGGGGGAGAGGAGAAAAGCCAGCACCATAGTCTCCAAAAAATACAAGTCATGTTCCATTCTCGAGGCACTACCCACCATCGCCAGAGCCATCAATTCCAATCTCTTGCTCCAACTTAAAATGCCCATTTTAACATTCTAATGAATCTTAATGTTGTCAGATGTCTAGCGTCTTCAGTGATGATTTCTGATCAAAGACCCACGCGAAAATCCCGATTTGTAGCAACCAAATTTACTCTGATTTCGATGACCTTACAAAAATCATGGTTATTTGCTTGATACATCTTCCCCTTTTGGTTGCACTCAAACTATCTCTTCCTTACCCATCATTTTCTAATCAAGTAGTGGGTTTTGCCAATGCAAGATTACTGTTACCCTTGTCATATCTATGCTTTTCTCATGTGTGGGTCTTAGATATTGATGCAGATATTTTGTATGATTGTTTCCTTACTAGTGGTTAATTAGAATTTGTGTTCACACCACCTTCTATGCACCACATGACCAAATTTCTAATGGTGTTAAAGGTAGGTATAATAGTAAGGACCAACAATGCATTTAAAAAGTATAAGGAGTTATTTGAAAGAAAAAAGTATAAAGACCTAGTTGAAAAATGATGTAAACTATGAGGATTAATTGATTATTTTCCCCTTATTTTTATCTTTTAAATTAGCATAACTAATATGTATTTTAAGTGTTATAATATACAGTTAGTTATAACTAGGGTTGATCATGGTCCGACATATACTAAACCTAAGGCTTGGCTCGATAGCTCATAGGGGCTATCTTTATAGCCCCTAGATTTGGCTCAGCATTGCCAGGCCCAAGGCCAGACTTAGTGTGCAATTGGGTCTGGCTGAACTAATCCTAGTCTAGCCAAGTCCAAAAAGTGAAGAGAAGTAGCTAAAATGAGGGCTATGTGTGTGAAGACAACATCACTTCAAAGTTAAAGCCTTATGGCTATGGCAATGGCACTATCTCTTCAAACTCCATGGTTATATGAATTATGGGTGTCTTATGTAGTTCCTCATTGATGTGTGAGTGTGAGTAAGAAAGTAAGAAAGGAAAGAGGAAAATAATATCGAAAGGAATAAGAAGATCAAAAAAACAAAGAGAAAGGAAGAAAAAAAAAAGTGAGAGATTAAATAAAGACAAAAATTGTCACAGGAAGCCACACATAACTAACCTGTACTGTTTTCTCTTACATTAATTATGGTTTTAATTTACTTGCCTCACGAAGTCATCACCTTGCATAGTTAATCATAAAAAAAACTTCAATAAAAAGGTGTGCATATTAAATATATTGTACATATGTGCAGCAAATATATACATGGATGGATACAAGACTCCTACTAAGAAAGCTATTGCTTACCAAGTTAGGCCAACCATTCTGACCAAAAGTTAGCCCCCAAAATTTGACCTAGCTCGATGTATATATACAATTGTTCAACCTTGTTTTTGACATGGCCTTATTTTTCAAGCTAGTTTAGGTTTACTAGGTTTATTCGGCCTATGTTCAACCCTAGCCATATATGTAAAATTTGACATAATATTGACAATAAGGATTAAATTAATATTTGTAAACTATAAAGCCTTAATTACAAATTTTAAAACTAAAGCAAAAAAATTTAGGACATTTCAAATAATTCTCAATACTAACACAGTTAATTGACATCTTTTAGCATCACAAGCAACATGTCAAAGAATATAGCCTATATGTGCCTTATAAGCATTCAATTTCAATGCAAACATCAACACTATCTCAATTATCGTCATGTATTAGCAACAGTATATATTTTTGTACAAAAGAGTAGGAAAAGAAATGAATTGACGTTGACATTTATACTAAAGATTTAAATAGCAAGTCTTATCTAATAATTTGCTTAAAAGATAGTGTCTTCATAAATGAAGTTGTCAATGAATGCAAAGGATTCGTTCTCGTGAAAGGAAAGGAGTGTGTCAATTTTGTACAGTGGAAACTGTATCTAAGTATCTTTTAGGAAAACAAAGTCGCCCATAGAAGACAATGACTCAAGAACTACATTAGAGGTACATTGAAGGCCTGCTTACATAAAAGTCATCATCATTGGAGGCTTAAGTGCTTGTGAAACTTCCCTTGTAAGCGGTTTCATAGATAGTTGGGTCTACCTCATATCTTTGCCCATTCTTTTTTGCTGAGTAATGACTATAAACACATCTGCGATAGCTTCTGCACATTGACAACATATAACATGAGCATGAGCTAGGTGACGCATAACTATTGAAATAATTTTGATTTTTTTATAAATGAAGTATTGCTACCTTGGAAATTTGTCTCCAACAATGTCTTTCTAGCCATATTTCCTCCAAATGTATGCATCCTTTAAAGCTTGTACACCTTCATATGTTTCTTTTGACACTGAGTAATTCATTTTGTGATGTAAGAATCCATGTTTAAATACACCACAATTTTTGTATACGCCTATAAGTAAAATAGAGGTACATAACATAAAGTCATGTATAAATACATCCTATCAGCAATTGCACTATGATTTTGGTCCTTGAAGATCCTCTCACCAAAAAGTTGTAATGGATCACAATTAACGGGAATCAATGTAATCGCCATGTTAAAAATATAATTTCAACTTATTAAATAAAGTAAATGAGGTTAGGTATTCACAATGGAAATAACAACCTAAATTACAATCAAATATAAAAGTATAAGAATACCTGGACCATCATCAATCTCATCATCTACTCCTAACTAAGTCATTACGTCTCGTGTATATTAATTAAGGAAAACAAGCAATCAAACTTAGATGGTTGACCAGTTTTTCCCCATTATGCTTCGTGCCATTTTAGTGTTTGCCTATCACTTGGTTTCTCCTTTTATGACTTTCATATTTAGGCGTAACTGTTCTATCTTAGAAAGGCTTTGTAACTTTGGGCAATTGTGCAAAACTAAAGACTTTAGCATACCCAAAAAGTAACGAGGTGGTGTTGGCCCTTCCCATATGCTTTTTAAATTCTTCATGTATGATACACTCAGGTATAATAAATGTGACAACATATAATTGTCATTTCACTACATTCTGCCAACATGCACAACCACAGTTGCTCTTAATTTGTCAATTCAAATTCAGAGAGACTTTTGATTGTCATATGTCGATCCAAGAATAAAGCCTTGTTGTGTCTAACAAGCTTTTTATTTTCATCAAGAATACCAACACCTTTTACAAACTTTAAACTAGGATCACTTTGTCTAAAGTTGGTGTACCTGATATGATCCTTTGCATATGCAAGCCAACATTAAATCTAAATCAAGCTCAAAAATGTAATTTGGTATAAGCTTCAAAAGTTCCAGTTGTGGGATATACAAGATGGGAGTTAGCAAACTTTTTAATCCTAATATTTCTGAAAGAATACCCTGTACATTCTCATACCACTGCTCATCATCAAGGTTTACATAAATGCTTAAATGTTTTAAGCACTTGAGTTTTATGATTACCCCATGAGGAATAATTGTTGAACATGTATATTCTTGCTTTTCTTACCACAATATTCATAAAAGCAAAGGGTTAAGCTTTGGAGATTGGTTAACTCTTGCATCTATTCTAGCAAATGTATGATTTGAATACCGTCAAGATCATACTTCTCAAGTTTCCTCAAATTTCCATTCTCTAGTGATAACTTCATGAACCATTCACAACCATTCAAAATTAATTCTCTGAGATGCACCAACTTAAAAAGCGAGTTTGGTAGTTTTCTTATGCTTGTATATGATAAGTCTTGAATCCAAAGTCGAGGCATGTTAGAGAAAAACATAGGTGGGATTCTTATCAAATTAACATTGCCTTGCAACCTCAACACTTTGAGTTTAAGATTGTTTAAAGACAAAGGTAGCTTAGAAAATTTATTGTTTTTAAGTTCCATATGTACTGCACTATACCATAGCTCATCTTCTGGTGGCTCAGTCAATTCTAATCCAAATTTCTTCATTAATAAAGGGATTATAGTGTTCAATGAATGCTACATAAGTGTCTTCTAGTAACTGGATATACCTACCTTTAAGGCCTTGAAGTTGCATTGAGATAGATTGTTCTACAAGCTCTTTTAAGATATGCACAACTTCTCCGTCATCAATTAACTTGTAAGAAATCCAATGGTACATCAATTCATGATAAAGCTTACCAATTTTGATATCAGGTATAAATAAATAACTCCTAAGGCAATGCTTTTATGTTTGATTTATATAATTCCAAATGAAGTTTATGAATGCATTAATATCGTGAGGCAACTAAAACATATTCATATCATAGGCAAGATTAAGGTACCACAATAAATGCAAGTTCCTGGAGATTAATATCATTCACATTCTTTAATGACTTTGCCACAAGGACAAGGGCAAAAAAAAGGTCACCACATTCTTCAACTATACGCACTGCAATTCTCTAAAAGGCACTTAATGAGCACACATGCTCTTTGCCTACATTTCAACAAAAGACCTCCCATAGCAACAAATGATCCTCTATGCCGATTTTCATATCCACTGCCATTATTTCATCATTTTCCTACTTTGGAGATTCAATGGTTATCAACACCATAACTACTTCATGTATATATGCAGGCAACTTAATTTTCCATGGATCTATAGCTTTCTTAGCACCCCTATCTAATAAAAGCACTAAAAATTTCTTGCTCATCATCATGCCTTGGAACTCATATAGCTTGGACATTGGAACTTGAAGCTAAAGTTGATGCTGAAGCTACCAATGGATATAGAGCAAATAGACACCGAATAAAAGCAACACTGAAGCAAATAATTTGAGATGACACACATGATTTAACATGGAAAAACCCCAATAAGGTAAAAAACCACAGATAAGGAAGAAAGAGCTTCACTATGAGAAAAAGTATGAGTTACACTTTCTCTCTATATAGCAAGAACAATACAATATTTTTTATATCTCTTACTAATAAAAAAATACTAATCTTATAACTCTATATATTTCATAACTCTCTCTCTTTATATAGGATTGCTCCTTTCTTGGTCGTGAGAAATGATATTTTGAAGCTCTCTATTTATAGGGAAGGATGAAGGGCTTTAATGTAATTTTCAAATGAGTAAATTACAATTACAAAAATTTTCCTTTAAAATTTTCAATGGTTTGGCCACCAACCACCATTATTGTCAAAATTAGGCACCTCCTTTGATAATCTCCCACTTGAAGATTTGATTGAAAATCAATCAATCTTCACACCATTCTTCCTTCCTTGTTATCTCTTGCTACTCACATCTCTGCTAAGCTAATAGAATATCTACACCATATGGACTTATCAGTGTTCACTGGCTTTATCAATGCATTTGCTAGGTTATCATTAGTATGGATTTTCTATATATCCACACTTCCTTCTTCCACCTTTTCTCAAATAAAGTGATATTGAACTCATATGTGTTTAGTCTTAAAATGGAATCCCAGATTCTTTATAGGTGGAGAGCACTTTGATTATCACAAAATAGTGTAATCCTTTCAAGATTGTACTCGAGCTCTTCCAATAGTATATGTAACCAGATTGCTTCTTTGTTAGCTTGTGTAGTTGCAATATATTCTGTCTCAGTCGCTGAAGTGGCAACAATAGGTTGCAATTTTGAAACCTAACTTACAGTTCTGCCAATAAGAGTAAACACATAACCAATGGTGGATTTTCTATTGTCAAGATCACCTGTAAAATCTAAATCAATATAACCTCTGATGGTGAAATTTAATCCTCTATAAAACAATGCAATATCCATGGTCCCTTTCATGTATCTTAAGACCCTTTTTACAACATTCCAATGCTCTCGGCTAGAATTCGCCATATATGAACTAATCACTCCCACTACTTGTGAAATGTCTAGTCTTGTTCAAATCATAGCAAACATTAAGCTACCCATTACTTATGTGTACGGTACTTAAAATATTTCCTTCCTCTCTTATTCACTACTAGGACTCATGCTTAAGCATAACTTGAAATTAACAAGAAGTAGGGTAGAGATTGGCTTACAATCTTGCATATTAAAGTGTCATAAGATCTTTAAAAAATTCTTTTGAGAAAGCCAAATGTTCATGTTATTTTTGTCTCAGTGAATTTACATCCCTAAAATCTTATATGCTTGTCTTAAGTCCTTCTTACCAAATTCCCTAGTCAATTGTGCCTTTAATTCATTGACGTGATCTTTGCTGGGGCCTATTACCAACCTGTCATCTACATAAAACAGCGAGATAATGAAACCATTTCCACCAGGCCTCTTGATATATGCACAAGAGTCTACATTAAGTCTATTGTATCCAAGGCTCATGATGAAGGAATCAAATCTCTTATACCAGCATCTCAGTGCCTGTTTGAGACCATATAGAGATTTGTTCAACCTACAAGCCAAGTTCTCTTTTCCTTCTTCTTCAAACCCTTTTGGCTAGAGCATATAAATTTCTTCTTCAAGATCTCTATGAAGAAATGCAGTTTTCACATGTAATTGCTTTATATGTAAGTCAAGTAAAGCACACATAGCTATAACCACTCAAATAGTTGTGAGTTGAACAATTGGAGAAAATATCTCATTGTAATCAATGCCTTCTTTCTGAGAAAATCCTTTTACCATCTGTCTAGCACAATATCATTCAACTTGATCATCACTAGTTCTATTGATCTTGTCAACCCATTTGTTCCTAATGGCCTTTCGTCCTTTTGGTAGTGACATAAAATCCCATGTCATGTTCTTATATAGGGCTTCAGTTTCTTCTTGCATTGTTGCTAACGACAAATAAGTTTTTAAGCTTTCCATAGCCTCTCAAAAAGTCAAAGGCTCTCCATCTTCTGTGAGTAGATAGTATGCAACATTCCCTTCCATAATGTAATCTGAGTGCCAAACCGGTTCCTTTGTCTCCCAAGTTGACAGTCAAACTTGTGAAGTCATAAGATCAAATTATTCATGTTTGTCGTACTCTAGTGCTGCTTCAGAAGAATCTGGTACTTCTATTTAATTTTCACCTTCTTTAATATGCACTGTGGTGGTCTCTACTATTTCCTTTCAAGTGTTATCACTTTCATCTATATGTTGTTTCTTTCAAGAAAGATGACATCCCTGCTGACTATAACCTTGTGGTTAATGGGATCCCATAGACGGTACCCCTTTACTCTATCATCATATCCAAAGAATAAGCATTTTTTAAATTTTGGATCTAACTTTGTAATTTCTTAGGCATTATAGATCACTTATACTAAACTTCCAAACATATAGAGGTTTGTATAATCAATTGGCTTCCCAGTCCATATCTCCGTTAGGGTCTTCAAATCAATTACGGTTGATATAACCGATTGATCACGTAGCAAGTTGTCTTGACTACTTCTACCTAAAATAAATTAGCTAATCCAGCAGTTCTTAACATTACCCTTGTCCTTTCTAACAAAGTCTTATTCATCTGCTTTGCCACTCCATTTTGCTGTGGAGTGTACACCATTATGAATTGACTTTTGATACCTTCTTATTAACAGAAAGTATTAAATTTATCATTGGTGTATTCTCCTCCATTGTTTAATTTCAGGCATTTAATCTTTTTCTCATATTCATGTTCCACATGCACTTTGAAAGTTTTGAAAACTTCAAACATATTTCCCTTTCTCTTAATTGGATACACCTAACATCTCTTGGAGTAGTCATCAATGAATGACACAAAATACTTTGCTCCTCCCAGAAATAAGACCAGTGCTTGCCAAACATCAGAGTGCACTAGGTCTAAGATAGTTTTACTTCTCTCTTTAGAGCAATTGAACTTCAACCTATGCTACTTACTTGTAACACAATGTTCACAAAAAGGTAGAGAAAACTTTTTTAGTCAAGGAAGAAGATTATGTTCTGCTAGAACCTTCAATCCACGTTCTGATATGTGGCCAAGTTTACGACGCCATGATATCATTGATTCCTTAATTGCTAGATTAGTTGATGTAATTGAGACTTCTCCTTGCTGTTATGTTTCTCCTTTAAGCATATACAGGTTGGTCGCTATCTTTTTAGCTTTCATAACTACAAGCATACTTTTAATGACTTTAAGAATGTCATCCTATATTTGAGTTTTATACCCATTGCTATTAAATTATCCTAAAGACAATAGATTTTTCTTGAGACCCTTCACATGTCAAAACTCCTGGATGGTGTGAGTTATACCATTATACATCTTTAATTCAATGGTGTTTATTCCAGCAATCTCTAAGAAATGATCATCTCCCATAAACACATATCCTCTAGAGACAGGTTTATATTGGTAGAACCACTCTCTCCATAAGGCCATGTGCCTCGTTGTTGCTAAGTCTACAAGCCAGATATCACTGAACCTTTTCCTACCATCAACAATTGTTATTTCCATGTTGTTATATAAGACTTCTCCATCATCTGAGGCATTTGTAACACATCCCTGATTACTTGACGACTCAGTATCTTTGCCTTTGGCCTTTATGTTCTTCTTCAAATTCTAACATTCATTTTTGTAGTGTCCCCATTTGTTACACTTGAAACATCTGATATTCTTCTTGCTCTTTAATTTTGATCTACCTCAACTCAGGCTCCCACTTGAGCCACGTTCTGTTGATCTTCCTCTCATTACTACCAATGCTTCCACTTGTTGTGAACAAATCAATCTGTCTTTCTTGTTTTAGCACTGATTTTCTTCCTCCATAATAGCTAGTGCAATGTCATTAAAAACCAAGTAATCCACAAGAGCATTATTGGTCAGGTTGATGACGAGTTGGTCAAACGAATTGGGGTAGGCTTTGAAGTAGAATTTCAACATGTTCATTCACCTCTATTTTGTGATCCAATGATGTGAGTTGAGAAAATAGAGTATTTAAAGTGTTGATGTGCTTTGCCACTAAAGTAGTTTCGGACATCCGCAAAGTGTATAATTTCCTCTTAAGGAAAATTTTGTTATGTAATGACATGGCCTCGTACAATTTGGTCAAATGATCCCAAATTTCTTTCATCATCTTCTTCCCCTCTATGCTAAACAATACTTTATCTGTAAGTGCTAAATGAAGATTTGCAACTACATTCCCATTCATCTCATTCCATTTATTTTCATTTGTGAATTCTACCGATCTTTCACTAATAGTTACAAAACAATTATCTTTTCTCAAGATAACCTTTATCTTCAGCTTCCAAAGTAAAAAATTATTGTCATTGAACTTTTCAATCTCAAATTTTACCGTCATTGCTTCAATCACAGTCTATTTGTGAGTAAAAATAGCTCCCACTATTTTTTGTGAATAGAAACCATACGTATAAATAGTTCACCATACACATAAATAGTACTTAGCACCTTAGGTGAAAATAATCTTAGTTATTTTCTGATGAGGAGGATCCACTACATAAGTGGCAGCCACAGAGTATACGATAAGCAGATAATAACATACTCAAATAGGCTTTGATATCAATTGTAAAGCAAATAGATACCGGATAGAAGCAAAATTGTAACAAATTATATGAGATGACACACATAATTTAACGTAGAAAAACCCCCAATAGGGTAAAAAACCACAGACAAGGAAGAAAGAGCTTCACTGTGAGAAAAAATATGAGTTATACTTTCTCTCTATATAGTAAGGATAATACAATACTTTTATATCTCTTGCTAATAGGAGAATACTAATCTCACAACTCTCCCTCTTTATATAGGATTGCTCATTTCTTGGTTGTAAGAAATGAGGTTTTGAAGTTCTCTATTTATAGGGAAGGAAAAAGGGCTTCAATGCAATTTTCAAATGACTAAATTGCAATTACAAAAATTAATCACATCCCCATTCAAATTATCAAAATTTCATTAGTAATACTTCATTTATACCTTGAACTGTTTCATAATTTTTCTCATGTATACTAAACAATTTAATTATTAGAAAAATGTGTATCTCCAAGCTATATCTTAAACTCTTTCATAACGCAAACTTAGAAAAGCATGCTTCACTTGTTGCAATTGGGAAGTTGCAAATGTTTCAGACATTTATTACTAGGCTTTCCGCTTATAAAAATATATGATAAGAGTACAGAATGCGTACATCTCCATTATTTTAAATGATCAAGTTATTTAAAAAAGTTTATCGACATATTATCTTTTAATTAGTACCTATATAATATTAGAACATCTAAAAAAACTCAAGTCATGTGACTTGAATTTTTTTTATTATATATACATATGCAAAAGTATACATATAACAATTTATCATTTTTATTAAAACATGGAGTATGAAATGTTATATAGTGATAAAGTGGAAAACAAATCAAACACATGCCCCTTAGTGAAATTACTCGACACAAATTGATGATTTTCAACCAAATTAGAAGAGAATAAACTGTAATTTAGTTTTTTTAAAAAAATTTCTCCACATGTATAAACCGAATTAATTACTAGCAACTATACCAATTATTTGACTATATTAAACCATTATTGATTAATTATCTTTTAATATTAGAATAAAATAATTAATAATGGGTGCAATTTAATTTGATGCATTGTTCGCAAATTACATAAAAAATAAACTGAAACAAAATTACAGAATAATTTTGTGGGAGAAAAATTAACATGAGTCTAAAAAATTCATTAATAGATAAACAGATGAATAAATACTGGTAATGATCATATAAGAGATCGAATATAAAATTTTAAAACTATGTTGTAATAAAAAGATTGTTGGCCTATGTTTTTGGGAACTTATTATGACAATATCTTGATCTAATTAAGAAGCATCAAATTATACTTTAAAAACTTTGGCGAAAAAAAATATACTTTAAGAACATAGACAAGAGGAAGAGATATTCGGTGTGAAGAGAAATTAAGGATATAGATCATAATGGAATCATACTACATACCAAGCGATCAGCACTTGTGTAGTCTCAGTTATCCCAAAACTCTCTTTCATATTATATCTCTTCGTAGCAGCTATGTTTATCTCGACTTCATACATGTCATTCGTTTTGTCTTGAATAGTATATAACAAATTGTCACCTGCTAATTTGTGGTGTCTCTTATTTCAAAAAAAAAAAAAAATCTCAGCATTATCCCATGAGACTGGTTCAGGTATAAAAGATCCCAAGTTCATTTTTATTTACTGTACTAAAACAATTTTGAGAATCAAATAATACATTTTTATTTAATCTGTAAATATTTTGAATAATATATTCAAACATGTATGTAGATATATTAATATTTAATACATTTAATATAAATTTATTAATATCATATTAACCACTAAAATATTAAATATTATCATAGATATCAAAAATAGGCCTGATTATGAATCCAAAACTTGTCAAGCTTGATACGGTCGATTCCAAAAAATGAACGAGTACTGAAAATAAAGTTCAATTAAAAAGCGTGTCTTTTTCTTTTCTTTAATATATTGATTATAATTTATAATATTAATCATTTCAATCTATAATGCTTTAGATATTAATTATAATATTTTTAATGTACTAATTATTTGACTAAAGAGAAAATTAATATTTATACAACTTGGTTTCTTTTTTTATTTTTCCCATATTTCTTTCCTTCCTATAATTAAAAATACAATTGCAACTTTAGGGCAAGTTGAGCATAGTAGTTGCAGTCAACCTAACCTTTTCATTCCATTATTTTCTTCTTTCTTTCTACACTCTGTACACTTCTTTCTTGTTGATTCCATCCGTCTCGGCCACTATTTCAAACCCAGTGACCATATTTTTTAGTCTTCACCCTCTTTACTGCCCAGCTTTCTTCCATTCTATTTTAGATTTCTATTTTCTATTCCAAAATCTTCATGTTTACGGGGAAACTGTATTTAAAATTCTTTTAATCTCAGTGTATATCATATAACTTTGACCGAATCATAAATTAGTTGAAATACACCAACACCACCTAAGAAACACGTACACTTCAAAATAGAAAGCATATTTATATCAAATACATACCCAATACAATACATGATATAATACATCTGCATACATTTCATATGTCAAAGGCGGCACCTACCAAAGACTATAATTTGACCAACCATTGAAAAAATAGGAAAAACTTTTTGTAATTACAGTTTAGTTTTTTGAAAATTGCATTAAAGTCCTTCATTCTTCCCTATAAATAGAGAGTTTCAAAACCTAATTTCTTACTAGTAAGAAATGAGCAATCCTATAGAGAAAGAGAGTTATAAGATATATAGATAATTGTGATATTAGTATTCTCCTATTAGCAAGAAAATAAAAATATTGCATTATGAATTAAGATACCAACTGATTATATATTCCTCCATATATTTGGAAGTCAGGTATACGTGATGCATAATGCCCAATAAATTACAAAGCTAAATCCAAAATTTAGAAGATGCTTATTCTTATGATAGGCTAATGAAGTAAAGGAATATCGCATGTGAGATCCCACTAACCACAAGGTTATAATAAGTAGGGATGTGATCTTTCCTTGAGAAAAAACAACATATACAAAAAGGTCTGAACACTTCAAAAGAATAATAGAGACCACTGTAATGCATATTAAAGGAGGAGAAAAAGAAACAGAAGTACCAGATTCTTCTGAAGTAGCACCAAAGTACAATAAACAAAAACAGCATGATCTTGTGACTCCACAAGTTCGATGGTCAACTCAAGAAAGGAAAGAACCAGTTTAATACTCAAATTACACTACAAAAAGGAATGTTGCATATTGTCTACTCACAGAAAATGGATAGCCTTCAATTTTTCAAAAGGCTATAGAAATTAAAGTCATCTATAAGAACAAGAAATAGGATCTTGTTCCATTACCACATGGGTGGAAGGCAATTGGGAACAAATGGGTGTACAAGATCAAGAGAACTAATGATGACCAAGTTGAACGATATAGTACTATATTAGTGGTAAAAGGATTTTCTCTAAAAGAAAGCATCGATTACAATGAAATATTTTCTCCAGTTGTTCGACTTATAATGGTTCGAGTGGTTTTAGCAATGTGTGCTACATTTGACTTACATCTAGAGCAGTTAGATGTGAAAACTACATTTCCTCATGAAGATCTTGAAGAAGAAAATTATATATTCCAACTAGAAGGGTTTGAAGAAAAAGGAAAAGAGAACTTGGTTTATAGGTTGAACAAATCTCTGTATAGTCTCAAACAGGCGCCGAGATGTTAGAATAAGAAATTTAATTTCTTCACCACAAGCCTTGAATACAACAGACTTAATGCAAACTCTTGTGTATATAGCAAAAGGTTTGGTAGAAATGATTTCATTATTTTGTTATTGACGATATGCAAGTAGCAGGCCCTAACAAAGATAACATTAATGAATTGAAGGCACAATTGGCTAGGGAATTTCATATGAAGGACTTGAGACCAACAAACAAGATTTTAGGGATCCAAATTCACTGAGATAGAAATAACATGAAGATTTGACTTTCTCAAAAGAACTATTTAAAGAAGATCTTGCGATGTTTCAATATGTAAGATTGTAAGCCAATATCTACTCCACTTGCTGTTAGTTTCAAGTTATCCACAAGTATGAGTCTTAACAGTGAAGAAGAGAGGAAGGAAATGTCTCGATTATCGTATGCATCAGCAGTGGTTATCCTAATGTTTGCTATGATTTGCACAAGCAATAGTAATAGTTAGTCAACATAACGAATCCTAACCGAGAGCATTGGAATGTTGTAAAAAAGGTCCTAAGATACATTAAAGGGACCACAGATTTTGCATTGTATTATAGATGATCAGATTTCACCATCAGAGGATATACAAATTTAGATTTTGTAAGTATTTTGATAATAGTACATCTAACAGTGGTTATGTGTTTATTCTAGTAGGAAGAGCTATAAGCTGGGTTTCAAAACAGCAACCTATTATGGCCACTTCAACGATTGAGACATAATATATTGCAACTACACAAGCTAATAAAGATTCAATCTAGTTGCATATATTGTTGAAAGAGCTTAGGTACAATCACGGGAAGATTACACTATTATGTGACAATCAAAGTGGTTTCCACTTAGCAAAGAATCCAACATTCCATTCTAAAACAAAGCACAAACAAGTTCAATATCACTTTGTCCTAAGAAAAGGTGGAAGAAGGAAGTGTGGATATGCAGAAAATTCATACTAAGGATAACCTAGCACATGCACTGACAAAACCAGTGAACACTGATAAGTTTATATGGTGTAGATCTTTTATTAGCCTAACAGAGATGTGATCAACAGGAGATAGCAAAGAAGGAAAAATGGTATGAAGATTGATTGATTCTCAATCAAATCTTCAGGTGAGAAATTATCAAAGGAGGCACCTACCAAAGACTATAATTTTGGGTTAGTGACCAACCATATAAAAAAAAAAAAAGGGAAAAATTGCATTGAAACCCTTCATCATTCTCTATAAATAGAGAGTTTTAAAATCTCATTTCTTACAACTAAGAAACGAGCAATCCTATATAGAGAGAGAAAAAAAAAAAGATAAAATTGTGAGGTATATAGAGTTGTGAGATTAATATTCTCTTATTAGCAAGAGATATAAATATATTGTATTATCCTTCTATATTGAGAAAATGTGTAACTCTTATTTTTCTCATAATGAAGTCTTTTCTTCATTGTCTGTGGTTCTTACTCTATTGGAGTTTTCCATGTAAAATTTTGTGTGTCATCTCAAATTATTTGCTACAATTTTGTTTTTATCCGGTGTTTATTTTCTCTACATTATATGCAAACTGAAAAAAAATTTTGTAAGACATTCCAAGATGTGCAAAATGATATCAAATTGATGTGAAATATTTAGTTTAATTCTTTAATTAATTGTAACATTATTTTATCATTTTATCTTTATTTATTATATTTTTCTGTCATATTTTGATAAATGCTAAAAGTTTTTTAATTATTATCTTCCTTCTTTCATCGTTGAAGAAAATTTAATCTGTATTTGTTAGAATATATATATTACATATTGTATCGTGTCATATTCAATACTTATACCTATATTAATGTTTTTTAAACACCACAACGTGATCACAATTATATTTAAAAAAAAAAAAAAAGAATCCTTTCGTATTTTTAATCTTAACCTTTTCTATCTTGTCTGCTGACATTTTCCGTGTCTTTCACCGTGGACTCTATTGTACCTCCATAACTATAAAGTTGCCACTTTCCCTTGGGGTGCGTTTGAAAGATTGGAATTGTGGCTTGTCATCACGAACTCTCAAAATCTGGATGTCCCAAACATTGTCTTTCCACCTAAACAAATCAAATGATGCTGTGGATCTGTGGTGAGTGAACTTGTAGAAAAACGAAAAACAAGGTCGGCTGGGCATTTTTCTTTAAAATCGGGCCTAGGCCTGATATACAAAAGAATTGGGCTAAACCCGGTCAGAAAACTGTTTTAAAAAAAGAACTCAGCCTATGATTAGATTTATTTATAAATTAGAGTAAATTAATTTCACTTATTGATTGATTCTCAAATTAATGGCTTATTTATTTCTAGTCTCAACTCTCTTATGAGTCCTATCTCAATTTGTTCCTCACTGATTTATATTAAGTCCATTATTTTTATATAAATTTGGACTAGATATACTAATTTTATAGATTATCACTTTGAAACTAAATTTATAAATGAGAAACTAAATTAAGATTAAAAATCAATGACAGACTAAACCAAAGTTAAAAATCAATAAAAGACTAAATTAAAACTGAACTTATGAATAAAATAGTAAACCGGTGGTTTACTCTTATAAATTATATCATACCTTTTGTATTGCCCACCTTTGATATTTTTGCAATAAATAAACAAATCTTTGATGCTAGCGTGCTTTTAGCATGAAAGGCCTTTTTGGTGTTTGGGCCCACCTTTCATGGGTGCAACTTCAAGTTCACATCCAAAAAATGTGTGCGTTGGTATTTAAGTAGGAAAGTTGTGTTATTTAAGTATGTTCGGTAGTTTTAAAATCTGTTGTAATAAAAGAGTGTTGGCCATAATTTTTGGGAACTTTACCCGACAATTAATTGATCTAATTAGGATGCATCAAATGGTATTTTAAAAACGTAGACAAGGAAGAGATTTTCGGTGTAAAGAGAAATTAAGGATACAAATGAGGACGGAATCATATCAGACTCGTTCCAGGTAGTTGGATTTGTGAAATTTGGATAAAAGATCCCAAGTTCAATTTTTACTATATGTAAACAGTTTTGAGAATTATTTAAAAGAAAAGCACTATTTTAGTTTCTTACTTTTTGTTTAAGTACATATTAGTTCTCCCCAAATTTACAGTGTCAAAATAATCTTTTGAAAAATTAAGAGTATTAAAAAATAACCCCTCATTAAACAAGACAAGTCACTCATAGTCATCAGTAATTACTTTTTTATCATATATCATAATAGCTTAGAGTACATACCACTTACCGTAGGTATTCTGCTTTCGCTCACAGAGAACTCTGTCACTCAATGACCCACTTCTGTAGGCGGTAGCTATAACTATTTTAGTAGTGACAGCAACCTCTAGACCTGAATATGGACAAGATTACTTAAACCTATATTATCTTCCTTGGCCGCTAAAAAGGCCATAATCTTATTACTGAGTGTAGACATGTGAAATTTGTTCCAAGTGAGGGAAATAATTGACATTTGGTTTGTTCTCCAACCAAGTGTCCCCTGGCAACTTTGTGGATTTGGAAGCATATATATTAATCAAAACTAGCTAAAAGGTAATAAACTTGAGAGTAAACTACACTGAGAAGTTCCACATTACCTTGGTCCTCCAAAGCATAATTTTCAGAGTCAAAGATAGGGAATGATACTCAAATAGTGTTCAAATTTAAAAGCGGCATAAATAGACATCCAAAAGAAGTTACCGAAAAAATAAGGATCTAAAAAGTGCATACAAAGGATCATATGCTTTTCCGTGATTTCCCATTATGACTGCTTCGCAAGTGTGTATTCCTATGGAAGTGATTTTGAGGGCCTACTTCATATCTCTGAACTTCCTTTCCAGTAGAGCAATAGCTGCATCTGTAATAGCTTCTCTGAAATGAAACTTTGAGCATTGGAGGCTTTGGCAGCCTCCACAACCTCTTCCATGATAGCATCCTCCTTCCCAAACAGGGCAGGCTCTCGCTCACCATTCCCATCTGTGACCTCACCTACTTGAGCTGCATCAGATCATATTTGACTTGCCATGAGGGCTCAATTCGTGCTACCAAGAAAGCATTTCTGTATTAGTCACCGTTGAGAATATCTCTGATGGTGTCATCGGTGGAGTCGTCGGGGCTGGCGTCCCAGGGAACTGACTGACTTCCACTTCTTCCAACACACTCTTCATGTTATCTCTGTTATGAAACCTTTCTTTCGGTAATGGGCTTGTCTCTTGACTCGCTACCGGCGAAACATCTCCCGGGGGCGATTGTCCTGTCAGACGCTGCACGGCCTCCCTGAAGTTGTGGACCGAAACTTCAATGATCAATGGCTGGGGCGGTTGCCGTTGGGAAAACCTTGACCCTGGTTGGACCGCGTGCGGTGGCAGCGGCGACTTTTTGATCTTGTAAGATTCTTGATTTACATTGAGCGGAGTGGGACGAGGACCGCGCAATAATGTTTTCTTACTAGTGAATCTGTCATCAAAATCAGGACTATTTATAGTCTTTGTTGGCAAAGTCTTACTGTGGTGTAAGAAATTCAGTATTAGAAAATACGCTACAATAATTGTATAAGCAAATAATGCTTGGTAGATTTAGCATACAATGATGCAAATCAAATTAACTAGTATACCTTCCATAGGCGTTAGGCTCTTCTTTCTTGAGACCCTTATTAATCCATAGCTCGCCCACTGATCCATCTGTTGTCATGTATGTTAGTGCAACGTGAGAGAAGTAAGATATTGTTCATGTAAAATTAAGCACATTAAAGAAAGAAAGTGCAGTTGTGGCATTTATAATAGTAATGAGAACCAACAAATTTAAATAAGATGTGTTTGTCATCCTATACTAGAGACACATGATCATGGTTTAGATGAAGTTTTGGCATTCACAGAATAGACTAACAACCTTAATTAAAGAAAGGTATAGGTATAGTGGTACCTGGAACTTCATCAATATCATCGTCCCCCCAAATTTGAGTCATTATGTCAACCTGTGTATCAATTGAGGAAAAGATGCAATCAAACTTAGATGGCCGACCTCCTTTTCCCCATTCTTCTTCGCTCCATTTCAATGATTTCCACCATTTCGTTTCTCCTTTTATGACCTTCAGGTTTTGGCTTGATAGTTCCATCATAGAGAGGCTTTGAAGCTTCGGACAATCATAAATTCCTATATTTTCTAAACTTGGACCCATGTGAAATCCGTTGGAAATGTTGACCAACTCAGGAAGATGGAGGAGTATCATCTTTTTCAATTTAGGAAGGCAAATCTCTGCTTTATGTTTGAAGGGTCCATCACTTATCAAGGTGTTTACTTTGGGACAATCCTTAACTATAAGCTCTTTTAAAAGTGAAAGATTGCCCAAAAAATCCAAGGTGAAGATAGTTGTTAACTTAGGACAGTTGTGGAATTCTAACGACTTCAACAAACCCAAAAAACTGCGACGTGGTGGTGGCCCTTCCCATATGCATTTTAAATTATTCATGTATGATACACTCAAGAATAGTAAATGTGACATCATACCATTATCACTATTTGAGTATCTTCCATTGACAACTGTTTGCATTTCTTTACATTCTGCCAACATGCATACACGCAATTGCTCTAAATTCATCAGTCCAAATTCAGAGAGATTCTTGATTGTCATATGTCGGTCCAGGAACAAAGCCTTGCTGTGCCTAACAAGCTTTTTAATTTCATCAGGAATATCAACACCTTTTACGAACTTTAAACTATGATCACTTTGTTTAAATTTTGCTTCATATGTGGGTGCTGTAGCCGACATGATCCTTTGCATGTGCTTGCCAACAATATATCTAAAATCAATCTCAAAAATGTAATCTGGTATAAGTTTCAAAAGTTCAATATGTGGGATATATAAGCTAAGCGATAGCAAACACTCTAATCCCAATATTTCTGGAAGAATACCATAAGCATTCTCATACCACCGCTCATCATCAGGGTTCACATCAATGCTTAAATGTTTTAAGCACTTGAGTTTTGAGATTACCCCATAAGGAATAATTGTTGAGCATGTATATTGCTTGTTTTTCTTGCCACGATATTCATAGAAGCAAAGGATCAAGCTTTGAAGATTGGTCAACTCTTGCACCTCTTCTGGTAAATGTATGATTTGAGTTCCATCAAGATCGAGCTTCTCTAGTTTCTTCAATTTTCCAATCTCTGGTGATAATTTCATGAAGCATTCACAACCTTTCAAATACAATTCTTTGAGTTGCTCCAACTTGAAAAGAGAGTTTGGTAGTTCTCTTACACTTGTATAAGATAAGTCTAAAATCCAAAGCAGAGGCATGTTAAAGAAAAACATAGGTGGGATTCTTGTTAAATCAGGATTTCCTTTCAACATTAACACTTTAAGGTCAGGGCTGTTTGGAGACAAAGGTAGCTCAGACAATTTATTGTCTCCAAGTTCCATATGTACTGCACTATGCCATAGCTCATCGTTTGGTGGCTCAATCAACCCTAACCCAGATCTCTTCACGAATAAAGGGATTTGAGTGTTCAATGAAAGCAAAACATTATGGGTTTCTTCTGGCAACTGGATATACATGCCTTTTGAGCCTCCAAGTTGCATTAAGATAGATCGTTCTACAAGCTCTCTTAGAATATGCTCAGCTTCTCCATCATCAATTAACCGATAAGAAGTCCAATGGTACATCAATTCATAATGAAGCTTACTGATTTTGACATCAGGGATGAATAAACAACTCGCGAGGCAATGCTTTTGCGTTTGACTAATATCATTCCAGATGAAGTTTATAAATGCATTAACCATGACTTTACTAACACCATGAAACGTATCCATATCATAGGAAGGATTAAGGTAGCGCAATTTGTTGAGTGCAAGTTCCCAGAGTTTAACATCTTCCACATTCTTCATTGACTTTGCCACAAGGATGATTGCAAGAAGATGGCCACCACACTCCTCAACTATACGCACTGCAATTCTATTTTTGGCACTGGATGTGGATGAACGTACAAGCTCAAAGCCTATAGTCTGACAGAAGACCACCCATGGCAATAAATGATCCATTGTCCTAATTTTAAGATCCATTGCCCTTGTTAGTTCATTATTAGCATCCTTTGAAGAATCCGTGGTAATCAACACCGCAACACCCGCAAATTCTTCCGCAAGCAAACCCACCTCCCATGGATCTAAAGGCTCCTCAGCATCTCCATCCCCCAAAAGCACTAAATATCTATGTCTTGACATCTCTTTTTCGATCCTTTTTCTCAGCCAATCGCCATTGCCTTCCACTTCATCCTTTTCAATCTTTGGAAGCTGAAGTTGTTGAGCTATCTGCTGTCGAACATGGACCTCCACCTGGCTTTGATAAACTGAGGCGTTTATATATAAGACTCCATGAAATTTTTCATTAAAACGAACCATATTATCCTGATCTTTCAAGGCGGCTTCTATTTTTTGCATAACCACTCTTTTCTCAGCTCCATTTGTTGAAGATAACATGACATGGCGAATGTTGCATACATGATCATCCCCAGAAAGCAAGGTCTGAACAAGTTGGTCAACAGCAAGATTAGTAGCTAAGTTGAAAATGGCTTCCGGTATCACATTTTTATCAGCAAACATGGAACTCTCTCCTGCTTCCACGCCGTCCAATATTTCCTTTGGTACAAGTCCGTCATAGCATTTAAGTGGCTTCTCGTTCAGTAGACGGTATAAATCTCCATTTGAATGTTTCTCATTTGAAGCTTCATGAACCCAATGCTTAAGTCTGCTATCATGCATTATTTGCACAGGGTAATTCAACAAAAGCCTGATAAAATCTCTGACCCTGCTTAAACACAACAGCAAATGCATTCTCTTTGATTTAAACAGTGGTTGACCAAATTGCTTAGCTTTGTTGGTTTCTGGAAAATCAAATGGCTCTGGTTTGTCAAATAGCTCTTCCCTTTCTCCTTCTGAAAATTCAAGTAGCATCAGTTTTCCAAATGGCTCCGATTTTTCTATTTTGAAGATATCAGGTGACTTTGTTTCCTCAGAACCTATTTTGCGGAAATCAAGTGGCTCCGTTTTGGGAAGAACATGCACTTTGCTATTACTTAATTTCATACCCTCCATATGGAATCCTACATTTGAAATAATATGTTTTCTCTACAAATGACAAACATGAAAGAATATGATAAGTATATAGCTATCCAATAATAATATAAAAAGTATATAATTTATTCAAAATCACAATAATTATATATTTGTCATGATATTTTTTGAAAATTACATACTTATCATGTTTAAACTAGAATATAACATTACATATATATATATATAAAAAATTATATATAACTTTTTTTTTTTAATGAGTCTGCATATCAATCAATTTAATTTAGCCCACATTAAATGAGATATATAGATTACACCTAATCACTCAAGCTCATAAGAAAAGCCGGTTCTTGTCCCCAAAAACAAAGAGGTTTAGGATTTAGGATTTAATTGGGTTCTTTTTTTTATTTTTTTTGGAATTTGGCCAAATGAATTTTTTTTTTAAATTATGATTAAAACTATTTATTACTTAATTAAATTTTGAGATAGACAATATAATCAATAATTATTATATAGAAAAGTTATAAATATAATTAGTAATTACACTAGTATTAATAGTTTGAATGAATAACATTAGTTACTATTTTATTATAAGATGTCACATCACATTAGCATATATATAATTTTATGTATAACTGTCTTAAATTAAACTTAAGATATTTTTACAATTAAACATATATTTTACATCTTTAAGATTAAAGTACTTTTATTTTTAATATATTAATTCTTAAATTACATTCTTTTTTATATTTATCAAATTAATTTTTTAAATAATAATTTTTTTATAAAATATATCAATTCAGGCTTCCCAACTCGTCTATAGAACAAGTTTTTTTTAATCAAGTTTTATTTACAAGGCTCATATTCAATTTTTTCTTGGACAAATATTTTAAGTTATGTCAAGTTTAATATTAAAAAAAAGAAGAATGTAGAATAAAGAATAATCAAATAATAAGAATTTTTTAGTAATATTATACAACGAAAGTTTTTAAATTTAGAGCGTGCAGGGCTTATTACAATTTACAGTGGAAAAACTCAGGTTCTCTGTTTTAAGCCTTTTTGTTTTCTTCCAATAGCCCATGAGTCCAATTTGGGGTGCAGTGCATTACTATTCTAACAATAGATTGTGAGCTTGAGTATATTACCTGTTCGTCGCCGGAGTTGGATGGAGATGCCGATTTTCCCTCCGTAGCCGTCGGCATCCACGGTGATTTGATCTTCCTGCATTGTATGTTTCCAAGAAGAAACTTTTCACCTCTCCGAAAGCTCTCATGAGCAAATTCCCAACGATCTGATGCAACCTTTCGAAATCCCTGACAAAAGAATGCAAAGAATCCGTATAGGTGCGGAGATAATATTAGAAAATTCACGCATTCTGATTCATGAAGAAAAAGCTTACATAGTTCCTAAGTTGACGGAGGAAACTGGAAAAGTTGTTATGTTTGAAACACCTAGGCAGCAAATCCCGAGCGAATTCAGGTAGATTCCAAACTATGAAACTCGTTCCATCTTTATTCCAGGAAATTACGTCATCTTCAAAAGGATCGTCCACGATTTGATACGTTTTCAGTATAAACGGCGTCGGATAAGGTTTCTGCAACTGCGAGTCTGTTGGTGCCAGTTCACCAGATCTGGAGTTCATCCTTCTACTACTCTTCTAAATTAAAAACGATATGTGCACAATCACATCTTCGAATGTGAGTAAGGGGATAATTAATTAACAACATTAAGATTCAAGAACTTGAAGTTATTAACTTCATATGTAGACAAGAACGACAACTTAAGACATATTAACCAGTTTGCAAGCTGAAAGGTGTGACTTCTAGGAGTCGAAATTATGTAAAGCTATCATCTAATTCTGATCAGGTTAAACCATTTATGAGCTTATCGATCATAATTTGTTTGACTCTTCCATGTGATATTCCACACAAACTTAATTGGTTTCCTTTTGTTTTCTATATATATATATATATCATAGAAAAATACAAATTTGTTCCTCAATTTTTACCTTAAAATTAAGATAGTCAAAATATTAAAATAGTGTTTCAAAAATAAAATCTTTCAAAAAATACGGATATTTCAAAAATTAATTTAGTTATTCATAAAAATCAAATTTATTTATTTTTTATCTTTTAAAGATCATTATGATACTTTCTATTTTCAAAAAATAACATTAATACTTTAACTAAAAAATAAGGGACTAAATTCATATTTTTCTACGTATAAGTAGAAGTAAGAAACCCTTTACTCAGTGCCATAGAAAGAAAAATTGGTTGAATAAAATTTTTATTATTCTAAGAAATGCATAGTGAGATCATATGATGGAACAGTTTGAATATGAAGAGAAAAAGAGAAATATATGGATAAGGATGGAATCATAATACATACCAGTAAGCGATCTATCAGGTATTGTTTCAGTTGAAGCCTGAATCTCCGCGAGTTTGAGTATCAAAGAGATCAATGGACACTGCCTTGCTTCCTTGGTATCACTTCTTTTGACAGTAAACTTCGATGACTGACTTCATAAACGCAGTCGGCATTTTTGTCCACATCCTACTGTCAAAAATAACATTGATTGCAACTCTCAACCGCCAGAACAATTGCATTCCTATCTACCTAAAATTTATTATATCTTTAAAAGTTTGTCTAGCTTAAAATATTTAACTAAAATATAAATAAAATTATATTAAAAATACTTAAATTAGATAAATTAAGACATTTATAAACTGTGAGGATCTATTTATAAATTTTTTAAATTATAAGGATTAAATTAAAACTTAAATATAATATTAGGAATTAAAAATTAAATTTTCTCATTGTATAAACTCTCTTGGCCTTCGAATCTTTCTCAAGTTGAAGTTGAGAATTTTTCTTTTTTTAAATTAATTTCATGGGATTGCATTGGATTCCTTCCATGCGACCCCTCTGATATTTGAAACATAAATACATAGAATGAGATAGCGAGGATCGTAAGCAAATCCACAATTTCCTAGAGAAAAAGCTTTTAATGCAACTGTTCACGTGGCAGATCACAATAATTATTATTTTTGTGATAAGGACAAAGAGCTAGTAACTTTTCTAATTTTAAATTATTATGTTCCTATCAGCCGATGGTGTTGGCTGAATGCAACTGTTCAGGCGGCTGAAGATTACAATCATTATTATTTTTGTGATCAGGACAAAAGAGTTAGTAACTTCTTCTAATTTTAAATTATTACCAGCGAGGCTGATGGAGCTCAATATTGTGTTTCAGAACTTATACCAAGCCATTATTGTGAGGAAAGCGGAAGGAATGAGGACAGAAGTCTGATGTTAGATGAACCAAAAAAAATAGAGAGAGAAAAGGGGAAATAGTTTTCAAAACCATTATTTTTGTTTAACTTTATCTAAGCTTTTAGATTTCAAATTTAAGTAATGTTGGAAATAATTATTTTTAAAAAGTAAATAATGTATGAATTTGATTAAATAAATTTAATAGTTTAAATTAAATTTTTTAATGTTTAAAAAATTTAAATATGAAAAAATATGGATGTCATTTTTTGTACAATCAAAATTATAAGTATACTAATACATCCAATAATAATGTAAGTATATAATTATAATATTATTAATTAAAAAATAATAGTATTATAATTATATCCCTAAAAATGTATTAATATATTTAAAATTATGAGTACACTAAAACATTTATCAAAAATATAACTTTTCATATAAATACAATTCTTTAAAAAATATATGTTTGTTTGAATTTAAATTTAAAAAATAACTCTATATACTAACATAATTCTTTAAAAAATATATAATTTTTTTAAAATATATATATATATATATATATAATTTTATTATATCTTTACAAAGTCTTATTATAAATAGAACTTAATTATATACAAAATTTAATTTATTAAAATTGATATGGGAGTCTTTCCTATTCTTTTTTATTAATTTTCTTAAAAATTCTTTACAAGATAGGTGTTTGGGATCTATGGATGATTTGTCATATCTCATGCACCAAATATAATGAAAAAAAGGATTGTGTTGTAAACACACATTTTTAAACATAATTTCATTTATTATATTTTTTACAAATATTTTAGTTAATAAGAAATTCAATAACTTGTAAAGAGAACCTGGTGTTGTGGGTCGAACTTCTTAGTAGTGTCACTAAGCCAAATCATGGAGCTAAGGAACCGCTTCAATTAAAATTTTTTAATTTAAAATTATTAAACACAAAATTCAGATATCATAACACTGAAATATTTCTTTTTTGAAAATTGTGTTCATCACAATATGTTAAACACATTCTTATGATTTCTAATTTGACAAACTGATTTTAGAAAAATTTCACAGAACTATGTTCAAGAAAATTATAACATAAAACCACGTGCACATTCAAACATTTCCTCACATTCTATTCTCCCTTTCCTGCTTTTATGTTTATCTTCTAGTCAAAAAGTGTAAAGTTATTTTTTTTTCTCGTCTGAAAAGTGTAAAGTTACAGTGTCGTCTCTCCTTTTCTTTTCTTTTTTTTTTTTCTTTTTTTTTTAACTTGTGTCCGTCGACACGTCTTTCACATTTTTCCGGTCAAAAAATATAAACTTACCAAATTCATAGTTTCTCTCTTCTTTCTGTATGTTTCATTTGTCTGATTTTTCTTTTTTCTTTTTTTTTTGTTAGATAAATTACTCTCAACTTCTTTAAGAAATGCGTGAATTGTGCAACTATTCTCTCTATCATGAACAAATATCCTCAAAATGACATATTTTTATAAAAATTTTTAAATATTAAAATATATATTTTTTATTTTTTATTTTTTATTTTTATGTTAATCATTTTATATGGAAAACATAAAAATTTAAACTTTTATAAATTTATAAAATTAAATTTTTATATTAATCAAATGCATATGTAATATTTATTATATTATAATAGATATTAAGTATTTTTGATAACATAATTATAATTATAATTATAATTATAATTATAATTTATTTTTACTGTAAGGGAGATTAATGTAGCATATCATTTTATTTTAAAGACAGAGAGTATTATTTTTCCCCAAATAAAAACCAATGGAAGAATCACCTATAGCGGATGGATTACAAATAGAGAGTACATCTTTTTAAAATAAAATTAAAAAAAACTGCGTAATCTAAACATCTTTAAATAATAAAATGTAATTTATCATTTGTATAACAAACTTTTTGGGTTAATTTTTTTAACACATGTATAAGTGGTGTGATCTTTGATGAATTTAAAATTTGCATCTAATTATAAAATAAAGATATAATTATAATAATATTAACTTAAAAAGTAATAATATTACAATTATATTTATATATTATTACTAAACATATTAATATACGTGCACTAAACATTTAATATTATTATATGCTTTAATGACACTGACATAGTTATATTAAAGTCCCGTAATAAATTATACATTCACGTCTTTCTCTTTCTTATTTTAAGTCATAAAAGATAAAATTTACTTTATTTCTAGTCTCACTCTCAACTTGTCTCTTTTTTTTTTTTTGTTTAACTACCTTTTTTATATCAAAATTTCCACACAATTTATTTTAGTAAAAAGGTATAAGATTACTCTTTGTAAATAAATTTATATAATAAATTATACGTTCACCGATTCTTTTTTTAAAAAAAAACTATTTTTTTTCTAGTGAAAAGGTATAAAATTTCTTTCTTTATTGGTATCTCGTTTCTCCTTTAGTCTTTCATTCTTTTTTCTTTTTTTTTAATTACTAGTAAACAAGCACAGAGTAACTTTGCTTTTAGTCTTTCTTTCAACTTGTATCCTTTTATTTTTATTTTTAACCACCTTTTTTAGATCAGTTTTGCACATACTTAGTTTATTTATTAAATTCACTTATAAGAGTGTTTGAGTCACAATTGTTAAATTTGTAAGTTTGGGTATATTTGTAAAAACGAAAAAGATTTTAAATATAAATTTGTAATGTAAAATCATAAAAATTTGTCTCAGTTAATAAATATATATGAAAATATATAATTAAATAATTAAAATACCATATACAACATGAGATTTATTCAAATGATATTAATAAAGGTTAATTATAGTTAAAATTACAAAGTTTGTGGGAGATATTCATGAAAAACTGAAAAAAGAAAAAAATTTAACTAGTGAATTTGTCATCCTTCTTTTTAAAAAAAGAAAAGCAATAGCGTAAATGGATTACATGTTTATTAAAAATATATTTAATATAATTTTAGCAAAAATTTTATAAGACTTTTATGTTTATTATTCATGATATTATACAAAATTGTTGTAATTGTCTTTTAAATAACATAGGAGGCTCTTGTAGAAAAAACTAACAAATGTTATATAATAGTTTTAAATTTAAATTTTTGTTAATATTTCAAAAAAATTAATATTGACTTAATAAATTTATCGAATTAACTCGTGAACTTAATGACATTAATTAGACTACAAGAATACCCAGTTATGGTAGGGTTGAAGTACCTCATTGCGAAAAAAGCGGGAGGAATGGGAGAGGGAAGCTTTCAAAATTAATGATAATGGTTTTTTAATTAAAATAAATACTGAAATGTAAAATGACAAATAAGAACATATATTATTAATGTACTTATATATAGATACGAAAGTATTTAAATAATTTTCTTAGAGTAAAAATTATACACCACAAAAAGTAGGTCTATTTGAATTTTTTATTTGTAAAATTTTAATTTTAAAAATGTTAAAAATAAATTTTATAATAATTATAAGCATGATTGTCAAATTTAGCAATTTATTATTTGAGTTTACAAGTTTAAAATCATATATAAAGAAAATGAGTCACCTTGGATAGATTTAGACTTACTACAAACTCGAGTAAACTCACGAATTGATTTACTAAATCTACTAAATTTATGATTTTAACATATCAACTAACTTGTAGTTAGCAAATTAAAAATTTAAACCTAAAATCAAAAGGAGATATAAAGAAGTTTCTTTTTCATAAAGTTATTATAATTTACTTTATTATAAGTTTAAATATACATAAAGATAATAAAATTACATTAAATATGTACTTATTTAAATAAATATTTTTAATTTGTTATATTGTATTATTATTTATGTATGATTATGTTAAAATGTTTATATTGAACACTACATATTACTTCATATAAATAACTTTTTTTTGACTTTGTATAATTTGAATTATATTTAAATAATTTTTTATTGCATATAATATTTTAACTATAAAATCATATATTTTAATAACTATCTATTAATTGTCATAAATTTTTACAAGTTTATGTTACGACATCTTTCTTGCAAGTTTGTTTAAACTTACAAGTTTTACAACATTGATTACAAGTAAACCTAACCTAATATATTTGGTTAGGCGAATTATTACATTTTACGGATTATATTTAATTAAATTTCTTTCGGGGTATAAAAATGTTTAAAAATTCAATCATATATTATCAAAGAATAAAAAATAATTTTTTAGTATTTATTATAAAATATAATAACAAATAGATTATATCTAAATTTCTTTTTCCTTTCGACCCTAACCAACTTATTGGTCCCTTTACAAATTTAACTAATTTATTTGCCCACGTGTTGCTTGGGCTGTTGAGAGTAGTTAGTTTATTTTATTGTATGACAATACATTTTAAGTTAACAATATTTGTAAATGTTATTAAAAATTTAAATTTAGTAATATATTATAATATAAAGAAAACATAATGAATTAGAAAAAGTCTATTATATTGGTTATATAAGATTGGTGAAAGAAAAATGAAGATTATAAATCATTCAATTATATATATATATATTTTTTGTTCTAATTTTAGACTATGTCAAATTATATTTATAATTCTTGATTTAAAAAATGATTAATTAATTCATTATTTACTCGTTCAATTCAAAAAAATTTTAGACTTTAAAAAATAATTTATTAATTTTTTTGTTTACTCCAAAAAATTTTAACATTTCAAAAAACTTATTTATTTAAAAAAAAATTAATTAATTATTTCATTATTTTTTTTATTGACTATGAAGACTTTTACACAAATTAATAACTTTATTATTTGTTTCATTGATTACAAAAAATTAATACACTAAAAAGAATTATTGATACATTTGTGAGAAAAGTAAAAAAATTATCATATAAGGAGTTGAAAGTTTATTCAACAAAACTTTTTCATTGGTTAACAAAGTTCTAACATTAAATGGAGTCTTCTTTACTTATACGTAAAATATTGATACATCTTTTCTTAAAAAAATTTGAGACTTTTGTTATTAAATTATTAAAATTATTAATTAAAATAAAATTTACATGCACTTAAGTCTTTTTGTACCTTTTCCTCGCCTCAAAACTAAAATGTTAAAAGTCACTAGCTCCCACTTTGCTCTTTTCATCTTTTTTTTTTTTTTACCAACAAAACTAAAAACTTTTTTATTTTTTTATTCTTTTTATTTTTTTAGAGAATCGTATATATGTTTCACATATGCATTTAAAATGTTGAATAATTCTAAAATTATATATTTTCAGTTTTTTTAAACCATGCGACTTGTTGAGACAAATGTGATGGTTTCATTATGTCAATTTTTTTAACAAGTTATCTTTTTTCTTTAATAATAGTTTAATTAAGTTTACTTTTGTAACGACGACGCCTCAGCTAACGACGACAATTTTCTGCACAGCATCGGTCGAAAGCGACCTTAAATGGAATTGTCTTTTACCGTATTGCTAAAATAATCCTTATAAGTGTTTTAACGCTGCATATGGCAACGTTTTAACAGGAAATGCTAAAATCCTTTTTCACTGTTCCCGACTCTAATTTTTTTTCTAGTGTTGAAAGAATGGAGCGTAATTTATCCCTTTTTATAACAATTTTTTGATTAATTTCTTTAATACATTTATAAGCTTATTATATGCAGTAATGACCCTTACATTATCATAATAAATCAGGGACCAACATAAGATTGGATTTTAAGATGATAAAATTTTTTGAATTAAAAACTTTAATTAAGAAAAAAAATTTCTTATGTAAAAGAAATAAATTCTTATAAATTAAATGGCTAAATTAAAAATATAAAATAAAATTATATATAAAAATTGAATTTTAAAAATTTTTTAAAAAGTGACTACTTCTTTCTTTAGATCCATCACTCTCTTAAACTACTACAATTAATTATACCTTCAGCGACTTGTCGTGTAACTTTCAATCACGTTCTTTCTCTCTCTTTTTTTAAAAGATAAATCTACTTTGTTTCTGGTCTTTCTCTCAACTTGTCTCACTTTTAATATCTTAAATATTATTTTTGGATCAATTTTTCCGCACACTTTATTTTGGTAAAAAATGTATAAGATTACTTTTTGTATTAAATTTATATATTAAACTATACATTCACGGATTCATTATTTATTTTATTTGTATCTCGTTTCTTCTTTAATTAGTCTCTTTCTTTCCTTCCTTATTTATTTTTTTTTTTCCAGATTCTTTCCTTCCTTATAGAGTAAAAAAAATATAAAGTTACTATGGTTTTGTCCATCTTTCAACTTGACTGGCATTTACTTTTGACCACCTTTTTTGGATCAAATTTTCCACGCACTTAAAGGTGTATTAGATAATGAAGGTGGAGATTGATGGTGCTGAGTTGGCATTTTGCCCTTGCAGTAACCTTTTTTTTTTTTTTTTGGATAAACCCCTTGCTGTAACTTATAATAGCAAAGAAAGTGGAAAGTGGAAGGAATGGGAGAGGAAAGTTCCCAAAGCTAATAAGTATGAAGCTTTTTTTATTAAATAGGGAAAATTTTATATTCAGTCCTTATAGTTTCATTCACTTTTGAGGTTGGTCCCTATAATTTAAAAATTTTTAATGAAATCCTTATAGTTTTCAAATGCTTTGATTAAGTTCGTACTATTAAAATAGTGTTAACATTCCATTAAATTTTAGCTTGTAAATTAATTTTACATTATTTAAAATTCAGAATATATATGATTCTTGTTAATAAACGAGATAAAAATAGATAATAAAATAATATTAGCTCATAAATATTATTAAAATATAATGACAAGGATTCAATTAGAATTTCTTTAAATTATATGAATTTAATTACAAATTTTTAAAAATATGAGGATCAAATTAAAAATTAAGTTAAATGGAAAGAATCAAAAGTATAATATTGTCTTTAAAATAATATGAAAATGTCAAATTACAAATAATGACATATATTGTTAATGTAATTATATATAGAAATATTTTATAATACAAAAATTATACATGACAATTTTCGTTCTCATTTTCAAAATACCTATAATAGAGAGCACTCCATGAATATGGATCGGTAGTGTTATTGGTTTTAAATTTGAAGTAGGGTCAATGCGCCTATTGTTATTGGGTCTACCTACGTTCAGGGTAGTGTCCTTAGCAAACTCAAGGGTACTCAAAACTTCTTTTTCTTTCCTATTTTATTCAAACTTCTTATCTTTATTATTTTTTTCATTTTTATAATTGTTTTCATAACAAACTTATCAAACACATCACTACTAAAAAAAATGTTAAATAGAGACTAATCAAACCCATATCTAAATCATAAAAAATTAGTGTTTAACTAAATTTGAGATGAAATCAAACATGAATAACATTTTGTGTTGTAGATTTTGGTCTCAAAATGTTTAGACAATTCTATCTTAGAATTGACATAGAATAATTTCATATTAGACTGTCAATATTTTAGATACAAAATCATTTTTCTAAGATGATAACTTGAATTTATTTATTTCATCTCTAATTACGTGTCTATATTTTAGTTACAAAATTATTTTCACCTCAAATAAAAACTTAAATTCACATATTCCCAGGGATGGACTGAAAGGGAGCATAGGGGTGGTCACCCCTTAAATTTTAAAAATTTTAACTTTTATATGTAATTCTACTTTATATTCTTGATTTTGTTTTTTAATTTATAAGAGATCGCCCTCTTGAGTGTGAGAATTTGCTTCTTTTAGTTCAAATTTTTTATCTGAAAACTTTTACTTCTTAAAATCAAATCATAGATCCATCCTTGCATGTTGCATCTCCAATTCTATGTCTAAATATTATATACATAAATTATTCTATCTCAAATTGACAATCAAATTGTTATCATTTTAATCCAAATTTCATATATATATATATATATATATATATTGTTTTTTCGTTAAAGATAATTTATTTTGAATTATTTAATAATTATATATATATATATATAGAAAATTATATTAAATGAAATGATGTATTTGTGTGTGTGTTTATATATATATATATATAAACTAATAATTTCATATTGTAGAGAAATTTAGAAAGCGAATAGAGACTCTCTTAGTGAATTAGAACAATTCGGAGGAAAAAAGAGAAAGAAACCGAGATGTAGAGAAAGCAAGATAGAGCGGCCATTACCTAGGAATGGTCCAACCCCGGTGAAGTGGGTTAAGATTTTGTGATTTTTTAATTATAATTAATTTATAAAATTGATAGTTTGATATGGAAAGAGTTACCACTAAAATTTGAGATGGATATAACCTGTTTTAGATTCTCTCTTAGTTTTCAATAATACTCATTTAAAAATTCCATCTCTATTTGATACAACTACATTTATTGCTCAAATTTTAGTCTCTATTTCATAATTTTATAATAGTACATTTTCTATTTTCTTTGACTAATGTACTATTTTTGCCCCTCGCTTGTCAATTAATTCTTAATATGATTCTTCATTGATTTTTATTCTTAATTTGATCCCTCATTTGTTAGTATATTTTTAATTTAGTCACTCACTTATTAGTCCATTTCCAATTTCATTCTTCACTAATATGAAATTTCACACATTTAGTCCCTTAATCTAAACTAAAATTAGATTAAATGTGTTAACATTCAAATTAGTCAAGGAACAAATTGAGAATGGGCTGCTAAGCAAAGGAGTAAATTGAACATGGATATCAGTGAGAGATTAAATTGATAATAGACTAATAAGTGATTAATCAAATTGAGAATGAAAATCAATAAGAGATCAAAATTGAGAATGAACAAATAAGTGAATGACTAAATTAAATATCAATTGATATATGAAGGACCAAAATAATGTTTTACTCATTTTTCTTTATAAAAAATAATTTCAAAAACTATTTTGCAAATTTATTTCAAATAAAGTAAAGCCAAAATAACATTCAAACATCTCCTTAGTTTCCATTATCTTTGTTCTTCTTTTTAACTTAATTTTCTACTCAAAAAGTATAAATTACATTGTCGATGAATTTTTATACGTAATACAAATTTGAATGATAATGTAGGCTAATTAGACTATTCAAAAAGTTATATATTCATTTGGAAAAACATATGTAATACCTATGAAATTCTTATGTTAAATATGTCATTTCAGACAGGAAAATTATATATATATATATATATATATATATAATTTTATAAGTTGAGAAAGGAGAAAAATACACTTAATGTAAGCATAAATTCAAAATAAATGGGGAACATTGAAAGATGAAATTTAAGAAATATTAAATATGAATTTAAACAGTATTGTATTTGAGCTTAAAGCTAGCATGGGTGCCTGAGCCTTATCCTATGCATTCTCAACAACTTTGTTTGAACTCCAGATAGTGTAAGTCAAGCATTTTTAAAACTTTTGTTTTTATAGTGCAGAGTATTCCTGGAAAATTACCTAAATGCCACTAATTGGATCATTTTATCATCATTATTTTCTTCTCCTTTGTGTGTATTGTTGCTGCTCTTCGAATAACCAAATTTGGTAAGCTTGTTTGCCATTCACGTTTGTCTAGTATTGCCGCCCTCCCTTATTCCTCATCAGTTGGCAGGCACCTTCTTTCTTTGGCATTGATTGGCCAGAATCCACGAAAAATATAACAATCCTAAAAATTGCATTTTTTGCCAAAAATTTTGCTCGATTTGCATTATTTTTCTCCAAATTTATTGACGGCTTCACTTTTAATAGGTATTTTGACACACACACACTTTCTCTCTCTCATATCTATGGATTAATTTCAACCATATAGCTCTCAATCGAAAAACCTAAAAAATTCACACCGTTCATGCATAGAAGTTTGAATTTGGAACTCAATTTGGTTTGATTTTATCAAATTGAATTAGAGCTTTATATCTTATGTAATACCCATAAAAGTTTATACTTAAAAGGGAATTCAATTAAACAAAAATAGATGCAGATAAAATTTTATCTGAAATTGTAACCAAAGTTAGTACTTAAGCATCACCATGTGCATTTTTAGCACTTGTAACTCAAATAAGTATGGTAACTAAGTATCTGTGAAGGAAATTTTGATTTGAAAAAAAAAAATTTCAATTATGTCTACTAATTCTACTTAACTCATATTATTGCCTAATTATGCAACTAACATACACCTAATATCCTCAAATAATTTGTAAAATTATTCATTAGATAAACAGTCCTCCATCTACAAGTTATTCACGGTTCAGTACATAAATTTTCGCTTCCTCCCTCCAGCAACTATTTCACCACCGTCGGCAAGCACCGACCCATCCCCGACACTGTCAGCCTCCCTACCAGCAAAAATGGTCAGAAAAATCATGCAACCATCACCTTCACTATGCAAGTTTCCCATCGACAAACTGAGGTTACTCCACGACTGTGAAGGGTCACTAGAGTCTCCTCTCGACGTTAGCAGCTCCATTGTCATGTTCCTTGCCGACAACAATCAATGGTTGGCCAAAATTTCACGATTTTCCAACAGCGGTTCGAAAGGCAAATTTGAAGCTCTAATTTGTGATTTTGGTTCGTTTTTAATCTAATTAAACATAGGAATTTACTTTCTGCATTGATTTCATACATTTTCCCCTTATTTGCATTGATCAATTTAGTCCAATTTGCTTAGAATCGAAGAAAAATCAATTTGAGTATTGTGCATCAGCAAAAATAACTATTGATGCAAGAAAGTGATAAAATTGAGTTAAGATTACACTTCTAAGGTGAATTTCACACCTTCATCCTTTAAAATCACTGATTAATTGTGAATTTTGGCTTCTGGATTGAAAAATTTCAATTTAGGGGTCTAGGGACAATTTGGAAATTTAGTGAAAATTGTGTTCTTAGGACTTCTTAAATTTTTTTATGCATCTAGTGAGTGATTTAGAATTTTTAAAAATTTTATTCTAAATTTTAGAACATAATTTGAATTTTTAGTAAATTTTCTAGATTTTTCATTAAGAAAAAGGAATGAAATTAGAATGGCTTGATTGTATAACAATATATATTATTTAAGATTAAATGGAAAATTTGGAATTTAGTAGATGACCCTTAAGTGAAATTTGTGTTATGATAGGTGTTAGAAATTTAATAAGTGCATAATGGAATAATTGAATAAAATAATAATAATAATAATAATAATAATAATAATAATAATAATAATAATAATAATAATAATAATAATAATAATAATGGTAATAATAATAATGATAATAATAATAGTAATGTTAATAATAATAATAATAATAATTATTATTATTATAATAGTAATAATAATGATAATAAGAATGATAAAATGAAATATAGGTTATAAGAATTTTAAAGTATTCTTTGAGTGACCCATAAATTTAATTTCCAAATATTTAATAAAGAAATAGGTAAAATGGATAAAGGTGAATAAGAAATAATTAATTAGCTCTATGACAAAATCAAATAATTAAATTAATTATGAGGATAAGAGTATTTTATTTAATGTTTTTAGGTGGTTATAAAACTGTCAACAAATGAATTATAGTCAATGATAGGAGGAGTTTGGTATACTCCTCTCAGATGAGTAGATAATCCTAATGAAACAAAATATTATTTTGAATTATAAATTTAAATTTGAATGATTAAAAATATTGAAGTCTGAACTCTGAAATAGTACAATTTTGAAATTTTTGATATCTGTACATGGATATTTATTTATTTATGAAATATTGGGAATGTGTCTAAGACAAAACCCTATAGCAAACAGCAGTAGATGTTAGTCGTAGTGCACTGCGATTGGTATTCTGATAAGATTGGGTATGACACCATTACCGTCATATTCTATTTGAGGCCTAAGGCCATTATGATAATTACACAGGTTGGTATTCTGATAAGGTTGAGTATGATACCCTTACCACCATATTTTGTTTGAGGCCTGGGGCCATTATGATAATTATATAGAGTTTATGGCTGAATGAGTATAAGTTCTGATATGTCATTACTAGCTTTGGACTAACTTTGTATTATGAAATTATGACCAATTCTGTAGGAAATTCCCAAATGCATTCTGTTGATGATTATTCTCTTTTTAATATTATTGAATTATGTTAGTATGATATCTGGTTTTAAATTTTAAAAGACGTATCACTGTAAGTCTGCCTTAATTTTTGCAATATTAGAATTATCTACTCACTTTGTTTTCACTGTCCACCTTTGGAATTTTAATTTTGGTGATTAATTCCTTAGTGAGTTTAGCCTATTTTTAGAGCTATGTCTTTCATTATTTTTGTGATTCGGTTTAGTCGCTCCTCTGTATACAGGCTAGATGTTTTATGTATTGCTATAGTATGTCAGAAAATGTCTGTATGAAGAGTTATAAGACTTATGCTATTTAATTTGAATTTATATAAGTTTTGTCATTATGAGAGTTTCAATAGGTTCGCGAGGATGAAGGACTCCTCATCCCTATGCCAGTCATGCCTTATCGACTCAGGTTGTGACATCTTAAGTGATTTTGAACCTTTCTTCCCTAAAATCAATGATTAATTTCAAGTTTTAGCATCATAATGGAAACATTTCAAATTTTAATGTGGTTTATACTTGTAGGTAATGAAATTCGAAGTTTTTTTACTTCCTTAACCTCATTGGACATTTAGAGGAAGAATTAAGGCCAATGAGAGATTTCTTTTTGAGTTGTAAATGAATTTGATAATTTTCTTAAATTCTTTTGGATTTTTAATGATGCCAAAGGAAGGAGATATGAATGGAAAACCTTGTGGGATTTGATTAAGTGGCCTAAGATGATAATATCAATTTAATGACTAAATTTAGAACTTGGTTGGTTGATCTCTATTGCCACATTGGTGATAAATTCTCAAAAATGGAACAAGGACATAACAAAGCACAATAGAGAAGATTTAAGGTAGTAAATATTATTAAATATCATGAAGTAATTTTGGACTAAGAGTGTGTCATTTCCCAAGCCACTGAAGAAGTTAGAGTTACAAGTAGAGTTGGGAATGATTATGGAAGGTTCTGTTTAGAAATCCAAAGGTTTTATATAGTGAGACTTATGTTATGGTTTTGAACAAAATAAGTAGCTAAATAAATAAATTGATAGAATGTGTTAGAATAATTCTAAATAATAAAGGCTAAGAGCATGTTACATGATGTTATAGGTACTTAAGACTTATTGCAGTCAAGGAAATTGTAGGTGTTAGGAAGAGGTTTGTGTACTCCTTTTTAAGTAAGTAGGTAATACTAACAATACTTGTTTTCTGTATTTCAAAAACTCTCTTTGCAAACTTGTGTATTTATTCACTCAACTATTTAGGGAACAAACTTCTTTATGTATATTGTTTTTTTTTTCTTAGGAATTGCTCTAAATGCACTTATAGCTCAAGGTAATACATTATACAATGGCTTTTGGTATCTAAATCAACTATAAAATGATAATTGATGATTTACATTTTAAATGACTTTTTGGTTATGTTTAAATGAAATGATACTAAATAACCTAGAGGATTTTGACTAGTTTTAATTATAGCAAATTTTTTAGGTATTTGAAGGATTTTTGTTTAGATAATTGAAACTTACTTTATCATTATAAAAGAAATTGTCTAATGCAAAACCTTATAGCTAATGGCAATAGGCATTAGCCATGAAGCACCGTGAACCAAATCATCATACTAAGGCCTTGTGTTGTATTATTAACAATTTGTGAGACTCTTTACTCGATATTGATTATTGCATTATATTGTACTATTAGTGGTAGTGATGCAAGCACTTGATTATTGTTTGGTGGGCCCTACATTGTTTACAAGGATAAAGTCATTCTTTTGTCATAACTATTGTATAAATTGTAATTTAATAGCTCCAAATGTCATAGACAAGTATTAGTGTTGTTTTGTATATATACTTGGTTGTTTGATTGTAAATTTGTTGTGAGAGTGGAACTTTCTTCCATTTGATTCATAGGTTTTTGTTGTAGAAATTTTAGGAAGTTCATATTTTAAAAGAAATTTTGTCAAAATTTCTGTACAAAATTCATGTAATAAATTATTATTTTTTATTTCTCATTCGGTATTCAGAGCAACTGCCCTAACTAATCTATGAGGTGAATATGGTGGGTGAGTCTCCCAATGGGAGTTTGCTACATTCATGAGAATTCAAACTTAAAACTTCACTTATACAAAACTAAATCGCTTACCACTCAAACCAACCTATTGGTAACATGTAATGAATTATATACTTACGTCTGGTTTATAAAAATTGCCTTTGGTGGTAAAATAATATAATTTAGTGTGGTCCCTATGTAACTTTGCATTAAATTTGATCAGGTTGTGTTGCTTATTTTTGATTCGCGAAGGTGGCGTTTAGTTTGCCCCTTGCCAATTACATCTATCTTCTTAATTACGAGTATGACAAAATACTTCTAAAGCCAATAGAAAAATTAAAATATTTTTTAAGGACAATAATGTTTTGACATCTTTTTATATACAATTTTAACCTTCGTATGAAGTTGTTGAAGATTTTGTTAGCTGGTTTTGATGTCTTGTTCTGATATCTTTTTTCTGTATTACTTTCTTTGAATTATTTTCTTTGGTTATGTTAAAAAATATTGTATCAAATATTTAAAAAAACCTAATTAAAGGACGCCAAGATGTATCAAATATTGCCAAAAGCCATCTAGGGAGCTGTCTCATATTATGTTTTTTATTTTAAACTTCTCCCCTCATTTTTGTTGCGCTGCTTGTACTGCTAAAAGTTGGTGAACCAAAAAAAATTGTATTAATGTGTCATTTTATTATTATTGTTATTATTTTTTGAAAACGCGGGCTTAAAGCCAAGGAAAAAAAAGGAAATTACATATAAATCCTACAAGATACAAGGATCCCAATATTTACTTGGTATATTTTTATTAAAAAATTTCAATAATAAAAATCTTAAAAATTATAACTTATCAAGTGAACCTAGTTCAGGCATTTGGATGAGTGGAGCTTTGTGGCAAGTTAAATTGTTCCTTCTTTTGTAGAAAATAATAAAATTATGAGAATAAAAACTATATCAAAATTTTGTCTAGTTCAGTCCCTCAGAAGTGAGAAAATCAATATTGAAAGCATAATAGGCACGCGAGTCATAGCATTAAAAAATATCATTTGCGATCTAAAATTATTTGCATGTGGTCAAAAAAATAATTTTAAAAATAAGTACAACTTATGTTTTAAGGACAGGTAATTCCTATTAGACATAATACTGAACATAAAGGGTTAAAAGCTTAGTTTAGCCTTATCTAGCTACTTATCTCAAATTATTAAAAAAGAAATACCTACTAATTAATTTATATAAAATATAGAACACTTCTAAAAAATTTTTAAACATGCTTTTTCCCTTTTGAATCCTTGATGGAATTTATACTTATTATGCATTTATCATGTTATACTACTTTGATATGTACAAATCAAGTTATGCAATTTTAATTAATTCTTAATATTTTGTATTTACTGTTTATTTCCTCTTTATGTATCACAAACACACAAAAAAAAAAAAGGAGTTTTAGTTATTCATGCATAAACACTATCAACTATGATTTCAAATATAACACACTTTTTTAGACAACTATAACTCATTAATTAATGTAATCCATCAAAATTGTAACATAATTCATCAAAATTTGCATAAAAGTAAATAAATAGTAGGTTAAACATAAAAAATAAATGAGAAACTATAAAATCACAAATTTTAAAATATAAAATAAAACCTAAACCTATTGCAAGAATAAAAGAAAAGGAAATGCATTATGTCTACAGTTTTAAAATATTTTGAAAATGAAATTATTATATCATCCAAGTCTCTACCAAAAAAAAACTAAATTATAATAAATGAAATTAATTTTTATATTAAATTATTATAAATATAAAATTATAAGTGAAAATGACGTAAAAAATATAAATTAATAACATATATATAATTTTAAAAATATTTATATAAAATTAACAGTAATATCCGCGACTTAATACTTAATTGGCGCTGAAATCTTTGTTTTTTTTCCATCTCATTCGTACTCCAGGTGATGTATACTGAACTTGCCCATTTGTGCTACGGCAGCGTTTCATACGCAAATTTTATGAACGTTTTCACCGATGTCGTGTCGTTGAGCAGGTTTGGTTTCAAAGGTTTTGGAGGTTGCTTTAGACGTTGTTTCCGGCGTTGACCCAAAGTTGAAACTCTTTTATCTGATCACTCTAGCGAGAGACCTCGCAGAAGTACACCCTAAACTGTTGGGTTTCATCTTCTTGTCATTGATCGAACCCAGGTATACTTACTCTTTCTCTTCCTGGTATGATTTTAATTTACATTTCCCATATTATTTTAGTTGTCCCTGTTCAATTTTTCCTTTTAAAATTGGATTCTGAACCTGGTTCCTTGAAAACTGAGACGGGTAGCTCAGAATCTTGTGATCCACTCAATGGATATATAGTCACAAGAATGCTTACACTGAAATTGTAACCTCTCTTTGGATCTGTCTGCTATAATATGATTTATTTCCCATAACCCCAATAGCTCTGCTTTTATGAATGGGTTCCATATTTTCGTTCATATTATTTCTACTAGCGTATATTGTTTATATTTATGTGCAATTAAACCAAGAAAACTTAAAATTATATTTTACTTTTCACCAATTAGTGCGGAAACAGCTTCGAATATTTTTACAAATTAGATATATCAACTATAAAATGATGAGAAAAAAAATTATTGGTCTATAATTTATAGTTGAATTACTATTTTGGTTTTATGCTTATTTTACTTTTTGAAATAATTTTTATTTATTAAAAATTGTTAATTTTGATTCCTTTACCTGAATTGATGAACTTTAGCTTGAATAATAATTTCAAAAATAAGAGATTATTTTAAAAAAATAAAATTAATAAAAGATCAAAATGACCCTTCAGTAATAAGTAGAGACCATAATGGTATTTTTTCTGTTATAAAATGACTCATTAACGTTGATAGAATAATTTAAATTTACTCTTGAAGTTTATTTGCATACTTAATAAAAATGAATTAGAAGTATATGTATAGCATTGAAAATGAAATGAATATACAACATGTTTTGATCTAGTATACAATTCTGCAAACCTGAAATCTTCGTCAACATCTGTAGTTGAACCATTAATCATTCTACGCAGTGGAAGTTTCACCATGAATGGGATTAGAAACACAGTCTCCGCTGTTGGAGAGATAGTAGGAGAGCTGGTCCCGCAGGTTGGGTTGCAGGTTTCAGCGGAAGCAGTGACAGGTACCCTTAGGGCTTTCCGTGATCTGGAAGAGAAATATGAAGAGTTGAAGCGAGACCGGCAGTTGCTACGTGCACTAAAAAATGATATAGAGAGGGAAGTTCAGAGATGTAGAGAGAAAGAAACCACAAGTTCTTACAGCTTATGGATTACCATGGTATCAGAGGTTGATGCAAAAGTGAATGACTTGATGACCAAATATGAAACAGAGCATACTTCAAACCGATTTTGGCAGCGCCCAAGTCTGTGTTCAGAGATGGAAAAAAAGATTGGTGAGATTCACCATCTGGTTGAAAAGGGATGTTCGATGGTTTTTCAAGTTGATAGACCACCAGAGTGTGTCTTAAAGATTTTTAATGCTCCTCCTATCACAGGTTATCCTACCTTACAAGGTGCATTGGAAAAAACATTGGAATTGCTCAAAAATAGTAAAATAAAAGCCATTGGTGTTTATGGAATGAAAGGGGTGGGCAAAACAGCTATAATGCAGAATTTAAACAACCATGAGGAGGTTGCCAAGCTGTTTGATATAGTTATTTTCGCAAGAGTCTCAGCTGATCTGACTGATCTTGAACTTCAGCAGAAAATTGCAAGGCGATTGAAGGTGGATATTGGAGTGATCATTGATCCTGAAGGGATTGCAACAAAGATACATGAAGAGCTGAAGAATAAGAAGTATTTGTTGATTTTGGATGAAGTTGTGGACTCTATTGATTTGAATCAGATTGGAATTCCAAACAATGACAATTACAGTAAGGTTGTGGTGACTGCTCAACATCCTCAAGTTTGTACCTTGAATGAAGCGGATAGGTTAATCAAGGTTGACCTGTTATCTCGTGATGAGGCATGGAAGATGTTCAGAGATGCTGTTGGTCCTATGATTGATCGACCAGACATTCCAGAGATTGCTCAACGTGTATGTGACAAGTGCTCTTGTCTTCCACTACTAATACATAAGATAGCACGTTCTTTCAAATTGAAAGGGAGTGCTTCAAGTTGGAGGGCGGGATTGGAAGATCTTGAAGAACGGTGGCCAGATTATGACAATGAAGGTGTGAATGAGTTGTACTCATTTTTGACATTCTGTTATGATGAATTGAAAGATAAAGAAAAGCAGAAATGCTTCCTTTATACTTCATTGTATCCTGCAGACAGCAAGGTCTACAGTGATTATTTGGTGGAGTGCTTGGCAGCTCAAGATTTTCTCGGCGATGTTAATGACAAGAGAAAATACCAGAATGCACGTGACCGTGGTTATGCAATACTAGAGCACCTTACTAATGTCTCGTTATTAGAAAAAGGAAAACAAATGGTATATGTCAGCATGAATGACTGTATGAAACAACTTGCTTCGCATATATCTTCTAAATACCCTGAATGTAGGTCTTATGTCCAGAGTAGAGAGGAAATTGGGGAACCTCCAATGTCTTGGCAAAATGCTAGATGGGTATCTTTGATCGATAGCAATCTGCTGACCTTGCCAACAAATCAGGATTGCAGTATGCTTGTAACGTTACTATTGCAGAAGAATTCAGAGTTATCCACCATCCCTAAAACATTTTTCAAGAAGCATATGAGAGCTCTTCTGGTGTTAGATCTGTATGGTACTGGAATTAAAAGTCTACCATCATCAATATCAAAGCTGATTGGTCTTAAAGGACTGTATCTTAATGATTGTAAGCACCTAACATCACTGAATTGTGGAATAAGATCACTTGGACTTCTTGAATTTCTTGACATTCGAGGAACCAAAGTGACTTTCTTATCATCTGATATTGGATACTTGACCAATTTAAGGTGCTTGCGTATCCCATACATTAAAAGTGCAGATCAAAGTGAAGATGGAGCTGTTCATGCTGATTATGGTGCCATTTCTAAACTTCAAAAATTAGAAGAATTGATAATTGAAGTGGTCTCCTACCAGAAATGGTATAATGATGCTGCAAATGTCATGTCTCAGCTGGCTTTATTGGAAAATCTAACCAACCTCCGGTTCAGTTTTCCCTCTTCAAACATTCTTGAAAAACTTCTAACAATGAGAGCTGGTAGGCAGTTCACTTCATTCCGTTTCTTTGTTGGATGTCAGAATTCTAAGCGTCCCCCAATTCTTGAGTCTTTTGAGTACAGAGTTTCCAAATATTTAAGATACAACAATGGTGAGCGGGAGGATGCTTCTGCAATTAGTGTTCTACTTCCTCAAACTGATGCATTTGAATTGATCAACTGCAACCACATCACAGAACTGTCAAACTTTGGAGCAGAAAGCTTGAAGCGTGTCCGTGGTATTCTGATTGAGAGATGCAATGAAATTCATACTCTTTTACCTGGTATGGTGAATGGCTTGAGAGATGTAAGCATCCTGCCAAATCTTGAGCAACTAAACTTGATAAATTTGCCCAAACTGAATAGTGTTTTTGGCGGTCCCTTGTATCATGGATCACTTTCCAATCTGAAGGTTTTGACGTTGAAAAACTGTTCATCTTTGAAATGCGTTTTTGGCATTGGAACTATTCAACATTTCTCAGAACTTCAGGTACTAGAAGTTCACAACTGTTCAGATTTTGAAGAACTTATTGTAGCCGCTGAAGTTGGAGGCGATGAGCTTCCCAAATTAGAGGTGCTGGTGCTGGCTAATTTGCCAAGGTTCAGATCTGTATGCATAGATGAGGCATTGCCATGGTCCTCTCTTGAGGTACTTAAAATAAACAGATGCCCAAGATTGAAATCTTTACCTTTTGGCAAGGAGAAGGCAACCAACCTAAGATCTATCAAAGGCGAACAAGAATGGTGGGATGAACTGCTGTGGACAGACAAAGAGCATTTTCAACTCATATTTGTAGCCTCAAGTGGGTGCTAGTTGTTTTTCTATGTCGTACTTTTTGATGTGGGAATTTAAAGACTAGTTGTGTTTTGCTTTTGGACTGTTGTGTTGTATATTCCTAGTTTAGTGATGCTGTTATAATAAGTGAATGACTGTTGTATGCGTTGAATTACTTTACTGTGTTAGAATAGAATGTTATTATTGGATGATGAAGGGATGGTTGGAAATATTAGCAAATGTTCACTCTTCACAGTTCAGTTTAAAATCATGCCCAATTTATATCCGCCCTTGCTTTCAGGCCATATTTTAATTGGTATATCCATGGTCGTGTTTTGTCAATTCCCTCCATGTAGGAAAGCACTTTCTATGGCAATTTATATTAGAGAATACACTACAGAGCGATGGTACTAATATGAACATACTGAGAAACGTTAATCTTATACCAGGTATACTATATACTTAGAAATATAAAATATTGTTATACGAAATATCTCCTTAGAATTATCTTATTTATATCATTAATTTTTTAAAATATTAGATGCACCAATATAGGTAAATCTCTGGAGTTAATAAACTCCATTAACTTATCTTTTAAAACGCAATTAGCCAATAATAGGGAGAGAGCAACTACAAATTCAGAGACTGCAAAATGCAGATACCAACAAAATGATTTTGCTATTACATAATGATAACTCAGCCAGTTGGTTAGCCAAATTGGAGAGGTGGCAAGTGATCCAGGAAATATGGGATTGGGAGGGCACTTAACAAAATGAGAAGAAAGGCATGGAAAGCAAGAGACGAAGAGGCTATTTAAGATTGCAGCATTACGGGAAAGGGTGGGGGAATGATCTTCACATCTGGCTCTATCCTTCTCTTCTCTTGTCTTCTGAATCTTTCTTCTATGCTGTTATCATTATTTTGCGGATGCAAGTCTCTCTAAATGGCCTATGGGTCATGTTTCCTGTTTGCTGGTGTATTACTGGACATTAATCGAATCCTTCTCACTATTTGTTCGTATTCATATTAACTAGCCATTATTTCCCTTACCGTCTCTGGTTATTTTGGAAGCTCAGTTCAGTTCATAACATATTATTATACCATATATTGTTCTTATTTCATTTTTGAACGACAAATAATAATCTGTTAAAGAAGTGAGAACTATTCTTCCATCTATCCAAAATGCAGCAACAAATTCAAACAGACAGCAAATTCAATAGCCAAAGAAAATGCTGGTTTTCAAGGCAATTTCTTCTGAGGCAACAGAGTAGTCACTATCAGTTGAGTGTAAAATATGCTACAACACGGTCGTTTTTAAAGCATGTGTGCCGCTCAGCCTTTCCCTGTGATTTCTCTTGATGGCTTGTGTCACTTGGGTCTACTTCAGATCTCAGCATGTGCTTTTTCGCAGAGCAATGATTGCATCTGCAATAGCTTCTGCATGTAACAAAATCAGGATTGTTAAATAATAATTTAATAGTTTAAATATTAAAAGTTGTTAAAAATAGTATAAGATTTATTAAAGTATGAACCATTAAATGAAAATTTAATGGCTCATGTTTCATTAAATATATAAATTAAATGCAAGGCATCCAAATCCTTGCACTTGTAGCCTCAGCCAAAAGAGGCATTTCCTGCATCATCAAAATCAGGAGTATAGGTAGTCCACATTTGCAAAGTCAATCGTTGGATATATCCGTTTATAGGCAAGTTAATAACGATATTATTTATTTTGTTTGAACAAAAAATAGATTAATTCTTTAGTGCAAACTATAAAAGTAGCTATAATTACTATGATATACTAAGAAAATAATGTTTGGCAATTAATTGTATGTCAACTTAAATAATTTATTATATTTATATTTAATCTTAATATTTTTTCAGATCTTATTTACGAACCTAAACTTTTATTTTAAAATTTTCAGTTTATGCCCAAATTTTTTTTATTTCTTAATAATTCCCACAAAAAATATTAGTTTGTAAATTTGTTACCTCATACTTCTTTTATTTTTCAATAACTTCCCATTTCCCTAATTATATCCTTATTTTGAATTTATACATTGATTTTTAGGAGGGTTATTGAGACAAAAAAAATAAAAATAAAAATAGAGAGGGTAATTGAATAATTTAAAACCAAAGTTGAATTCATTAATAAAATTTATAACATATCAGGGTTAAAATATAAATATAACAAAATATTATAAGTTATTATATAGTCATGTTAATTTACATATGATTGCTATATGTCTTTTTTCTAATATGTCACATAATGATTGTACATGTGTTATCACTTTTATAGTTGCACAAAAAAATTTAATTAAAAGGTGAGTTAAATCACTATACAGTATTTTAGGACAAAATTTAGGTGTAAGTTTTAAGTAATTCATTATCAATTTCTTTAATAAACAGATTCTTATATATATATATATATATATATATATATATATAGATATATATAAGTCACTGCCAATTGATTGGAAAATAGATAATTGACTTTTCTTCAATAAGAGTTTTTTGTGATCAAGCATAAGGCTATGCCATTATTGGCTTTAATTGTAAAGTTAAAGTACATTGTATTACTAAAAAAACCTCATACTATATTTTCTTTCCTTTATAGGCTTTTGATAAGATTTTTGTTTTGGTGATCAACCATTAGTTCTCTTGGGATTTTTTGTAAAGTCTATTTGTAAACGCATACTTGTCAATTCTATTTTGAATAAGAACTATTCCTTGTTTCATACTATCTCACATATTCAATCCATATTTGGTTATGGTTATGTCGGTTTTCACTCTAAATAAATTTTGTTTAAAAGTATTATTTATTTATTTTGGGATGTTATTTACTCGTTGAAAATTTAAAATCTCATATTGTAGGATAAATCAAGAACTAGCTTCAAAGGGTCAGAATCCCATAAAAAATGGTGAGTATGCATTAGATTTGCATGCCATCTATTATGCAAACTTTGATATATTGGTGTATCATAAATTTGAAGTTGTAAAATTTTGCCTTAGTCTAGTTATTGTTCTAATTGACCATAGGTAGGGTTCTGCCACCCCTTATTAGTCTGATTGAGTTCAAATTTGAGAGTGGAGCTCTCTTGTTTATGTTAGTTATGCTATTTATTAAAAATTTGGAGGGCCTAAATTTAAGGGGAGACTTTGTCAAAATTTTACAAAACCTAAACATAGTGTATAACTTGATTATTGTTTATGAAGGAAGAATCTAGCATGTTCATTAGTGTAATATATATTTTTATCACGCAGACTTTATCTTGTCTAGTGTAGGCTTGAAAGAACGAGGTTTCATCCCTCGTTTTCAGTGCTGGCCATGCTCCAAGATTTTAAGGTATGACAAGATGGAGCTTTAGAGTAGAGGTTTAGGATTTTAGACCTACATAGAGACTAGACTTTGTCGTCACCTATAACACATCAAGCACTTGAAGGAGATGAGCACTATAAGAATAAGGATGATGATTATGTGATGGACATTTGATTTCTTTTGTTATGTTCTTTATTTCTAAACTTTTGCATTGTCTTATTAATAACACTTTGGTAGGATAATTATCGACTTTGTATTGCTCTACTTAATACTTATATGATATGTATAGAAATTTTGATTTATGTTATATTGAATGATTCACCAATACTAAAAAAAAAAAAATATAGAGACAGACAAAATTCTATGTCTAAATCCTATAAAATCTATGTTTAAATTAGTTTGAGATAAAATTAGACATTGATAAAATTATACATTGTAAACTTCAATCTCTAAATGTTTAGACACAAAATTATGAAATCTATCATAGAATTGGCACATAGATATTTTGTGCCAGATTGTTTGAATTTCTATCTCAATACAACAACCAAATTCGTATCCAATATTTGATTTATTATGGAGAGACATAATTATTTTGTTTTTAATTCTATGTCCAAATGTTAGATACTTTTGTCTCAAATAAAAAGTTAAATTGATTATTTTCATGTATGAATCTAGTTTAATATATAGAGACAGAATTCATTCCTTCTTGGATTAATAATTAAATTGTTTTCATTTCTTCTTTGATTTCATTTCTAAGATCTCATATTGACAATGACATTATTCACTTTCCACCTCTTATTCCGTGTCTAATTTGTCTTTAATTTATATAGCTAACTTGCTAGTTTCATTTAGTTTGTATCTTATACAAGTTCAAACATATAAACAATGTATTAGTCAACAAAATGAGAACTAAAATACAAGAAGCAGAAGGTTGAGGGTATGGCTTTGAATTTTGAAACATCTCCAAAGAACATATATACATTTATATTAAGTAATTCTCAAAATGTTTTTAGACCAGTGAAAAAAGAACTTGGGATCTTTTATCAATCTATCTATTATCTATTATATATAAGTAAAGTAGGCTTCTTTTAATGTGGAAGCACCATTTGACCAATAAGAAAGCTTCGTTGATTAAACTTTCAACTCCTCATGCGATAATGTAATACCCATAAAAATTTGTATGTAAAATAAATTATTTTAGGTGAATTTTTCTTATGAGAAAATTTTAAGGGTTGGAGAATGGAGGAAAATGCACTAGAGATCAGAATAGATTTTAAATAAGGACAAAAAGGGGGAAATATTGTAGAGTATTAAATATAGATGTAGATAATATTATATCTAAACTAGAAGTTAGTATGAGTATTTAAGCCTTATTCTATGCATTTCCAACATTTGTAATTGAATCCCAAAGCATGTAAATCAAGTATTTCCTATAATTTTGATTTGATATTACAATGAATCATCTAGGAAATTACCTATATGCCCTTAGTAGGATTATTATACGATTAAAATGTCTATCCCCTGCGGCTTCGCTCCTTTTCCCTGACAATCTCACATTTTCTGTAACACTCACAAAATTCTTAAGGATGGCAATTAATTTGATTGTATAAGATTATTCTCATTCTTAGATAAGATGAAGTAAAACCATTTAGAAGAAGTGAAAGAATAAATTTAATTGGTGTAGGTTAATAATAATATATGAACTATGACTTAGTGGTAAGACCTTGGTACCTAAATCCTGATGGCAAGGGTTCAAACCTTAGCTTCTTACTTTCACAGAATTTTTTTTTTTTTTTTGTGTTGCCATGTATTGTGCTAAGTGAATTTACCAAATTGTCCTTGCTCCATTTTCTTTCTTTCTCATCCAAATTTTTTGCTGAACCTTCATTTCTTCCTCTCGGCTTTCTCACACACTCTTTGCTTTACCACTCATTCAGTCACCATCAGTTGGCATCCTCCCATCACCAGTGACAAGTTTCCAGCCACCACACGTCCTCTTTTCGATGAGAAACCTCCCTTTCGTCCATCTATTCATTTTGGTAGCTTGAAGGCTAAATTTGATCCAAATTTGGTGAGATTTTGTTTAATATCCATGTGGATTCTATTTCCTATTTAAAATTTGACCTTTTGCCCTCTAATTAGTGGTTAGAATGATGAATTCCTGAAAAATGCTCAATTGCATACCTAGGGTTAGTTGGCAACCAATCCAAAAAATTTTTAGATTTTTATAGGAGTTGTAAATATTTTGGTTGTCGATATTAAGTCATTTCCAATTATGATTGTGCTAAGAGACAATGTGATGAGATCAAGTGGAATGTGAAATGATGATTGTGTTGATTAAGGCAATTTACACTTTTGTGGTATAGGGATATATCTTGAGGAATATCCCATAACTAAGCAAAAGAGGCAAGATTAATTAAAATACTTCACTTAAGTGATAGCTCTCCCAACAGTATTACATGTTACTTGATGTTGTTTGTCATTTAAATTATTATGTAATGGAAATTTGGTAGTTATTGTCCTTATATTGACTTGGAAATAGCTTACTAGCCTTGATTAGTTCTCTCAAATGAATTACGAAGAATATGTGGTGTTACATAACACTTATAAAGCGGATATTATAACATAGACAAGTATGATACAAGGTACTGACTGACAAGTTTATTATTGTATTCATTGATGACATCTTAGTAAATTCTAAGAGTCTGGAAGAGCATGAAACACTTGAGAATGGTATTGCAGCGATTAAGGGAAGAACAATTGTATGCAAAATTCTCAAAGTGCGAATTTTGGTTAAGTCAGGTAGCATTTCTGGTCTATATGGTGTCTAAATAAGGGATTCAGGTGGACCCAAGTAAGGTTGAGGTAGTTCAAAAGTGGCCCTGTCTTTTGACCATTATTGAAGTACAAAGTTTTTTTTGGGGTTGACTAGTTATTATCGTCATTTTGTGCAAGATTTCTCTAAAATAGCTACCCCATAGACATAGTTGACGCCCAAGAATGCAAAATTTGAGTGGAATGATTCTTGTGAAGTCAAGTTCCAAAAATTAAAAAAATGTTTAACCTCAGCTCTTATCTTAAGTTCGCTTTCAGGCTTGGGGGAATATGTTGTGTATTGCAATACCTCCCATATTGAATTGGGTGTGCATTGATGCAAAATGGCTGTGTAATAGCCTATGCTTCTAGGCAGTTGAAGAAACATGAACAAAACTATCTAACCCATAATTTGGAAATGACAGCTGTAGTTTTTTCATTGAAGATCTGACAACATTATTTATATGGCAAAGCTTGTGAGATTTATAGGATCATAAAAGTCATAAATATATATTTCAATAGAGAGATTTAAACTTAGATAAAGAAGATGAATGAAGCTATTAAAGGATTATGATTGTACTCTTAATTATTATTTTGGAAAGGCAAATGTAGTAGCTGATGCATTGAGTAGGAAATCTATGGGTAGTTTAACCCATATTCAATTGATAAGGAAATCATTGATAGATGAACTACAAAAATTAGAGAGGAATGGAGTAAATCTAGAAATTTCTGAGTCAGAGGTATTCTTAGCCCTTGTGCAAGCTGACTTTTGTCATTATTAATGAAGTAAAAACCACCCAAAAGTTAGATTTGAAATTGTGTAAATTAATAGATGAGGTTAGAGAAGAGAAAATAAAGATTTCTCAGTTGACGTAGAAGGAATGTTGAGAATCAAAGGGAAATTTGTGTACCTCAGGAAGAAGGTTTAGATAAAAGGCTTCTTGAATAAGGTCATTGTTCAACTTATATTGTGCATCCAAAGGGCCATTAAAATGTATCATAATTTGAAACAAATTTATTGATGGGAAGACATGAAAAGGGATGTAGCTGATTTTGTTTCTCGTTGTATTGTATGTCAGCAAGTTAAGGTTAAACATCAGAGACCTACAGGTCTCTATCAGAGACTAGAAATTCTTGAATGGAAGTAGGAGAGAATTACTATAGATTTTGTTACTGGGTTATCTCTTACCTTAAATGGTTATGATTCCATATGGGTAATAGTTGACTGGTTAGCAAAATCTGCACATTTTCTTCCAGTTAAGACAACTTATAGTGTAACCAAATATGCTCAATTATATGTAGATAAGATTGTTAGATTGCATAGAGTACCCTTAATTATAATATCTGACCAAGGACCTCAATTCACATCAAAATTTTGGTAGGCTTTCCAAGAAGCCTTAGGAACTCGATTGGATTTGAGTACTACCTTTCATCCCTAAATTGATAGCAATTAGAATGAATAATCCAAACACTGGAGGATATATTACGATCGTGCGGTTTAGACTTTGGTGGTAGTTAGGACAATTATTTGCCCTTGGCAAAGTTTACGTAGAATAATAGCTATCAAGCTAGTATTCAAATGATCCCATTTGAAGCTTTATATGGATGGCGATGTTGCCACCTATTGAGTGGTTTGAGACAGGTGAAGCTTAGATACTAGGCCCTAATTTGGTGTAAGATATAGTGGAGAAGGTAAAGTTAATTAAAGAGTAGCACAAAGTAGACAAAAAGCTTATGTCGATCATCGAAGGAGATAGTTAGTGTTTATGGCCTATGATCATATGTTTCTTCAAGTTTCCCCTATGAGAAGTGTGATGCTTTTCATCAAGAAAGGAAAATTAAGCCCTAGATTTATTGGTCCGTTTGAAGTACTAGAGAAGATTGGTAATGTAGCTTATTGACTTGTTTTGCCTCCTGAGTTATCAAACATTCATCTGGTGTTTCATGTGTCCATGCTTAGGAAGTACCTATACGACTCCTTACATGTGAATGCATTACAAGCGATTTCATAGATGCTAGCTTTAGTTATAAAGAAGAGCTAGTAGTCATATTAGATAAACAAGTAAGAAAGCTACGTTCCAAAGAATTTCCTTCAATAAAAGTCTTGTGGAAGAATCATTATTAAGTGAAAGTAACATGGGAATATGAGCATGTCATACACGATAAATGCCCCTATTTGTTTGAATAAACTATGTGACTATTTAAATTTAGGGACCGAATACTTTTTAAGCAGTAAGAATGTAATACTCACGAAATTTTTATGGATGACACTTAATTTGGTTGTATAGGATTGTTCTCATTCTTAGATAAAATGATGTAAAGCCATTTAGAAGAAGTGAAACAATAAATTTATTTAGTGTAAGTTAATAATCAGATATGAACTATGGCATAGTGGTAAGACCTTGGTACCTAAATCCTAATGGCAAGGGTTCAAACCTAAGCTTCCTACTCTCCCAAAATTTTCTTTAGTGCTACCACGTGTCTAGCTAAGTGAATTTACCAAATTTCCCTTGGCTCATTTTCTCTTTTTCCCATTTAAATTTTCTATAGAACCTTCATTTCTTCCTCTTGGCTTTCTCACACTCTCTCTGCTTGGCCACTCATTCAGTCGCCACTGGTTGGCATCCTCCTATCACTGGCAACAAGTTTTTGGCCACCGCATGTCCTCTTTTCGGCGAGAAACTGTCCTCTCTTCCATCTCTTTGTTTTGATAGCTTGGAGGCCAAATTTGATCCAAATTTGGTGAGATTTCATTTAATCTCCATGTAGGTTCTATTTCCTACTTAAATTTCACCCTTTTGCCCTCTACTTGGTGGTTAGAATGATGAAATTTGGTGGTTTATTTTTGGAAAATGCTTAATTGCAAGTCTACGATTAGTTAGAGACCGATCCAATTTTTTTTATATATTTTTGGCTCAAGTATGGAATTATATGAAGTTTGGAATTTAAGGGTTAAGGCTGGTATATTAGGAATAATATTAATTTTTTTATTAAGTGATATCTTATTGTTATCCATGCATAGGATTATTTGAAGGTGATGAAAAATTTTAAAGTTTTGTAAATTAGGATTTAATTGAGTAGTTGGAAATAAAAATTATAATAGAAGGGTATATTATTGGAATGGAAAATATTATATTGGTAAGGAATTAGCAAGGCATATGGTGGGAATAAAGGAAAAATAAAATAAGGCTAAGACATGAATTTTAAGTGGTAAACAAGGAATTGTAGAAGGAATTTGGTTATTGCAATGATATATTAGGAAATGACTATAAACTATGGAAATAAAATTTCCTTTGATAAGGTATATGTTTGAGCCAATGGTATGGGTTATTATAGGAGTTGTAAATATTTCGGTTGTTCATATTAAGTCTTTTCCAATTATGATTATGCTAAGAGACAATGTAATGAGATCAAATGGAATGGGAAATGGTGATTGTGTGGATTAAGGCAATTTACACTTTTGTGTTATATGGATTTATCTTGAGGAATATCCCATAACTAAGGAAATGAGGCAAGATTAATTAAAATACTTCACCAAACAAGTGAGTGGTAGCTCTCCCAACAATATTACATGTTACTTGATGTTCTTTGTCATTTAAATTATTATGTAGTGGAAATTTGGTAGTTATTGTCCTTATGTTAACTAGGAAATAGCTTAGCAAACTTGATTATTTCTCTAAAATGAATTATGAATTATATGTGGTGTTACATAACATTTATAAATCGGATATTATAAAATAGACAAGTATGATACAAGGTACTGACTGACATTCATGTAAAAATAATTAATTGGATTGTATTATGAGTGAAAATTATATGGATCAAATAGCGTGAGCTTGTGCCTTATGACCATCTATTTTAAATTACCCAAGGGCTAAGTACCCTTAATTGATGATTATGTTTCCCTGATGGCTATGTACCCTTAATCGATGAATATATTTTTCCTAGGACTGAGTACCCTTGATCGACTTTGATTACCGTAGAAGTAAGTCCACGATCATTATTGTAACACTTGCTAAGAAAATTTTACTAAGTTAATGCAAAAACATTTAATTTAGCAAGCATGTGGTATACATATTTGTAATGTGTAAGTTTTATCAAATATGAGCTTTGGCTTAGTGGTAAGGCAAGTTATCCGAAGCTAAGGGAGTGTGGGTTCAAGATGTAGCTCCCTCCTCCCTCAGCATTTTTGTGGTGTTGACACATGTCACCCTCAGTGAAATTACCATTTTACCCTCCATTATAGCCTTCTTCTACATGACTTCTTCTTTCCCTATAGAGAATGTGAATTTCTTCCTTCTTTGTTTTCTGCTTTTTGCTCTACCCACTGCTATGTTCAACCTTCGACCAGCTCCCTCCATCACTGGCAAAGGTTTCTGGACAGCCACTGCCTGTCGTTGGTCTACGACAACCACTTTTTCTAGCGGTTTTACAACATAGCCGAGAACAACAAATTTTCATCGATTTCAATGAGTTTTAATTTGTTTTTTTTTCATAATAATGATTCTAGGAGCAGCATTTTCATCCCCTTTCCATTGAATTTGAGCTTTGGAATCATGATTTTAGCTAAGTTTATGAGAGTTATGCTAACAGGGACTAAATTGAAAATTTTTAAAATTTTGGGGTTTTCAGAAAATGACGAAATTCTGCAGTTTAATGGGTTTAAATTGGTCTTATAAGAACATTTTTAAGGTTTATGACATGAAACCTTAGTTTTCTTCATGGTTTTACTTGAATGGAAGGAAAAAGTATGAAATGGGGGACTAAAGTGAAAATTTAGAAAGTGTTTAAGGCAGTGAGTGTAAATTCACGAATATTCTGGGAAAGTTAGGGGATGGAATTAAGAAATTTGATCTAGGGCTTGTTTTAAGTAATGAGAAGGGAATGAAATATGAAATTGGAAATATCAATATGAAGAAGTAAAGAGAATATGTAATAAAGTAATGAGATAAGATTATGGTTGTTTTATGGCTTTGTTAAGGCATTATAATCAACCTAAATTAATGTGTTTAGTGATGTAAATTGAGGAAAGTATATTTTGATGATATAGGGATTGTGGATGAACATTATTGTTAAGCAAGAGAAGAGGATAATGTGATTTAGCACACGACATCCTCCAAATAAAGGATAGTTTTTCCCACTGTATAATTACCATTGTAATTATGGTAGCAAACTTGTTAGACTTGTTAGTCTTAAATATGACCTATGAATTATGATTGATATGTGATATTCATGTAAAATTTGTAAAAGAGAGGTTTGAATAAAAATGAGAATGTTTTACTAAAGAATTGATATTGAAAAAGGGAAAACTCATAAATGACAATTCCTTAAATTTAGGGAGGACAAGATAAGACAAAGGATTTTAGCATGAGCTTGCAACTCACGATCGTATGGATTATTTACCCCGAGATGCTGTGTGCTCTCGACCGCGAGATGCTGCGTGCTCTTGACTGATATGAATAAACTAAGGAATACATACCCTCGACCGTATGGGTGATTTACCCCAAGATGTTGTGTGCTCTCGACCGTATGAGTGATTTACCCTGAGATGCTGTATGCTCTCGACAAATGATTAAACTGCATGGGCCACGAGTCAATGACCGATGCTTGATGTCTTGATAGTCCTTCTTAGAATCTAAGTTCTGAGCCAACGATATTTTGAATAAAAAGGAAGATTTTTACCTAACTTTAATAAGAATCCAAGGGTTGAGTTTCCTTGACAGTTTGATGTTAACCGATGGAAAAGATTCTCTGAGGGTTGTGGATCCTCGATCGTAAAAATGTGATTTCCAAGGGTTATGTACCCTTGACCGATTTAAACTTTCCATGGAGTGAATGTTATTTCTTGTTATGGTTTAAAGTGTAAAGGTTTAAATCATAAACTGATTTATTATTGGAAATGCTACTTATTTATGTTTTAATGAATTTCAGGTAGCCATCCTAAGCAGTTTGCTGATCAAGAGGGCTAGAGGAGCCTTGTTGGCATTATTGCCATTTTGATTTCTCCATTTTGTTAAGATTTTTGTTGTATTTGGTATGTAAATGGTAAAGATGTAAATAGATGTAAATGATATATATGACCATAAGTAGATTCCCCATTCCCCTGTGTTGTAGTTGTCTCTAGATTGAATTAAGAGTTGAGCTCTCTTTTATGTATAGTATTGTTTTGGGTAGATGTTTGTAGAAACTTTGGGAGGTCTCAGTTACAGAGGAGACTCTGCCGAAATTTCTACAAATTTGATTTGAATGTGAATATGCTTAGTTATAAATGTCTGTTATGTATAATTGTAACACAGTTAAGAACTAACTTGTTAGGCTTACAGAGGCGGGCTAGTCTCGTTATCTGTGCCGGTCACACTCTGGGAGTTGGGGTGTGACAATTATTTTACATTGCACAATTGTAATTCTTCCTCTTGTGTAAATGACATATGTTCATGCTTTATTATAGTAAGGGTAAAAGTTAATCAACAGAATACAGGTCACTCTAAAGGTTTAGGCTAACAGGTATAGCATTTGATATATGAGAGTTTATTATGAAACAATTTATACAGGACACTACATACCTTAAGGTATTAGGATTGATTATATTTCTGGGATGCTACCTGTTTATTTTTCTTTATTTTCATATAGCCACTCTGAGCTGCTGCCAAAGCGCGAGGGTTAAAAGAATTTTACTCATTCTGCAAAAGATACAATCCCTTATTTTGTTGAGGTATCCTTCTTTTGTAATAGTGTAGCATGGTGGCCAACATGTGTATATTTATATATAAGTATGGATGACCACAAGCAGATTCCCCGTTACCTTATTTTGTTATAGATTTATCAATTATTGGTTATTTTGAATTTAATCAAGTCCCTTATATAATTTGTTCTTAGGGCTAATTGGTCTTAAATCATCACTAGTCAAAGTTGTGATTATATCTATTATATATTTGTAATATATTTAATTGTAAATTGGCCCATTCATTCAATGTTGATGATTAAAATATTCTAAATAGATGCATCTTTAAAAAGATCATAGCATTGTTACCAATTTACAACTTAAAGATAAAAAGATTGTATGTGCACAATTTCCATATTATACAATGAAGAAATTTTTTTGTTGATAGTATTGATGAAGTTATATCCTAAATTTGATTATTAAAATTTTATTGGTACCTATTGAAACATTACAAAAAATATGCTCATTAGTGAGGGTTTTTAATAACCTTTACTAAGTGTACAAATATTAGGGGTTTATCTAACCCTCACTAAACAAAAACTGTAAACCTCAACAATATGCAAAATTAGTCAGCCAAAAGTTTCCCTCTCCTCTATCTTTGAATACTTGCAATCTATTACTCATATTTCCATAAAAATTCCCTAACTCCTTCTACTTTCACTTGTGTGATTATCTAACCCTATTCTGATGTTGGGTTTTCAAATGCTAGAGTTCTTTCAATTAGGGTTTTTTAGTCAGATTTCAAATCTCCCATTTTTTGCATCTATTGTGTTTGAGTTTATATGGGTTTTTGCACTTCAAATCATAAAGTTTTTGCCACTTGCTCTAGTTCAAATTGTAGAAATAATCAATTGTTTTTCTTTGCTAGAATTGCTATAAAGTGGCATTCATAGGCTTTGAATCAGGTTCGACTTTATACTTCATTCAGTTCAATTATTTTCTTCCTTTATGTATGATAATTGCTGAAATTGGAAGGTTTTTTTGCAAGTATGCTGAGATTCATATTACTGTAGCCAAAAATTAATCACTCTATCTAGTTTTTTGTTTTCATATGAAATGGAAAGTGAAGCATGAATCAATTGACATATGCATATAATCCGATAAGAATTATTCATTCTCTTGAAAGTGTTAGCTAGAATTCGTAATCATTTGTGTGTTTATTTTCTTTTTTGGTTTATGTTGCTTGAACGTATTTTATTAATTGTCATCTACTGTTTTATATTGTCTACTTTGATTTTTGGTACTTCAATGAAGAATTATTTTTTTTCATAAAAAATGGAAAGTGAAGCCATTGCTTCCTGAAACTTTATTATGTGTTGTCTACTAGTTTGCAATTCCCAGTACATCAAGTATTTTAGTTTTCAAGTTATATGCCATTAGACTGAAATGGACCTATCTTAACATGTATAAGAAAGTGGTATATCTTAACTTCCATTGTGATTATGTTGAAGGGTGATTCAAAAGATTGGTAAAACTTTAACTTGTTTACTGCTGATATTTTATCCCTTTTTTTTTTCCTTAGTTAATGCAGATTATTTCTCTTTAATTTTCTAATTGTTAATTAGTGGAATAAGTTTTTTAATAATGGTAAGAACATATGATGTCAGTTGGGAGTTTTTTGCAATTTTTGTTTATTTGTAAGTCTCTATATAGGCACTATCAATGATGGAATAAAAAGTAGTACATTGCATAAATTTTTTTATGTTCGTCTTTCTTCTTTGTTGAAACCTTCTATTCATGTTATTCCACCACTCTAATCCCCAACAAAATTGTTATGCCCTGTTCCATCTTCAACTGACAAGAAGAATAGATGCTCCCTCAATTCCTTGTCTTACATGGCTCTTCTACTTTATTCCCTTGTTTATGACACTTAAATATCTCTACCTAAGTTCTCTTGAATTTCATCTAATATTCATGTCATATTTGAAATTTATATTTGATAATATGTGTGTAATATTATCTATTAAGAAAAATAAGAGTTTAAATTTATTTTACATGATTATAATTCATGAAGATAACCTGTAACTTTCAAAGCAATACAATTGCATTATATCTCAAAGTCAACATAAGACTTTTAAGGATTTAATTTGAATAATTGAGATTGGGTTGTTACGTGGGTGGTTATCTTAAACTTCTGAGTGTTTTCTATAATAAACACTTGGTGACAACCCTAGCTACGAAGACTTCTTTAAAAAAACTTGGTCTAGTTGGAAGCAATTTATGTTTATCTCATTATGAAAGTCAATTCATTTCATTTCCAAGTAACTTATGTGAACCATGTTATCAAATTCCAATTTTTATTGTTAAGACTTATTTTGTGTCTTTTGAGGATGGGGTCTCTTAATTTAGTACTTATTATGGGACACTAATAAGTTAAAGTGGAATTTTTCTAAAGGCAAGGATTAATTTGAAAATTTGAGGATAGATTTTATAAATAACTTTTAATTTGGTTAATCCACTCTAGACAATTTTACAACTTTAGTTGTAAAGAGAGCAGAAGAGTTTTAATGTGACAAAAACACTTATAAGTATTTAATGTGCATTTATTTGTTTACTTTATGTTCAGAATTTGAATGTTAAGTATTTATTGTTCATTCATTTGTTTTCTTTATGTTTAGAGTTTTCTTCTTCAAAATTTTGTTAGACTTCGTATATTGATGATGAGATTGGTTTGTAGAATGTGTTTTGCATGTGGTTTATGTAGATAGATTTAATGCTTTGGTTAATGTGTAAGTTGTAGTAAATGGAATATGCACTCCAATTTACTATGATGAGTATTTTTGTTTGTTATTAGAGAAAATATGAGAAGTCATTTTCCTTTTGTAGGCCTGTAATTCAGAGGCAAGAAATTGCAAAAACTGACTTGCTGTGGAGAATTATGAACAAGGTAAATTAACTCCTTTTTAAGAGCATGTTTGGTATACTTGAATGGAAAGGGGGGGAATGGGAGAGGGTGAGGGAATATAAAGTAAATTTGTTTGGTAGACACTAGGGAATGGGAAAGTTCATTCCCTAAGAAGATGCCATTCCCATAAATTTTGGAATGGGAATTCCTCCCCTCAGCCAATGGAATGAGGATTATTCCTGGGATAGAGTCACTGTCAGACCATTTTGCCATTGTCACTATATTGATTTGCTTGTCAAAGTTCCAACTGTGAAGATATTATTACAGTTCCACCTTTACTCGAGAGGTTTCCCCTGCACTATATCATCAGGCTCCTTCGATGAGTGCATCTCCAGTAACCTCCATGATTGACATCTTCCATATCTCTTTTGGGTTTGCTTAGTGTCGTCCTCCCTTGTCAGTGAGTCCATTCTGATCTCATTGTCAGAAACTGTCACCCCATGCCAAATCTCGTTAATGTGAAGGCGTTAAACCTTGCCAGAAAGTGTCGACCTCTGCTAGAAAATGTCGTGGGAGCTTTAGCAAAGTCTGAATAGCGTTGGGGAGAGAAGCTTCTATCGATTCAATGGTATCGAGCACCATGGTCCTATTACTCCTCTGCCACTTGTGTGCCTTGCCCAGTGAAGTCCAGTCATCGTTGTTTGAGCCCGGCCACACACCACTATGGTTGTTCTGGTCCGGCCGTGGTCATGGGAGCTCTGGTGAAGTCTGAATCTGGCGTTGCACAGTGAGCATTACACAGAGAAGGAGATGAAGGGACCATTTTTTTAATATAAAATATTATTTTTTATTTTTCATCAAGGAGATTTTGGTGTTTGTCCATCTTACCAAAAAAACCTATTATTCCAATTTCCTTTCGTACCACACCAAACATGATTTTGGGTCACATAATTCCATTCCATCACTGTCAATTCTCATAAAAATACTCTATGGTACCAAACAGGTCCTAAATAAGTTATATAATATAGATATTTTGATGAATTGGAATAATGTTCTTTGTTTATTCCAGATTATATTGATAAGTAATTAGTTTCATATTATTCACTGGATTAGCTTGTTTACCTATATAGTGATATACTTGTTTAAATGGCAATGATATACTTGGAACTGTTGCACTCTTGTCTTCATGACTGTAATATACTTTATGAGCTGAATTGAAATGCTATTTTCAGGTTTGTTTTATTATGCCATGAATAAAGAGATATGGCAACATTGGTTCACATATGAATATTGTGTGAGTTGCATCGACCCTTACTCCATCAGCACCTACTCCACCAAAAAACACCTAGTCTATCGATGTCAGTACCTACTCCACCAAAATGTCACAGCCCGAGCATAGTTCAAGGTAAAAAATTTGAGGGTATACTACCTTGACAACAAAGTATTGTCTGTTTTAATAGTGATTGCCAACCCATAGGTGAAGTGTTTGGTCTTCTGACTGGCTTTTTAGGAATACTTAGTTTAGATGTCACAATATTTCCCATAAGTTAACTTGGTTGAAAGGACATTCCAAATACTAATAAGGAGCAATGTTATAAGTAATGAACATCACAAATGTTTGTATCATTTTGAGTTATGGAATTAGTAATAGATTTATTAATTGTTGATTGTTATGTTATGAAGGCAAAATTTCAACTTGAAGACATCTTTGCAAATAAGTGGGTGTTGGTAGGTCTTAACGAGAGATGGGGGGATAGTTGCTTATCCTTGTTCAAGACTTTATATAATCCATCATTGAGCAAAGAAGAGAACATATTGGATCATCCCCCCATGGACTTTACAAGACATGTGGGTGGCTTTTCTGAGTTATCAGTTAATACAACTACATTAGTAAAACAACTTAAACTTATCTTGTACATGCATTTATATTGCTTATTATGTTGAATCTTTCTTCAATTCAATACTAGAAAATGTGTGAGATGAATTTTACAAATAAGAAGCTCATAACACCACACACAAGAGGAACTAAGAACTTTGCTAGAAAAAAGCATAAGATGGTAGGAGTTCATCTTCACCTTCTTGACATATGAGTGATTTAATAATAACATTGAATATTTGATGAATATAGGAAGTTTCATGTGGACACAAAGTGAGTAAGGTTGTTGCATATGCTGCAACACGTAAGAAGGACGGGACATATGTGAACAATGAGGCTAAGGCTATATGTGTAATTAGGATCCAAGAAATTCATCCTAAGAAATCAAGGAGCAAGAATTCCTTGCAAAAGTGATGGGCACCAAAGATGAATTCGAGGCTTAGGTTTAGGCCTTACATCTTCTCAAAGACCAATTTGTCACAAGCCTATGGTGTCATTGTCCCAAAACGATAGTGTAGTACATAAAGAATGATGCAATTAGAGACTGAGTTGCAAACTGAGTGGGAGAAAAGACTAAAGGTTGAAAACCTCATGCAATATATGTTTAAGAACTTTTATGGAAATGCACAACCCTTATTAAAGTATGTAGATATCTTAGATCCTAATGTATGAGTGCCATTTTTTCGGGATTGATCAATTATTAGTTTATAAATATTACTCATTTCATGCCTGACATTGTTTTCAAGGAATTACAGGTTATGCACGACCTTCATCATCTTCTAGTCGTGCACCTTCTCCTTCACATTAAATAAGTAGCATTAGACTTATGTTATTACAAACATTTGGATGTGTATTTCTTTTTGGGCCTTTGCTTAATGGTTTTGTTCTCACTAAATAGTATTTAGAATTATTAGTTTAAATAGTTAGTATTATGTATGCAGCAAATTTTTTGTATCAATTTGTGAGATATATTTATGATATTCAACATTTGTGATTTTTGTAAATGGATGTATTTGTTTTATTTTCAATGCAAATAGGTATTTCTAATGGAAAAAATGAATTGAGCACAAAATTTTATGCCAAAAGTATATTACATTGCATTTAGTGCCAGTTATTAACCAACCTTATTCTACATATGACCATCGTTGTATGTATAACATCTTGTATATGAGAACTGTTGCTAATCCATCAACAACCTTGTTGTTTATGCATCGATTACATTACCTCCCTACACTAATGCTTACGACACCTGCATCAACAACACTTAAGCGTATATTTGAAGAACTTGATATTCATTTATTTTATTCAACTATTTTAGACATGAACTAATTGGCTATATGGATGTAGATATTTATCTTATATACATAAAGTTTGATCCCAACAAGTTATTAATTATATTTGGGGATTCTAATATATCATGAAGCTTTATAAACAAATATTAGCTATTACTTTTTCTATCATGCTGAATTAATTATAATATATGAGGCAATTTGAGTGTGTGATTAACTTAAGTCAATGACATAACATATCTAGAAGAAGTGTAGGTTTCATCAAAATTCTTTTTCACTCATGATCTTTAGAAAAATGGCAATGTGCAATAGATTCATGCATATAATGATCTAGTAGATTTGTTCACTTAGATATCAACAAAAACCATATTTGGGAAGTTGGTGAACAATAATGGATTGCGTCAATTCAAAGACATTAAATGATGTTGTTATCAGGAGGAGTAAAAAATGTGTTGTACTCTTTTTCCTTAATCAATGTGTTGCCCCCCAAGTTTTTCTGGTAAGGTTTTTTTTTAATGAGACAACTTATAATAAGTATTATAAATATTGTGTATTTGTTTTCCTTCACTAGATTTTTATCCCATTGGATTTTTCCTAGTGAGGCTTTAATAAAGTACGTTATTTATTAATGGACATTCAAGGGAGAGTGTTATAAATAATAACCTTATGTGGATGTCCATTAACTTTTTAGATTCATATACCTTATAACCTTGAAGTGATTTATATTATACAATTATGTTGGTTAAATTTTATTTATGTTATTGTAACTTATAAGTTTATGTTGATAGTTAAAGGCCTATAAATAGGGCTATATACTAAGAATGAAGTACTTAAGTGAATGAGAATGCTCCTTCCTCCTATTTCTCCTCTCAAATTTCTCATATAATCTTTGTTATATCTTTTCCTTAGTTTCATAACAAATATATAAGAATTTAAACATATTTTACAAAATCTAATAACATAATGTTGGATTCTCAAAGACATTCACACACACATATCAAAAATTGCACTTCAAATCAACCCAAAATAATGCTTCTATGGAAAGAGAACCCAAAAATTCTAATTGGAGGCTTGTTTTGATTGACTGAATGTTATATTTTTTTTCCCCATGTGTTGATGGAAAACTACTAACATACTTAAATAGCACAACTTTCTTACTTAAATACATAGGCACACATTTTTCTAGTGTGAACATGAAGTTACACTTATGAAATGTGGGCCCAAGCACACGAAAGACCTTTCACATTAAAAGCACACTACCATTAAAGATTTATTAATTTATTTCAAAAAATGCCAAAGGTGGGTGATGTGACATCCTGCCTTAGAGTAGCACTTGAAAAAGGTTAATTATGAAAACTAGGATCGAAAATTTCTTTTTAACATACCTTTCTATCTAAGGCAAGAGTCTGAATCAATCAAATCTCTATCTTTAAATAATTCTATTATAACAAACATGTTTTCATACATTTCCATAAGTTTTACTATAACTTTCAAAATTTGCAATAACACAATTGTAATATTTTTATCATGCTTTCTTTTAATCTATAACTACTTTACTTTAACAGACTTTACTTGAGCTTTAACATCTTAGTTAACTGCCTTGGCTCACCTATAAATGAATTCAAAGAAAAGTAAGACTTTCATGTCTTAGTAGTTAGCATATAGTTAATAAAACAATTTCATTTCTAGTCCTTTCGTATTTAAAATCTGGTTATGTGTACAATTTAGCTCTGGGCTCCCTGTGGCCAAGTTATGCATGCAAGATGGGGTTCTCTGTGGTTTGATTAGACCTTTCCCTTCTCTGTAGTCCAATTGGATCTTCCCCTTCTTTGTAGTCCGATTGGACCTTCCCCTCCTCTGTGGGGGCTACTTGGGCTAATGTCCATCTCTACGTCTGATACCTTAAACATAAATACTTTGTCTAAATTACCATGCAATGTTATAACAAAACATTACATTTAAATATGGAAGTGAAATTCTAATTATAACATATAAAGGAAAACCTAATTGCATGTTTCATGCTTATCTTCTTTTTAGGTGTTCAGGGCTATTTATTTGTAGCCCCATTTTCTTATTTAAATTCAGTTGTATTCATAAATTTATAGCTATACTAAATTACCTATTTATTTCTTGAGTAAATCATTAGTTGTTAATAAATAAATATATATTTATTAAGTTGCACAATAATTATTATAATCTTCTTTAACAAAATGATGGTTAGAATAATTAAACCAATTCTTTCCAATAAATTCCTAGATTTCGTGCACATCCTTATATTTGTTTAAAAATTAGTAAGGTGCTAATATTTTTATCCCAATCATAGTTTAATCTAAGATAAACTTATTGAAACTAAATAAATGAGTTAATGCCCTTAAATCAATATTCGTATCTAAACTTATATTTTGTGAATACTAACTAACCTATCATAATTAATTCACGATGCTTACCTAAATTCGTGCAGTATTCCAACGTACCTTCTTCCATAATTCTGGGTCCATATGAGCTTAGTCCTCGTGATCACATTCTTTTTTCTTACCTGAAGTGATTGAACAACTCTCACATACTAAGTTTTCTCTAATCTAGATCCTTTACAGTTCCCCAAAGGAACTGCGTGCCATTGGATCATGCAGTTCTTTAATTTGAGCTGTTAAATCAAATTTTGGAGACCGTCGTGGTCAAAAAAGTAACTTTTTGACTATGCATGGTCTCCAAGATTAATTTGAACTGTCAAATTGCACATTTCCTTTAATTTCAGCCGTCATATCCATGCATTTTGCCTTAAATGTAGAGGATTTCATTTGAGTTTTCTCTTATTCAATAATGCACACATACACACACACACACACTCTTTCTCTCTCTCTCTCTCTTTATTTGTCATTCATGTAACTTTTAATTGCTATCATCTTGTTAATGACACCCAGCACCATATTTTTAGTTTTTCTTATTTTACTATATTATGTAGTTTTAGGTTTAATCATATGTTCCCTTAATTTATGCTACCTACGATGTTCTTTATATACCTCTTTTTACAAATAGTGTATTGCCATTTAATCTCTTCCTATCTATCATTTAATTAAATCTATCGATCCTTTAATTGCTATCATCTTGTTAATGCGACTTTACATGATGCATTTTTCCTTTTTGTGGCTAAGAAGTTAGCCATGTATTCTATTTACATATATAGGGGATTTATTAACTTTATTATATTAACCTTAAATCTTAGTACATGAACCTTATTTTGATTTATTTAGTATGGACAATAATTAGTTTTTGTTTATCCATAGTATTTAGTTTTTTATCGACCAAATTGTCATAATTTCTAAACTATCTAGATTGTCATAAAATTATAAGGTAATACTTTGCTAAATTTGATATCCTAATTTATATTAATTTCTTAGCATTTAAAGCTTGATAATTTCTTTTAGATTCACCAACTTAAAATATAACATTTTCCTAATTTCATAGCTTAACCTCATCTTAGTTCTACTAGGAGAATTCTTGGGATATACCAGGTGATACAAATGATATGATATAATTTGTGAGAGTAAACACCATTTTAGTCTCTCATTTATAAGTTCAGCCATAATTTAGTTCTTTACTATTTTTTAGTTTAAATTTGGTCTGTCATTGATTTACAATCTTAATTTGGTCTCTCACTCATGAGTTTAATCTTAATATGGTCCTTCACTAATATAAAAGTTGGCATATCTAGTCCAAAATTATAGGGAAGGGGGCCAACGTGTGTCGTGCCCCCTACCACATTCATACTCTAAGTATATATATATATATATATATTATAATATGTTTAAATAAAATTTTGGAAGGTAAAATTATGATTTTGTCCCTTTTATTCTTTCATATTAACATGTGAAAATTATCTTTTGAAAGAAAAAAAATTATAATTTAGCCCCAACAATTTTTTTAGATAAAATAAAATCAATTTTACATTCTAAGCTCTTTTTCTTCTTCCACTTCTTCTAATGTGCAACTTAAATGAATGAAAATGGAAAGTGAAAATTTGAAATTTGAACAATATAATCACAAGATTATGATATGAACCACTAAAATCCACACTTTCAAAACCATAAGGATTTAAGAGAAAAAGAGGAACTAAGGCATAAAAGTGAATAGGTTGGAAAAATTGTTGTTACACATTAGAAAATCGTTGTTGCCACTGCTTAACGCAAAACAAGATGAGAGTATTTTCAGTTCTTGCTTTCTTTAAACTTTTGTACTTGACTGAGAGAGGGAGAGAGATGGTCACTATTAGTTTCTTGTAATTGCATTAGATAAAGTTTAGGCAAATTGGTTAGAAGAGAAAGAGAAATGAGAGGACAAGGCAAATGGTTTAGGAAAAATGAAGAAAGATGGGATACCAAAAAATGATAAGTTAAAGGAGAGAGAAAGGACTAGGCAAAGCAAATAGTTTAGTTATATCAGACAGGCACAGATAGGCAAATGGTTTGCTTTTGTTTTTCTTAATGAAAGGAAAGTCATTTCTTATTGCATAAGAGATAAAATAGTAAAGAGAGTATGTGTTGTTGGATGGCAAATCTGAAGGAGATATGGATAGCCTTGTAACTCATATAAGACAAAAAATATTTCTTCCATTTTTATATAGTTGTATTTTTTGTAGTCAAAATAAATAGTTGGACCTTGATGAAAAGTAGGCCAAAGCCTTGAAAGGCAAAGTGTGATTATATTTGTTAGAGCAATTTATTAATACCTTTAGTATTTTTAATAAAAAAAATCTTGATTTAAAGAAACCAATTTAAGTATTTATTTGTATTTAAATGCTTCTTAAATACATGTCATATATTGATTATAGATTTGTTGAAATATATTATTAATCAAAATATTAGGTTTAGTGCCTCTTTTATTTTTTAATTCCTAGCTTGAATTTTTTTATCGATTTTCTTTATCTTATAAGTTTTAAGAAATATTCTTCTTTTTTAAAGTTGAAACTCAAAAGATATGAAAAAAAAAAAGATTGACTCTCTTTAAAAGAAAAGAGAGAAACGATGGTGAGGCAGAACCTATTGCACCAAATTTAAATGTAAATACTAATAATGAAAATATTGTTAAGTAATTTGCGATGCCAACCTTGAAGCAAACTATCTAACCCCTTCCTTCCAAAGTTATGAGGAATGAAGATGAAATCAATATTGATTCTTTAATACATGATTCATAAGTGTCCATAAATTTGGGACTATCCCATTTGTCAACAAGATGCAATTTGTAGGGTTTATACAAAGTTTAGGCCATATCAATTTATCATGGAAGTGTATCAACTTTCTGGTCATGATGATCATCTTCGTCAATTTCAGGGTCATTGTTTAAAAGCTTTCCATGGTTAGAATATTCATCAATAGAATATGCTACCTTTTGCCTTCTATGTTACTTATTTTCTAGAAAATCAAGTCTATTCACTTTGAAAGGATTTAGAATTTGTAAAAAAGCAAACAATGGAAGAGATTGTGTATTTCTATCTCATGTGGGAAAAGGACCAAATTCTCCTCACAATGTTGCAATTAAATTTATGAAAATTTAAAGAATCAATTATGTCATATTGATGAAGTGTTATGTAAACAAATTTCATAGCAAATTCAAAATAACTGGTTGTGTCTTAAAACTTCTGTGCATGTTGTTAAATGGTTAACTCTTAGCTTATGCTTTTAGAGGACATGATGAAAATTTGGAATAAAAAAATCAATGTAAATTTCTTAAGATGATAAAGCTATTAACTTCTTAAGATGAGAAAGAAGCTAATGTTGTCCTAGAAAATGTCCCTCAAAATGCATGATACACATCACTGACCATTCAAAAGGAAATTTTAAGTGTCGTTACTAGAAAGGTGCAAAATGAAATTTGTAATGAAATCAATAATGCTAAATTTTGTTTGATTGTTCATAAAGCTAGAAACGAACCTAAAAGAGAACAAATGACTCTTGTTATTAGATTTGTTGATAAGTAAGGATTTGTTAAGAAGCGTTTTTTGGATGTAGTAAATGTGAAAGATACCACCACAATTACTCTTAAACAAGAAAGTTATTTAGTGTTATCTCATGATAATCTTAACATTCAAAATGTGTAGGGTCAAGGATACAATGGAGCTAGTAATATACATGGAAAGTAGAATGCTTTACAAACTCTAATTCTTCAAGAATGTCCTTATGCATATTTTGTTCATTGCTTAGCTTGTCAAATGTAATTCACTTTTGCTACAGTAGCTAAAGAAGTAGTTGATGTACATGGTTTTTTTAAACTTTGACTATGTTGTTACTATTATGTATGCAAATGCAATGATGAATTACAAACCACTTATACAGCTGAAATTGCTCATTTGATTGCAAATGATGAGATGGATCATATAAGTGCTTATAGTTCATTTAATGCTAGCAATATATGTAACCTTATGGGGAAATTTTATCCTTTAGATTTTGTTAAGGAAGAAAAGAATTTGGTTAAAATATGAATTGCAAGATTATGAGCTCAATGTACTCAAGGATCCAAATTTCTGGAATTTATCTACTATTTCTTACTTATGTCAGAAATTAGTTGAGACTAGAAAGTCAGGTTTTATCTTTTGATTGACAGATTTATTTAACTCATTTTGACCTTTCATGTGTCAACAACAACTATTGAACGAACTTTTTTGGTTATGAAAATTATTAAAACAAGACTTTGCAATAGGATGGAAGATGATTTTATTGCAGATCACATGATTGTTTACAATGAAGAGATTGGTGCAAATTTTACCACAAATATGACAATTGATGAATTTATGCCATGAAACATTGATGGGCACAACTTAAGAGTGAAGGTATGCTTGATTAATTATAGTATATTATTAGTAAAAATTCTTTTTGATATATCAAATATTTTATTTAACTTTTTGTCCCTTTTACTTTATATTTCTAACTTCGCCACTAGAGACAAGACTCATAAGGGAGTTGAGACAGGAAATGAGTAAGGAACCAAATTCGTAATTAACTAATAAGTGAATAACCAAAATAGTGTTTTATTCTAATTTATAAATAAATCTAATCACAAGATAAGTTTTTGTCTTAAAATATTTTTCAAGTGGGTTTAGCCCAATTCATTTGTACTTTAGGCCTAGGCCTAATTTTAAAGAAAAATGCCTAGCTCAACTTGTTTTTCTTTTTAACAAGTTCACTGACCACAGGCCCACAACATCCTTTGATTAATGTTTGTTTAGCTAGAAAGACAATGTTTAGGAGGGCGGTTGTCTTAGGAAGTGAGCATAGAGATTAGAAAAAGAGGTGTAGGAAGCAAGAGAAGCATCCAAATTTTAAGAGTTCATGTTGACAAGCCATATTACAAATCTCCTAAATGCAACCTGATGGAAAGTGGCTACTTTATGGTTGTTGATGCTGAATACAGTCCATAGTGAAAGACACGAAAAATGTTAGCGCATAAGAAAGAATGGGTTAAGAGCTCAAAACTTAAAATAAGGAAGGATTCTTTTTTCTTTTTCTTTCTTATTTTTAAAATATAATTGTGATTGATCATGAGGTGGTGTCAAAGAAGTACTGATATAGGTACAAGTATTGGATACAACACGATATGATATATGAAATACGATATTTTTTAAAATTTTAGAATACATGTACGTGTATTTATGTGTGTTTATATATATATATTATAGCAAATAGTGATTGAATTTTTTTCCAATAACTGAGGATGAGGTGAAAACCACAATTTTTGGCATAAACCTTAACAATGCTCTAAACCCTGATAGATTGAATGCAAAGTTCTTTTAACACTCATGGGGGCACATCAAATCAAACCTAATCAACATGATTCACCACTTTTTCAATGAAGGACATATGCTTCACAGCATCAATAAGACCCATATTGTCCTCATCCCAAACTCAAACTCTCCTCAATAGAGTGTAAATAACTTTTAACCCATCAGCCTTTGCAATGTCGTATATAAAATCATCTCCAAATTAATTTGCAATAAGTTGAAGGTCCTTTTGAGAGAATACATTATGCCCTATCAAAGTGTGTATCTAAAGGGCAAGCTTATCACTGACAATGTCATCCTAGCCACTGAACTCCTGGATACCATCAACAGGATAAAGAAAATGAAGAAGGGCACTTGTGCTATCAAGATGGACATTTTGAAAGTTTTGAGAGTATTTCCTAACCTTTTCTAGAAGTAGTCCTTCACTAGATGAATTTCCCAGCACAATGGATTCAAACCATAATGCATTATATCTGCATAGCCTCTTTTCAAGTCTCTAACAATGGTACCAGAACCCCACATATTCACCCTGAAAGAGGCATTTGCCAAGGTGACCCTATCTCTCATAATCCTTACATTTTATGTGCAAACGTCCTTTCAAGTATGATTAGGCAGCAATAAACAAGGAGCAACTAGAAAAGCGTCCAAATTAGTAGGTATACCACCCCATCACTCGCTTGATTTATGTAGATGATACCATCTTATTCTTGGAAGCAAGCATAATTGGTTGTAATGTAGTCAAGGACATTTTATCTAAGTTTATCGAACTCTTGGGATTGAAAGTCAACCATAACAAGTCAGCCATGGTCTTTAGCCCCAACACTCCAAGGCTATTTAAGAAATTCCTAGCGGGTTCCATAAGAGTGAAATACTTAAACAAAATTAGGACCTAACTACGCTACCAAATAGATGTGCGCTTAGGCAAGACGTATATCTATCGCTCCCTACTAGATAGAATAAATCATAAATTGCAATCCTAAAGGTCCCAACTTCTCTTTTAAGCAGGTTTGTTGACATTGATTAAATCATTCCTCAACTCCTACATAAACCTCCCTAAAAGTATTACTCCTAAATTGACTCAATGATTGCTAATTTCTATTAGGGATATAATGACAATAAACCCCAAATATATCTCAAGAATTAGAATGCCCTTTGCAAATCGATTAAATTAGGAGGCTTGGGGTTTAAAAGCATGCATCACTTCGACTAAGGCATCCTTGCAAAATGACTCGTCCTTGATTTGAAGGGGTATCCAAACATCTTAGCGCCTGATTGTCTCTAACATGAGATAGAGTGTGGAATTTGGAAACTTAAACAACATCACCAGTGAACATTAGTGGCCAATCAATGGAAACAATACATAGCCAACACTTGTGCGTTAGACCTTCTCAAACTTAACAATAATAATAAGGATAAAGAAACAAAATTCTTCTATTCCTCCCCTGACCTAGTTCACAAAATTGTGGTAACCTCTTTCTCAGCATGGGAGCCTCTAATCAACTCATCTGGCATGGTAGTAAAACTGGAACCTATAGGTAAAAGATGGCTACAACACCCTGACCAATAGCACTAAGAAGCCATGTTCTTTTAAAACATAGAAGGCAATTTGGAAACTTAAACTACCCTTCAGGATTATAAACTTTGTTTCGAAGTTACTTAACAGGGCTATCACTATAGGAGATGTCATAACTAAATATCACCTCCACACTAGTTTAGTTTGTTGTCTTTGTATGAGGAGAAGGAGATAACCAGTCACCTTTTCTTTTGTTGTGCCTTTGCCAAAGCAATTTGGCTTACCTCTATACTTAGTCAGAGAAAAATACACATGGAAGAGTGAGACATCCCTGAGTTGTTATAGTATTGGCTGTTGAGGGTAAGTGGTATCCCCACACAAAAGGTGCTTGCAATCAACTTCACTTTTGTTGCCCTTTACTCTATTTGGGACACTAGGAATAAATCTCTCCTTAACAACCTTTCCCCCTGCCCTCATACGACCATATTAGATATCAGATATCGTTTGCACACTCTTCATTGGCATGGAAGTATGACATTAATACCCCAATAATGAGCACCCCTCTAGCCAAGTAGGTCAGGCCCATAACAACCCCTTCCTAATAGTTGGACCATTGTTATCAATGGCAATAGGTAGTAACATCCCACTCATTGCATGATACTCTTAATTGTATGCCTGCTCAATAAAAAGGTAGTTAGGGTATAGACCTGAAGAGTCTCAGGACTGAAAGAAATGAGGGCTGTTATAGCATAATTCACCAGGAACATCCTACTTGGAGCCTTCTTAAGCGATATATCCCCTCCTCCTAATGGTGAGGACCTTTGTATCCTTACCATAAGGGCCTCAGATGCCGACATCTTTGATATGTCCCCAAATCACCATAGATGCCCCATTTAGTATGACATTTCCCACTTATTTTGTAGGTTCAAGTTCTCGATCTGTGCCTTGCTGTCAAACTCAAAGTTGCATTGATGGAGGAACTACTTTAAGAGAATCGAATCTACCCATATGTCCCATAATATCTTTTTTTAGTTGCCTCCCTTGTCCTTGGTAAAAAAAAGAAAAAAAAAAAGAAAATGTTGCCATAAGACAGACTTAAAATGAAGAGGGATTCTTTTTCCTTTTTCTTTCTTTTTTTAAACTATAATTATGATCACAAGGTTGTGGTGTTGGATTTAAACTAATGTATGATTTAGTCAAACTTATATTATTTACATTGAGATTAAAAGAACTTTAGTTATAGTTTACAACTACCTACTGTTAAATTATTTAATGTAAAAAATAATACATGTAAATAAAAATTTTAAAGAGTTGATAATATCCTACTTACTTATAATTAAATACTTTAGATTTATATTAAAAAGGTTTAATGAAAGTAGACTTCAAATTTTGATTTAAGTGGATGTGGAATAATTATAAAAGGTACAACTTGTATTGTTTAAAATCAAATTCTTGAATATTAGTTCAAAAGCACTGGTTCAAGTGGTGTGTTTCTCATATTTCAGTACTCCAAAAAATACCAAATAAATTGTAGACCATTATAATAAGTAAACAAATTTCTAAAAGAATTTTTAGCCAATTATTGAATTATACAATAATTTCACATGCTATATATATATATATATATATATATATATATTCTTTATAAAAAAGTGATAATACGTACTTAAAATTAAATATTATCTAATCACCCTATATTTGCCCCAATATGAATGTATTAAAATGTGAATAATCACTTTTATGTGAGCAAAAAATGATAAAAAAAATTAAAAGTAATAGAAAGGAAATGGGTGAGCTTCATACTCTTTCTTTTCTACTACACAATTAGATATAATACTATTTGAATAACAATATAATTTTTAAACCTTACCCTGCTAGTCTAATTAATTTGGACTACTACTAGTCATTGGATTATATAATTCTTTAAATTTGAACCGTTAGGTTAAAAATTTTGCACCGCAGTTAAATTTTGAAAATTTTCACCAACTTTAATTTAAACCATTAGATTGCGCATTTCTTTCAATATTAACTATTAAGTCCATTAATTTCTTAGTAAATTTTTTCATAAATGTATGGAATTTGGATTACTAATCTAACTGTACACTAATTGACTTTTCCCCTAAACATAAATATTTTGGAATAGAAAATAGAAACCTAAAATAGAATGGAATAAAGTTGGCCAACAGTGATGGTGAAAAAGGCTAAGAAATATGGACATTAGATTTTCAACAGTGGTCAAAACGAATGGAATCAAGAAGAAAAATAATTTAGTATAGCAACCATTTTTTTTTTTATACTAAGCATAAGTGACAAATTAAGATGATTTAAGATTATGGTGAGAATGAAAGATGAACTAGGTGAAAAACCTAAGGTTATACGTCAATTAAAAGTTCAGTATAAGCCCTATAAGGGAAACTAGAGCCAAAATAGCAAAAAGTTCCCTAAGATAGTATTCAAGCAAAATATACCTACGTAATGAAAGTTTAAGTCATATCATGTTAATATGGACTTCAAGGAACCTAAATAAGGCCTTAGAATGACTTAAATTAGGTCCTATAGTAATTTTCTTAATAGGCATAAACCAGTAGCAAAATTATAAGACTTGCTTGATATGAGCCACAATGAGCCTAATTAAGTAAATTGGAGGCCATGAGAAGTTTTATTACATCCAACTTGACTTAGGAGGTCATTTAGTCAGAAACCTTTGGCTCAGGAAGGCAGAAAAATGATGATAAGGGCATTTTGGTCATTTATGAGTTACTTTAAGTCCTTTTTTTTAGTACAAAGCTTCTTCTAAAATCTTCTCCCACCCTTATGCACGACCCATTCAACAAAATAGTAGAGAAAAGAGAAGTTCTGGTTTTTCTATGTGAAGAAGAAGAAGAGAGAGAAACAAGAAGAAGGCAAAAAGGGTAAGAAATCTTCCTTTTTTCATCTCACTTTAGTTAGCAAACTTCTTCTCATCCTTAAGAGCTCTCTTCTCATGTAAGTTTCAGTCTATAATTCATACTTTGAAAAGGAATTTCATGCAAATGAAGGGCTAATTTGGTGACTTTAATAGCAACATAAGAAAGAGGTATGTTAGCCATGCAAAACTATTTATGATTTGTAAATGGAAAAGTGAGGTTTTAGGATGAAATTTAAAGTGATGTGGTCATTAACCAAAATTAAAGGTGTCAACTCTAGCATGATTCCATGATTTATGTTCATGTTATGATGATATGTGCATTACTTTGCTCATTTATGCCATAGTGTGTCTAGAATGTGAAGTGAGCTATTAGAACTTTTTGTCTCATCCTATCTTTAGCTAACTATTTCATATAGATCTAGTAAGGATAAGCAAAAGGAGGTATCCTCTTAGATCACATAGAGGAGCAAAGCTAAAGAGGCTTAGCTAGTTTAGAAGTTATGTTACTTTTTATGTATATGACAAGAATTTAAGGATCAAAGACCTACACAAGAGTAACACCTACACAAGAATGAAGATATATTGATGTTATCCTATGGAGTTTTATGTATGATTTATGTAAATGAACATATATGAAGGTATCCTATGTGAATTCTTAATATTTGACTCATTTATTATACTCCCATGAGGTTACAAAATGTGTTAAAATAAGGAGTTTTATGGCTCGTGAATGAATCTTAGGATGTAGCACAAGGCTTTTTTTGTATGTGTATAAACACCTACATGCATGAAGAAATGACTAACTAAGAGTTTGAGCAAATTTAATATATGATTGAAGGTGTTCTGAAGCATAAGTATGAATGGGTAAGGCCAAAATCAAAATTTGGTATGTTGAAACCTATTTGGTCAAGTTTTAGTTTTAAGAAAGTGTAATTTCATGGAAAAAGATAAAATGAGAAAAATTAAGTAGATGGACAAATTAACATCATTGGTGCATTGAATCTTGATATATCAAAGTTGATATGTATCAAATTTCAGTAAATTTTGAGCTTGATAACTTCCTATTTTACATGCTTAAATTATGGAGAATTACGCAGAAAAATTTTCTGATGTACATGAGGTTTGGTAACACTTGAGGGAGTAAATGGATAAATTTTGGCTTAAAATTTTATTTGCAAGTCCTAAGGTACTAATGAAGTATTGTGAAAAGTTTCATATCATTTGGATTTCATTTTAGTAGGTTTTGCACTAAACATCAGTAACAAAATTTTGATTTTATAGACTTCTATACACCCATGATCTTGGACTTCTTAGCAGGGAAAAATGAATGAATTTTTGAACCAAAATTTGGTTGCCAATTAGTTATTATGTTAGTCTAGTTACTAGAAAAATTTTAAAATTTTTGGAACTTCCTTGAATAAATTATGGATTTTCAAATTTGGCAAATTTACTATATGAACAATACCACTAAAATAAAATTTTGTCTTTCCTATTTAGCTATCTTCCTACCATGTTTTCTTAATCTTTGTCACTTGATTGATTTTAATTTCTTATGTGGATTTGGAAAACTTGCTTATATGATGTTATGTATTAAGATATGACATATTGTAGAATGAAAGACGAAAAGTTGGAGAAAAAAGGGTAGGTAGACTGTGACCGCTTAACTTGCCCTAATGTTGCAATTGTATTTTTAATTATAGAAAGGAAAGAAATATATGGAAAATAATAAGAGAAAACCAAGTTGTCAATATGTTAATTTTCTCTTTAATTAATGTATTACAAATATTATAAATAATATCTAAACATTTTGGATTGAAATTTTTTAATATTATAATCAATATATTAAAGAAAAGAAAAAGAGGTGTCATTTAATAGAACTTTATTTTCTATACTCATGTTCATTTTTTGGAACCGACCCTATCAAGCTTGACTAATTTTGGATACATAATCAAGTCTATCATATTTAACATTTTAATGATTAATACACATATTAATTAATTATCATTATATAAATATATATTCAATATATCAAATATTAGGTGTTATCTTTAGTGTACTCACAATTTTAATAATATTACAATTATATTCCTACATTATAACTGAATGCACTAGCACACTCAAACACCAAATATTTTACTTAAATATTAATATGCCAAATATGTATGTGTCTATGTACATACTAGTTTGAATATAATATTTAAAATATTTAAGAATAAAAATGTATTATTTGATTCTCGATATTGTTTTAGTACAGTAAATAAAATTGAACTTGGGATCTTTTATATCTGAACAAGTCTCACAGGATAATTCTTAGATCTTTTATTTTATTTTTGAAATAATAGACACCACAAATTAGTAGGTGACTATTTGTTATTTACTATTAAAAAAAGGAATGGAGGGTATGAATCACTATTAAAAAAAAAAAAAGTAATATTAGGTATGAAGTCAAAGTAAACTTAGCTGCTAAGAAGATAAGAGATATGAAAGAGAGGAAGGGTAGTCTCCACTCTCCATTGAACAACATTACATGCGCCTGTGATGGCCTGAGATAAGTGAGAGACCACACAAGAGCACTTGGCATGTTGTATAATTCCATCCTTATCTATATCTTTAATTTTTCTTCACTCCGAAAATTTCTTCCTTGTCTATTTTTTCAAAGTACCATTTGATGTATCTTAATTAATGGATTTTAAAAGCATATTTTCGGGATTCATCTTTTCACCTATTAAGAATGAATTTGTTAGATTCTTGTTAATTTTTCTACCTTATTATGTAATTTTGTTTCTTTTGAAATATATTGTAATTTATGAACGATTCAAATTACAACCGTTATTAGTTATATAAATTTAATATAGAGTGATAAGGAATAACCGAAGTGTGATCATAGTCAAATAATTAAGTATATACTAGTTAATTATTAGGTTCTTATATGATATATGGAGGTATTTTCTTAAAGGTAAATTATAGTTTATTTTTAAATTTGATCATCAAACCAAGTTTTGGTATAAAAAAAAAAATGAGTTTGAGCCTATTTTTTAATTGAGTTATTATTTTATTTAAGCTTTTATCTTTTTTTTTTATTAGACTATTGGGTTGATAGACTTTTTTAAGTTATAAAAAAGTATATTTATTACTTAAAATTTAAAATAAACTATTATTTATTATCACTTGTACAATTATATATAAAGAAATTGTAAATATAATTAATTTTTTTTGTCAAAAATATTTTGCATAAAGATATAAATTATTTTTTTCTTACCAAAATATCACGTCACATTATATAGTTTTATGTATGGCCACCTTAAATTAAAAATAAACTAATCTCACTTATAAATTTATACTTTACATCAATAAAATTAATATCGTTTTATTTTTAATATCTTAAATATTAAGTTACATTCTATTTTTAATAATCATATTAAATTTTTCTTTAAATAATAAACTTTATTTTAAAATATATTGATTCAAATTTTTTAGTTTAAACCAAAATTTTGAAAAGCCAAAGTCCTATCAGTTTTATAAAACAAACTCTTCTAATTAAGCTTTTCTTAGTTGGTTTATATATTTTTTTGGCTAAATGGACTTTTAAAGTTATGATTAGATCCATTTATTTTCTTAGTGATTCCATCCAAAACCATTTTGTCGCGTGCAATTTCATTAAACACTATGTGTTTGATTTATTTATCACCTAATCACCGCGTAACGTTTTATGTCCAAATTTTAATGGAAATGACAAAATGAATATTAAAATGATAAGTTATTTCATTTATATGATCTGTATATGTATGTATAATGAAACAATTCAAGTAACAAGACATTAAGTTTTTTACATATTTAATATTAGGTTCTCATTGAAACATAGTATGTCGAGAAACGTTCTCAAATAACTTGATCTAAAATTGAGTTGTATGCAATGGAAGACAAAAATCAAAGTAGATAAATAAAAATTTCTCAAACAATTCCATACACACGTAAATGGACTTGGGAGAATACGAGAGATGCAAATGTGCAACTAGTTACACCTTTCATATATTTAATCTTATATTTTCTTTTAGATTAAACTAACTGATAGGTGGGCAGAAAAATTTTATTTACGCCTAAAAATCATTGGATGATGTGATTTGGTTCTGTAGCTTATTGAATAATTCACTAAGTAGCTTTATTCTTCATGTCCAAATAAAATATTTTCCCCCTTTGTTTAACTTATTCTTTTGACGCTTCTCTTATGCAGAAAAACGCTTAATTTCAAATTTGGAGTTACAAATGGATGGTCAAGATCGGCATATGAATATACGTAATGGCAAGGCACAAGTTTTTCCCAAAATGGAGTCCCTTGATTTTCCCAATAGAGAAGCAGTAGAGGCATTTGGCAAAACAGAGCCATTTGATCACTTCCCCAAAATAGAAAAGCTGGAGCCATTTGGAAAAACAGAGCCTTTGGATCTGCCCAAAACAGAAAAACTGAAGCCCCTCGTGAAAACGAAGAGACTTGGTTTTCCTAGATTAGTTCCATTTAGGAAACCAAAACCACAAAATTTTCCCAAAACCAAAACAATGAAGCAGTTTGGTCAACCACGGTTTGGATCGAATTCCGAAGAAGAGAGAAAGCATTTGCTGTTGTATTTGAGCAGGATAAGAGATTTTATCATGCTCATGTTGAATTACCCTGTCAGAACAGTACAGATAGCAAACTAAAGCTTTGGACTCATGAAGCTTTAAATAAGAAACATTTGCTCAGAGATTTGCATCATCTACTAAATGAGAAGCCCCTTAAATGCTTCGAAGGACTCTTACCAGTGCAATTGTTAGAGAACGTGGAAGCAGGAAGGAGCTCCATGTTAATTGATAAATATGGGGTACCAGAACCAATTCTCAATTTGGCTGCGAATCTTGCTGCTGATCAACTGGTTTAAACTGTACTTTCGGAGGATGATTATGTACTCAACATTCATCATGTTATGTTATCTACTAGAGATGGTGCAGAAAAAAGACTAGTTGCAGAAAGAATAAAAGCAGCCTTGAAAGATGAGGACAATATGATTCGCCTTCGTGAATCCTTTGAAGGAGTCTTGTGTATTGATGCCTCAGTTTATCAACGCCAGGTGGAGACTCATGTTCGACAACAGATCGCTCAACAACTTCAGCTTCCATTAATTATTAAAGAGGATGAGGAAGAAGGCAATGGCAGTTGGCTTATAACATGTATCCAAAAAGAGATATCAAAAAAGAAATACTTGGTGCTTTTGGTGGATGGAGATGCCGAGGAGCCTTTAGATCCACGGAAAGTGGGTTTTCCTGAGAAAGAAATTGCAGGAGTTGTGGTGCTGATTACCGCTGAATCTTCAAAGCAGGCGAATGATGAATTAACAATGGCAATGGATTTAAAAATTGGGACAACGGATCATTTATTGCCATGGGAGGTCTTCTGTCAGAATTTTGGCAATGAGCTTATACGTTCTTCATATAATGCCATGCATAAAATTGCAGTGCGTATAGCAGAGCAGTGTGGTAGCCATCTTCTTGCCCTTGCCATTGTGGCAATATCCCTAAAGAATGCAAAAAATGGGGAACTTTGGAACCATGCTCAGGGCAAGTTGCGTTGGATTCGTTCTTCCTATGACCTTAGTTTGTTTCATGGTCAAAGCAGAGTCATGGTTAATTCGTTCATAAATTTCATCTGGCATGATATAAGTATGACACAGAAACAATGTCTTACATATTGCTTGTTCTTTCCTAATATCAAAGATGGGAAGCTTAAAAAAGAGGTGATCAGTGATTGGTTTTCTTCTCAATTAGTGGTCGCTGGACAAGCACAACAAAACTTGAAAGAGCTTGTTGACCGTTTTGCCTTATTGCAATTTAAAGACACCAAGTCCAGGTATATCCAAATGCCAGAAGACATCTATGCCATTTTGCAATCATTAAACGCACAGAATCCTTTGTTCATTAAAAAAGCTGGGTTCGGGTTGATTAAGCCACCAGATAGTGAGCTATGGCATAGTGTTGTACATATTGAACTAGCGTACAACAAACTATCTGAGCTACCGTTGTCTCCAAACTGTTTGCAGCTTAAAGTGTTGATGTTGCATAACAACGCTGACTTGACAAAAATACCACCCGATTTTTTCTTCAAAATGCCTCTACTTTGCATCCTGGACTTATCTTACACCAGTATAACAGAACTACCGAGTTCTTTTTTTGAGTTGGAGCAACTTAGAGAACTTTATATGAAAGGTTGCGAAGGCTTTATGAAATTAGCCCCCCAGGTTGGTAAATTGAAGAAACTTGAAAAGCTTGATCTTGACAAGACTCAGATCATACATATGCCAGAAGAGATACAAGAGTTAATCAATCTCCAAAGCTTGACTCTCTGCTTCTATGAATATCGTGGCAAGAAAAGCAAACAGTATACTAGCTCAACAATTGTTCCTTATGGCGTGATCTCAAAACTCAGGGTGTTAAAACATTTAAGCCTTGATGTGAATCCCGATGATGAGCGGTGGTATGAGAATATACAAGTCATTCTACCAGAAATCTTGGTATTAGAATACTTGCAAACTATTCGACTGTATATTCCACAACCAGAACTATTGAAGTTCATTCCAGTCCAGATTTTAGAGCATGATTTCAGATTCGTTGTCGGACAGCATAAGTCACGGATCATATCAGGTACACCACCTATTGCTGAAGAAAAATTTAAACAAAGTGAGTGTAGCTTCAAATTTGCAAAAGGTGTTGATGTCCCCTATGGCATAAAAATGGTGGTTAGACGTAGCAAGGCTTTGTTCTTGGATCGACATATGACCATCAAGGATCTCTCTGAATTTGGCATGAGCAATTTAGAGCAACTGCAGGTGTGCATTTTGGCTGAATGTAAAGAGATGCAAACAATTCTTGATGGAAGACACTCAAATGGTGAGGATATCTTTTCACGTTTGCTACTGTTGAGCGTATCCTACATGAAGAATCTGAGAAGCATTTGGGAAGGACAAGTTCATTCTAGTAACTGTTTTGGTATGTTGAAGTCCCTAACACTGCATAATTGCCCTAAGTTAACAACTATTTTCACCTTAGATTTTTTGCACAATCTTTCACTCTTAAAGGTGCTTATAGTTAAAGATTGTCCCAAAATTTGTACCCTAGTAACTCTTGGATCATCAAAAGTCAAAGCAGGCACTTTTCTCCCTAAGTTAAGCACAATGTCACTCCTCCATCTTCCTGAATTGATCAGCGTTTCCAATGGATTACACATGGGTGTAAGTTTAGAAAATATAGGAATTTTTGACTGCCCAAAACTCCAGAGTCTTTCCAAGGTGGAACTGTCAAGCCAAAATTTGAGGGTCATCAGAGGAGAAACCAAGTGGTGGGAGGCGCTGAAATGGAGCGAAATTGAATGGGGAAGAGCAGGTCGATCACCTATGTTTGATAATATCTTTTCCCCAATTAACAATCATGCTGACATTGTGAGTCAATTAGAGGTGGATAATGATAATCATGACAGTCCAGGTAATTTTATCAAAATATGATTTTACTTTTATTGGTTGTTATTCCTACTAATTATGCCATGACCTCCTTTACTTCCTTAAATATGCTGAATTTATATCTGTGACATAAGGATGTCCTTAATTCCTATGCATTGTTAAACACCATCATGACAGGTGTGATAGTGGGTGAGCCATTACAAGCTTTTAGTGACATGTTGTTTGAAAAAAGTGACGCGGTCTTCAAAATCAAAAAGCAGCTTGCTATCCAGCCCCAGTGGAGGTATATTTTTATATGAATCACTAATTCTATGTTAATACCGAAGCTCGGTGTATTTTCTGATATGCATTCTTGTATCACAGATTGACAACGTCAACAAGCGTAACAGAGGAACTTCTACAGGATGGACATAGTTGGAGAAAATATGGCCAGAAAGTCATTCCTGGACTCAAATACCCCAGGTACCGACAATTTTAATTTTCCACCAATCATAATTTATCAAATAGCTCTGCATATGGATTTTTAGCTTATGCAATATGTGGTCTATACGCAGAAACTATTTCAGATGCGCTGACGATAAGGGCTGTAAAGCAAGAAAACAAGTGCAAAGACTTCAAGAGGAGCCTCCTCTGTACAAGACTACCTATATTGGCCATCATACTTGCTGAAACTTGCTAAAGCCGGATATAAATTTAAGTTTTGGTTCATTTTCGGACTCTTCTATATCATTGATCACTCTTCGAACCAAACAATACTGTTAATAAGAGGACTTTGACCGAGTTAGTTTTGCAGTGTGTTAAGCATCGTTCTGTTATCTAGTTAGTAACCGAAGAAGTTGTAATTAGTTTAGTTGTTATGCTAACTGTGTTCTCGTGATATATTGCATTGTATTTTCACTCATGTGATTGTATCTTTACTCAGAATATAGCAATACTTTTCAGAATGCAAATATCTCAGACCTTCGTCCTCTTCCTTTCTCATTCTATCTCTTTTCTTAACATGGTATCAGAGCTTTCTCTTATCTCTTCCCTAGTGAGTTTGCTTCACCATCGTACCACGATTATTATCTGCTCAGCCCTGAATTCGCTTTTGATGATTAGCAAGAGCCTCTTGATTTTGAATTCCCATTTGATGACTTTGAATTCGGAATCTCTATTCCTTGACTAGGTGGGTATGTTTTTGGTCAGTGAATTTTTCTTTACTGAATTTCTCTAGTTAGATGATTTTTGCTTCGGCAAACAGAGCTCGAACTTTATCTTGTAAATTGTCATCTTTACTTTCTTCTCGTTTTTCAATAGTTGAGTAGTAACGAAAGTAGAATTACTTCAGATTTGCTTTAGATTCTAATGAATTTGAATTCAGTTCTGGGTATATAGAAATGAAGATACTGAAGGTGGTTTAAAAAATGTACCAGTAATCGACTTCAATTTTGTAAGATATATATAATAACCAAAGCACTCCGTTTCTTGTTACATGTTATGATGGACACGGCGCATTATATAATTGTTTTATAATATTTTATAGGTTTATATCATGGTAACTGTTAATTAATTTTTTTTATATAATACATGTAGTGTATATTAGTTATAAAAACATTTATTAAAAGAATATTATGTATCATAACTTATAATCTTCCGTTTATCCCAATTCAATGTTTAAGGATATTTTTAAACAGTGTCTTAAGAAACCATTGTGGTCCTCGGATTTGGGCTTCTTATTTCATTATTCAAAATAAACTAACTTAATTATAGCACAATACATTATAATGAAGCTAAATTACTGGGAATTTCCCTTAACTTTACGCCCTGTGAAAGGAACTTCTGAGTTTCAAAATTTGACAATAAAGTCTCGTAGACTTTCAAATATATACAAATAGCCTCATTAGTATTAAAATGAGCCCTTTAAAGTTTAACTTTTTGGACAAATAACTCCCTTCAACTTGAATTAAATACTGATGACCCCCTTGACTTTGAAGTCATGCTCAAATAATGCCTCCATTATACTTTTGTTACTAAGATAATAAATTAAGATCATTGGTGGGTTGAATTTTAATATATCAAAGTTGATTTGTATCAAAATTTCATTAAATTTGGTGTTAGATAGTTGCCTATTTTGCATATTTAAATTATGAAAAATTTTGCAAAAAAAATTTCTTACATATATAAGGTTTGGTGACATTTGAGGGAGTACATGAATAAATTTTGGCATAAAATTTTATTTACAAATCCCTAAGGTACTAATGAAATATTGTGAAAAGTTTTGTCATTTGGATTCCATTTAAACAAGTTTTATACCAAATATCAATAACAAAATTTTGATTCTATAGAATTTTGTACATCCATAATCTTGGGCTTATTAAGGGGGACAAATGAATGAACTTTTGAACTAAAATTTGGTAGCCAATTAGTTATTATGTTAATCTAATTTTCAAAAAATTTCACAACTTTTGGATCATCCTTGAATAAATTATGGATTTTCAAATTTGGCAAATTTACTATATGAGTGATAGCACTGAAATAGAATTTTGTCTTTTTTATTTACCTACTCAACTGGCCCCAATGTTGTCATTGTATTTTTAATAATGGGAAGGAAAGAAATATGTGCAAAATAATAAGAGAAAACCAAGTTGTCTATATATTAATTTTTTCTTTAATTAAATAATTAATATATTATAAATAATATCTAAACATTCTGTATTGAAATTTTTTAATATTATAATCAATATATTAAAGAAAAGAAAAAGACGTGTCTTTTCATGGAACTTTATTTTCTACACTCATGATATTTTTTGGAATCGTCCCTGTTAAGCTTGACTAATTTTGGGTACATAATCAGGTCTATAATATTTAACATTTTAATGATTAATATGCATATTAGTAAATTATCAATATATAAATTTATATTAAATATATTAAATATTAAATATCACCATTGATGTATTCACAATTTTGAGTGTATCTAATTATAATGTAGAGACATAATTGTAATATTATTATTTTTTGTATTAATAATATTATAATTATATTCTAACATTATAATTGGATACATTAGTGCAATCAAATACTAAAAATTTTATTTAAATATTAATATACCGAATAAGTATGTGTCTATGTACAAACTTGTTTGAATATATTATTTAAAATATTTAAGAATAAAAATGTATTATTTGATTCTCGAGATTGTTTTAGTACAGTAAATGAAATTGAACTTGGGATCTTTTATACCTGAACAAGTCTCATAGGATAATTCTTAGATCTTTTTATTTATTTTTGAAATAATAGACGCCACATATTAGTAGGTGACTATTTGTTATTTACTGTTAAAAAAGGAATGGTAGGTACGAAATCAAAGTAAACTTAGCTGCTAAGAAGATAAGAGATATGAAAGAGAGGAAGGGCAGCCTCCATTGAACAACATTACACGCGCCAGTGGAGGCCTGAGATAAGTGAGAGACCACACAAGAGCAGATCACTTGGTATATTGTATGATTCCATCCTTATCTATGTCTTTATTTTTTCTTCGCTCCGAAAATTTCTTCCTTGTCTATGTTTTCAAAGTACCATTTGATGTATGTTAATTAATTAGATCAAGATATTGCCTCATAAAGTTCTAAAAAATTATGGCCTACACTCTTTTGATGGATTTTAAAAGCATATTTTCGGTATCTCATAATTATATCATTGCCGGTATTTATCCATCTTTCACCTATTAACAAAGAATTTGTTAGACTCTTGTTAAATTTTCTCCCTTACTATGTAATTTTGTTTCTTTTGAAATATATTGTGATTTATGAACGATTCAATTTACAACTATTATTAATTATTTAAATCTAATATAGAATGATAAAGAATAATCAATAGCGTGATACATCTTAATAATTCATTCTCATATTTCTTCGCTGAATATATTTCAATATCTTATATCCATATCACCTCATTGAATACATGTCAATAGTTCATACTCGTATCCTTTCACCAGATATGTCTTAATAATTCATTTTACTAAAGTGCACCAAGACCATTATTCTCGCTAATAACAACAGGGTTCTTACATGAATTTACATATATCCTTTAAATTATAAAATCTATAAAATATAAATAAATTGTGTAAATAGGATAAAAATATAAATAATTTAAATTAAACATATTTATTAGTATAAACTAATTTAAATAAAAATAATCTTGAAGATAAAATAAAATAAATATTGGTTAGCAAAGAAATGACAACGATATAAAATATTAAAATAAAAAATATAATAATGTAACAATCACAAAAAATAAACTTAAATAAAATGTCAATATGAAACATGTAAATAAAGTAAATGAGCAATTATAATTAAGAGTTTTATCATAGCATTTCTCCTTTCATATATTACTTTTAATTTATATGATATAGTATAACATTTACTTTGCACTTTTCATATGCCAAGTGACTTTCATAATAACAATAATTCATAATATTTAGTAATATCATTTATTATTGTGTTATTTTTATATTTGTACATATTATATTATATATACACAATTGAAAAGTTCAAAAGAACGTAAATTTGTTTCCCCATAAAATATAGAACATGAAATAAGAAAATTGAAAATTCGATTGGAAAATAAAGACATTCGATAAAATAAAAAGTGCTACTTTACTAATTATACACTTACCGATATGGATCAATAGTAGAGATCCCCTATTTCTATAACACATTTCAAATTAAAGAGATCTTCGCAAAGTTACCTCTCGCATAAATATGAGCATTCCTTCTATGATCTTTCTTTTCAATTTTAATGAGAAAATTAAGAAATGTTTGTACTATTTATTGAAAATTTCAAGTTACTATTTATTGAAATTTTCTAGCCTGCCGATATTTACTACACAAGTTACTATGAAATGATTAAAATTATATTTTTATCTTTGAAAATATTTTTTTTTATTTTAGTCCCCAAAAATAAGTTAAAATTGTAATTTGTACCGGAAATACTATTTCTTCCTTTCATTTAGTCCATAAAATTCTATTTTATTTTTATAACGTTATTCTTAAAATCCATATATATATTGGTTATTACACAAAGTAAGCACCCTGATAAGTGATGGAACATCTAAACAAAAAGTACAGATTTTCCTCCCAAAAACGAGGAGTATATTACTTCTCCATCTTTCTGAGTTGTTCAACATTTCCAATGGATTTCACATAAGTCCAATTTAGAAAATATAAGAATTTATGATTGTCCAAAGCTTTAAAGCTTCTCTAAGATGGAGCTGTTAAGCCAAAAATCTAGAGGCCATGAAAGGAGAAATGAAGTGGTGGAAATCATTGAGATGGAGCGAAGTAGAATTGGGAAAAGCAGGTCAGCCATCTTAGTTTGATTGCATCTTTTCCTTAGTTAATACACAGTTTAACATATTGACTCAATTTTGGATGGACGATGATATTGATGAAGTTTCAGGTAATACTATGCCTATGCCTTTCTTTAACTAAGGCTCTTAGTTTATTCTATGAATGCCAAAACTTCATCTAAAACTTGGACAAACAATATAGTAAAAAAGTAATTATAAAATATGATCATGTGTCTCTAGTATAGGATGACAACACACATTACATTTAATTTTGAAGGCTGTCATTACTATTATAAATTCCATAGCTTCACTTTCTTTTTTTTAATGTGCTTAATTTAACATGAACAATACCTTATTTCTCTCAAATTGTCACTAACATACATGACAACAGATGGATCAGTGGGCGAGCTGTTAATTAGATAGGGTCTCAAGGAAGAAGACCCTAATGCTTACGGAAGGTATACGTACCTAGTTAATTTGACTTGCATCATAGTATGCTAAATCTTCCTCATCTTATTCGCTTATACAATTATTCTAGTGTATTTTCTAATAATGAAATTCTTACATCACAGAAAGACTTTGCCAATAAGGACTATACATCGTCCTGATTTAGATGGCACATTGACTAATAAGAAAACGTTATTGCTTGGTCCCCGTCCCACTTCGGTCATCGTCAGTAGAGAATCTCACAAGATTAGAAAGCTGCCCCTGCCACCACATGTAGTCCAAACGAGATTAAGGGTTTCCCGAAAATCGCCGCAGCCATTTATCCTATATTCGGTATTTAGCCCAAACCCAAGTTTGATTGATGACAAATCAAATACAAAAAAAACCTAGCCCACATCATTAAAATGAAGAAGTCTTCCAGTAGGTTATTGCAAATCTAGACATATTCTCAACCTATAGTATTTTGGCCCAAATCTAAAGCTCATATTCCTTGTTTAAAATTTTAAATAAGTGGAAGACAACTCATGACTTTTTCTTTTCAACATACAATATGTGAAGACTATTTAAAAGGTACAAGTCTTATCTTTATTCTAACAACTTCTCATACATCTATTTTACATCATCATTTTTTTCCTGAAGCTGCTGACAAGAACGACCATTTATGACATTCTCAATTTTCCAAGAATGACCATCTATCTAAAAGAGACAAGTCTTAGCTTTATTCTAATAGCCTCTCACCCATATACTCTATATCATCTTTTTTCTCTTGAAGCTATTGACAAAAATAGCCATTTATGACATTCTCAATTTTCCAAGAAAAATCGCACCTCTTAAAGCTGAAACTCTTACTTCATAGTGGTTAAACAAAGAACAACTTAATCATCTCAATCATGAAGATCTGCAGCATTTATTATTCTCCAACATCTAGTTTTTGGAAAACTATATATAGATCTGTTGTCCTTCTTGTTTGCAAAGAGTGATAGATCGCTAACATTCAAAAGTTTTCCCCCTTAAACTAAGTTTCTAGTTTATCTGCTTGTCAAAGCATTTTGTAAGTTGTTAGTGTAAACTCAAGTATAAGGGTTCAAAAATCTCACTCATTTACTAGCTTTGATCTTAAATCTTTGAAGAGTAGGGCAATGTGTAAGAATGAAGTACTTTAGTTAGTTTGAAGTTAAACTTGAAAATCTTGTATTTAAAGAATGATCACGTGAAAACTCTGTGAAATTGTAAAAAGTGTTATTCTTAGTAGAAAATCCGTTAAATGAGTCATAGATACTAAAAGTAGGCATTATTCTTGGTCGAACTAGGATATATCATCGTGTTTGATACTCTATCCCTGATCTTTGCTTTCTAAAATTATTTGTGATTAACTACATATCTTATAATTAATTGATTTTTCAAACTTATCTTTTCTTTTTAAGTAACATAGTTTATTAAAAAATTTATACTTAATTCTCTTTTTATTTGATAGTATGAACCATTTGCTAAAAGACTCAATTCACAGTATTTTATCATAATAAACTATTTATTACATTTATAGTCAATTACAAAATTTTTTTTAAGTTAACTATAATCTTTAAAACAAAACTTAAAGCAAAATCAATTAAAAAGCACCTATTCACCCGCTGTAAGTGTATTGTCACCTAAGACCATGAATGTTCCGATCAACGACTTCATGAAAGTTGTGCAGTGTCTCAACGGACAGTTGCTGCCTTCTAGACCTGGAGATGTTTCGCCGGCAGCGATTGAAAAGACATGCTCATTACCAATTGAAAGGTTTCAGAACGGAGATGACATTCATGATGAGTATGTTGGAAGAAATGGAAGTCAGTCAGTAACCTGGGATATTATCTCCAGCCCCGGCAACTTTGCCAGCGATACCATCAGAGATATTCTCGCCAGTGACTGATCCAGAAATGCTTTCTTTAAATCACGAATTGAGCCCTCAAGGCAAGCCTGCAACAGACAGGTTTGGTGAGCCAAGAGCCAAGAGCCAAAATTTGGCAGTCATCATAGGAGAAATCTAGTGGTGGGAGGTGCTGAAATGGAGCGAAGTACAATGGGGTAAAGCGAGTCGGCCTTCTAAGTTTGATCGTATCTTTTCCCCAATTAACAATCAAGTTGACATTGTGTGTCAATTAAGGGCAGATAATGATATTGATGACAGTCTAGGTAATCATATCAAAATATGATTTTAATGATATTGGTTGTTATAACTACTAAGTATGCCATAACCTCCTTTGCTTCCTTAAATATGCTAAATTTATATCAGTGACATAAAGATGACCTTAATTCCCATGCATTGTTAAACACCATCATAACAGATGTGATAGCGCGTGAGCCGTTACAGCCTTCTAGTGACATATTCTTCCAAAAAAAAAAAAAAAGCGACATGGTCTTCAAGGTCAACAAGCATATTACCATCCAGAGGAGGTATATTTTTACATGTATCACTGATTATATGTTTATACCGAAGCTCGGTGTATTTTCCGAAATGTATTCTTATATCACAGATTGACAATGTCAACGAGCGTAACAGATGAACCTCTCCAGGATGGACACAGTTCGAGAAAATATGGCCAGAAATTCGCTCTTGGAGCCAAATACCCAAGGTACCAACAATTTTAATTTTCCACCAATCACAATTTATTTCATAGCTATATATATGGATCTTTTAGCATATGCTGTCTGTGGTCTATATGCAGAATTCAATATAGATGCGACGATGATCTGGTCTTCAAAGCAAAAAAGGCAAGAGCAGAGAATTCAAGAGGAGCCTCCTCTGTACGAGACTAACTATTATGACCATCACACTTGCAGAAACTTGCTAAAGCCCGACATCAATTAAAATTTTAGTACACTTTCAGACTCTTCCATGTCACTGATCACTCTTCGAACCAAACAAGACTGTCAGTGAGGAGACTTTGACCGGGTTAGTTTTGCAATGTGTTAAAGCTGATTTGGTTTATCCGTAGTTACTACAGCTGCAGTTTTAAAATAATGATCGAATACTGTCATCTTAGTTATGTTAACTACATGCTGTCATTAAAAATAAATTTAGACTGTTAGATATTTGACTGCAGCTGCAGTTGGTGGACGACAGATAAACCAAATTCGTGTTAAGCATGGTTCTCTTGTCTAGTTAGTCACTGACGTAGATGTAGTTAGTTTAGTTGTTATGCTAATTGTGCTCACGTGATCCATGATATGCCGAGCTGTATATATTGCCATGCATCTTTACTCATGTGAGAGTGATTGTATTAGAATATAGCAATACTTTTCAGAACGCAAATATCTCAGACCTTCGTCCTCTTCCTTTCTCATTCTCTCTCTACACCTCATCTCTTTTCTTAACATGGTATCAGAGCTTTCTCTTATCTCTTCCCTAGTGAGTTTCCTTCCCCATCGTACCACGATTATTATCTGCTCAGCCCTGAATTCGCTTTTGATGATGAGCAAGAGCCTACTGATTCTTAATTCCCATTTGATGACTTTGAATTCGGAGTCTCTATTTGGTGACCAGGTGGGTGGTCAGTAAATTTTACTTTACTGAGAGTAGCTCTAGTTAGACGATTTTTGCTTCGTCTTCTTGGAATAGAGCTTGAGCTTTATCTTGTTAATTGAAATCTCTACTTTCGTTTCCTTTTTGACTGGTTGAGTAGTAACAAAAGTAGCATTACTTCAGATTTTCTTTAGATTCTAATGAGTTTGTATTCAGTTTGGAGGCATATAGACATCAAGATACTAGAGGTGGTTTAGGAAATGTACCAATACTCGACTTCAATTTTGTATATCAAAGTTGTTATTTCAGGGATACCATAAAATAAGTGATCCCCTAACATGTTATAACATAAATGTATAAGTTTGTAATGCATTTTTACTAGCAAAATAACGTAAGGGGGAAAAATTAAATGCAATAACTACAAGTGGATCGATAATGTGAAAACATTTGGAACCTAACAAAGTAGCTACAGGTCGACTAGTATTCTCAAAACTCCAAAAGAAAAAAAAAATGGTGTCTCATTTACTTTAGTTGTTCTTTCCTTCTTTTACTCCGAAAGAAAAAATTAACTTAAATACTATATTAATTTGAAATGACTCAACTATACTATGTAAAATTATATAGAAATAGAGTAAAAAGATTAAAATATGTACTATATTCATTTTTATTGTTCGTATTCCTATACACAGCCTTATTTCTCGTTATGTCACTCTTTATATATATCATTTTCAACTCATAACTCCTCATTAGGACTTTTGAATAAATAAAATTAACTGAATTACAATTTTGAGCGTATTTGTTTTGTATTTTGTTTCAATCCTTTGAGTAAGTTCCTGGGCATCCTCAGTTGCGCCATGTACGAACACTTTCCAGATACATAGCCCAGTTTACGAATTGGGTAACAACTTTTTCAGAGATAATTAATTATTTTTTATTATAAAACCTATATCAAACTCTTGAAATTAATATATGATTAAAATACTCCTAAAAATAATATAATTTTTATTAAAAAATAAAATTAACAAAGAGATTTTAAATTTAAAAAATTAATTATTGTTCTATTATATAAAAAATTGATAGTAAAAATATTTTTGTCAAGATAAGCACAATTATTAAATTATTTTTCACTGCATAAAAAATTGGTATAAAGTATCTTTTGATTCAGAAGCAGGATTATAATTTAAATATTTCTCAAAAAAAATTATCCTTACGAAAACAAATTTCACTTTGTAAAACGTAATAGTGCACGATTGTAAAAATATCCCTATTTTTTATTTTTCGTTTTTCCAACTTAAATGAGTGATGATTGTGACCTGAGAAACAGAAAATCTATCATCCCACTATGGGAGCTGGAATTTTATTCTAACTATTTACACTTTGTAATTTAGGGATGCGAATAACTTCATTATAACAAGTTTTTTTTTTTCAGAATATTTTTTGTTAAAATAGATATAATTGTAGCTCATATATTTACTGTAAGAGGGGTTAGTTTAAGTTATCGTTTTATTCCAAGGAAAGAGAATATAAAGTTCACTTTTTCGCCAAATTAATGAATGGTGGAATCGCCAATTACACGGATAGTGCCCAAATGAAGTAAATAATTTTGTTAAGGTTAAAAAAAAAATGACTTCAACGAATAGAGTGTAATTTATCCTATCTTTTCTAACAAGTTTTCAATTAATTTTTTTAACACAATTATTAGCTTATTATATGCAATAATGACACTTACATTGTTGTATTAAGCTAATGTAATAAATTATACATTCACTGACTCGTCGTTTAACAATGTTTTAGTAAAAAGGTGTAAATTATTTTAAATTTTCGTATTTCTATTCTTCTTTAGTCACTTTGATTTTTCACTTATCTGTTATTTTTTAATTTGGTATGTTATTAATTATTATTCTCAATTTGACTCATCACTTATTAGTCCATTATAACAATTTTTTTTGTGCAATTAAATAGCCAACATGGACATGAGCACCCTTCAATGAGAGGAAGCTTTGTGGACTACATTAAATAAGAAAATGATCCAGTAACCGTAGTAATGGATAAATCATCATGGCAAGTTTTCTATTGGAATATAGGCAATGAGCTTCTACGTTCATCGAGTACCATAAAGAAAAATGCAGTGCGTATAGTTGAGGAATGTGGTGGCCATCTTCTTGCCAATGTCCTTGTTGCAAGGTCATTGAAAAATGCAGAAGATATTCAAGTCTGGGAACTTGCACTCAAAAAATTGTGTAGCCCTAATTTTTCCTATGATATCAGCATGTTTCCATGGTCAATGCATTCATTAACTTCATTTGGGATGGTATAAATAAGACACAAAAGCATTGTCTTGCATGTTGTTTATTCATCCTAAAAATCAGAGAAGGGGAGCTTGATAATGAAATGATGAATGTATGTTGGACAACTGGAAATAAAAAGAAACACAAGTCCAAGAATAGGTCATGAGAGTGCTGAAATGTTGTAGGAGTTAAGATAGAAGAGTTGTGTCTTGAAGAAGACCCTCCATGCTGGAATCTACTCCTTATGATGGGTGCCTTGGGACAAGCTTCTAAACCTAGTGTTCAACCAGCTAATATGTACGCTTAGCATGTCAAGTTTAGAGAGGCCGCCTGGAGTTGCACAAAAGATTCTTAGATCTGAAACATTGACAAACAAGAGTAGAATGCCAGTCTCAATTATGGGAATTCCTATTTCTTCCTGGGTGATCCAGAAGATAGCATCTCGTAGTGCCAGTTTGAGTTCGATAGTTTCCCAAGTGGGACTGTCAAACTTCTAAAACCAATTTTCTATTAGTTGGAAAAAAAATCATAAAAGTCCAATGACGTCCATTTTCTAAAGATTACTTCTTAGTATCCACAAGTATTGGTCTAGTGATGATCCGGAAGGTGTCCTTCTTTGGGCCCATGATTAAGCTAGCACAGAGATCATGTATTTAATTTCCATTTGGGCAGCTGTTAGGCACGGGGGCAAGTTGTTATGAATTGCATGGTTTCTGGCTCGCCAGATGACAAAGAGGGCCACCAGCATGAAGCCACCAATTGGTGATAAAAGTTTGTTGGTGAACCTATAGCAAATTAATAGACATTTCACCTTTGGCGATAAGTCCAAGATATCTGTTTAAAGAAAAAGTAAAATTCAAGTTCTTCTTAAAGCTGTAAGCCACCAATTCATTTCTGATATTTATTATGTGCCAAATTTGAAAAACAATATCTTAAGCTTAGGACAATTACTTGAAAAAGACTTTAATATACACATGAAAAATTATCTTCTTTATTTAAAAGATCAAAAAGGAATTCTAATAGTCAAAGTGCCAATAGTAAGAAATAGACTATTCCTAATTGAAATTCAAAATAATGATAAAAGATATTTGAAGGCATGTTTAAAAGATAAATCTTGACTTTGGTACTTATGCTTGACCATCTAAATTTTGACAGTTTAAAATAAATGTCAACTAAGAGTATAATCAAAAGATTGCCTCCAATAAATCATCCTCATTAATTATGCCAAGCATGTCTTATTGAAAAGCATTCTTGAAAAGATTTTTTAAAAGAGGTGACCTCAAGAGATAATGAGTCTTTACAACTCATATATGATGATTTGTGTGGCCTATAGCTTCAATCTCATATGGTAAGAATAATTACTTTAGCTTGTGAATCTGAGAGCTTAAAAGTCAGATGGTGTGTCAGCATGGAGTCTACTGCTTCCTTGGCTATAGACAGCAGTCCAATTTGGCAATCAAACAGTGGAAGTAAAGCCTTTGTGGCCTTGAGAAAGCTCTTATGGGGATTCCCTCTGAATAGCCAAGTCCAAAAAGACGAAGGAAAGGGGTGCCAAGCGAGTATTTCCTACTCTGTTAGGGCTGAAGACGACTATGTATGACGTCCAAAGGAGTATGTAAGAGAGTTGGCAACTGAGAAGAGCAAGTTGCCCAACGATCTGTCATCTGGGAGGAAGTCAAGTTTATAAGAGGTCAAGGACGAGAGAAGATCACCAAACAGTCTGCTATCTATGGTGAGAGTAGAGGTCCAATGTGCTTGCTCCAAAGATGGGACAGGATAGACAGATAACACAAGGGAGTCCTTAATCCAGCAAAAGCCTGAAAGCAGATTGTTTTGTCAGCATAGAAAGGCAATAGGGTTCGAAAGTATACCCTTCCTGAATAGTAAGGAATCACAGAGGGGGTCAGTGTGAAGGTAAGTGGGGACGATCTCCAGGGAAAGATACAGAGTATAAGGACAGGCTTAACGGGAGATGGGGAGTTGCACAAGAGATAACATGTCTGTAACACGATTGGCGTCCCTTTCAAACTCCTTTAGGTCCATGCATGAAGCCATGCAGCCCGTATATGATCCATTCGTGTCATTCTTACACCAGTTAAAGGACTCGAGTGGGTCAAAGAAGCAAACTTATCTGTAGCAATTGCCATATCGATGCCATAAGTGGCTTCATGGGGGATCCGTAAACACAGGGCTTCATGCGCTTCCAAAACTTGCTCATCATCCCAATCATAGTCGCGTGCTATGTGGCCAATTATCCTACATTGCTTGCATCGTCCAAAGATCCTTTCATAGCGGCAATCAATGCAAATCTAACATCAATTGTCAAGCTTGACATGTATCAACATTAACAGTGGTTGCGTGTGATCAACTATACACTGAACTCGCAAGAATCTGAGATTTCTGTACAGCGAGTGACCGATTCAATTCTTTTCATTTCACTAAGTAAGTTCCCAAGCAAGTCCACATCTTCTGTGTGGTACTCGAGTGGAAAACCCCAGAACTAAATCCACAGGGCTACTCTATACTTCGATTTCTCTCAAGATATTGTTTGGTCGCCAGTTTTCTACGATGAGAAGTTTGTTTACAATGGACCAGGGTCCATTATGAAAGATGAATTTCAGATCCTCACTGTTATAGAACTCTATCGCGTAGGCGTTATTCTCTCTGCCTAGGACACAGAACTTGCCTTGAAGGTGCCATGCACCATGCAAGGCTTAGTCGAGACAATGGACTGGTATGATCTTTTTGCCGATGAGCACTACAATGAGGTAAGTTTTCCAAAAAGGTCAGTAAAGTTGAACCATGCTCTGACAGAGTCTAAAGTAGGGCCTTTGGCATGGGAGCCAGCGTCCTCTCCACTGTCTATGGTTTTAACCGAGGAATCTGGTCCTTCTGTGCTGCTCTCCGACCAGACACCTATGCAATTTTGCAGAAGAAAACTAGAATTGGGTTGATCAGGATACTTGATCTCCTTATTATATATTGAAAAACTTATACTTTTCTCTATGAAACATTCCACGTGAATTTAAAGCCTATAAAACTAACATTCACAAAACACCAAAGATTAAATATAACAAAAAGTATAAGCCAATCCAAATTTCTAACCACCTTATGACCATAAGTATTCAAGCAGAGCATTAATCATAAGTATAGAACTCAAATTTAGATTCAAAATAAGAAGACTAAAGGGCGAAAATAGTTAGAGGTCCTGGAATGGTGGCATCAAAGGCCCTAGGCGAGGGCGAAGAAGATGGTGAATTGATGGTCTCAATGGCTAAAAGCTTCTCTTTCTAAACCCAGTGGATTTTGATGAGGCTTCTAGAGAGCTGATGGAGATTTGTGGCTGTGTTGGTTAGAGAGAGAATTAAGGAAGAGGAAGTAAGGAAAGGTTCCGAAGAGAAAGATAGCCTAAACTGGTGCTGTCAGTGTCCTAGCTGTGAAGGTAACAAGTTTTTCTTGCTTCAAATTGGAGGATGTCTCTTCACTATAATTTGAGTTAATTGGTTGTCTGTACGTCATGTATTATGTTGTTTTAAATTACTACTGGAGGCTAAGTTTTTATTTTACTTGTAAAAAATTACAATTCGGTCCTTTCACATTTTGTTTTAGTAACAAGTTGGTCCTCTACAAATTACAGGTGACAGAATGATCCCTTAGGAATTTATTACTAAAAAAAAAATAGTTCCAAATTTATTAAAAATATTTTGTCTAAAAAGAAAAAGCTAGGTGAATTTAAAATAATTACTCTTACAGAAAAGGGGTAGTGTCATTCTTCAAAAGAACTTCCCGCCTAAGCTTAAAAGATCCAAGAAGCTTGAATGTGTGGTAAAGTCTTATGTGACTTGGGGGCTAGCAATAGCATGAATATGCTGTCGTTTCTATCCATCGTAAATTGGGACTTGGTAAACTTAGGCCCGCAACTATAATTTTACAATTGGCTAACTGAATATTAGCTTACCAAGAGGAACAATTGAAGAAGTACTGGTGAAGGTTAATAAATTTATTTTTCCTGCAATTTTTGTAGAGGATTATTTTGTCCCTCAGAAATTGATGAAGGGACTACATTTGCTTTATGATAAATTTCTAAAGGACTATATGAAGGCTAATTTGTCATTAAGACAAAATGTGTAGACCAACTTGGTCTTCTCCATTTTTTTTCCGTAAGATTTATTTTTTATTTTAAAATGATTGTCCCATTATGTTTGTTAACATATAGTGAATGTAACATGTGACGTGATTAATATAATAGATATTTTGATTGCAGGACCTCCAACTATTTCTGCCCTTAGCCTTCTTATCTTGAATCTGAATGTGAGTGATGTCTTACCATTTACTCTACTTTGATACTTATGATCTTGAGAAAAGGTGGCTGAAAATTGGATTGGCATCTCATTTTTGTCATAATTACTGATTGGTTTTGTGTGTGAAAATTTTACGAGCTTAAATTGACTTGTAATTCTGGAAATCTTCGATTGCTACTTTAAAGAAGATCTTTTTCATTAAGAATGTGTAGGATAGGATAGAAACTTCATATCTATTATATATATATATATATATATATATATATATATATATATATATATAAAGTAGGCTTCCAAGTAGAAACTCCATTACTCATGAGAAGGCTTCATTGAGCAAACATCTCATTTTTCATGCAATGACTTTTTACATTTTTCATACATGTATCAAGATTTTTAAAGTGCATAAATTTTTTGTAGTCAACAAAAAAAATAATGAAGTTATTCATTTACATAAATTCTTTATAGTCATCGAGAAAAATAAGAAATTAATTAATCACCTCTTAAATAAAAAATTTTTCAAATTGTGAGAATTTTTTTAAAGTGAACAAGAAAATTAATGAATTATTATTCGAAATTTAAGAATTCTTTGGAGTGAATAAAGAAAATAATAATTTAATTAACCTCCTCTTAAATCAGGAATTCTTTAATGTTTGAATATTTTTTTGAAGTCAACAAGAAAAATAATAAATTAATTAATTAATTGTCTTTTAAATTGTTTTAATAAAGAATTATAAATATAACTTGATATGATTCAAAATTAAAATAAAAATAATAATATATGGTTGAATGGTTTATAATGATGCCCTTTCAATAAGTCAATTGTTATTATTTTCTCTCACTAATTTTATATAACTAATTTTATAGACTTTTTTTAATTTATTATGTTTTCTTTATATCACAATATATTACTAGATCTAATTTTTTTATTATCACATATAAATACCATTGATTTAATATGTATTGACATATAATAAAATAAATTAATTTTCTCTAAGCCCGTATAACCGACAGGCAAATAAACTAGTTAAGATTGAATTGCAATCTTATAATATTGTAGCTTGGAGTTGGAGATTCAAGACTGACTTTGTATTGCAGGATTTTAATATTATACGATAAATTTATATACATTAAATTAGTATTGTTATTTTCTTTTATATTAATTGGATTAAAAATAATTTTTAAAAATTAATGAAGTTTTAGCAACACATTTAATAACAACTGTAACCCTATCTAAAATTAGCGACAGATTTAAAATTACTTAGTTAAGCATTTAGCAACAGATTTTAGTAAAGGATGTCCCATTGCTAAAAGTAAAGAATTTAAAATTTGTTGACCAATTTAGCGACGTCAAAATTGAGGTGGAGGTATTTAAAATTCAGCGATGCATTGATTACCAAGGGATTTAACAATGTTAATCCGTGGCTGCCTAATTCTCAATTAAAAACGAAATTCAACATGAATTTGTCTGTTGCTTTAAATAGATTTTAAATTTATTAACTAAGATACCTTTCCTTAACTTAAAGACATAATTTTCTAAAATTAAAATACTTTCTTACATGTTTTTTATATAGGGTATTTTAATTAAGAAACTTAAATTACATAAATTATGCTTGGAAATAGATAAAAATCTTATATAATTTATGGAAAACTCATAGAGAATCAGTATAATTTACTCTAAACTATAATACCTTGTGTGTGTAGACCACTTTCAGAATAAAGTGTTTTTTATTTTGATTATTTAATTTAACTTTGATTTTATCATTAAAAATATTTTCTTAAAAAAGCTTATCAAGTCCATATAAAAGTGTCTTTAAAGTCATTGGAAAAAAAAATTAAAACACAAATTATTTGTATGGTTAGATTCAATTCAAGGCATGGTAGATTTGTACGGCTAGATTCAATCCAAGGCATATTGTAATATATATATTTAGCATCATTGCACTACTGGTATTTTACTCCAGTAATCAATTCTTTTAATTCTAAAGCGCTAAAATTATGTCTTTATCAAGATCAACACGTGATCTTTATTTTTATCACTTCCTTTAGTGTATAAAATCTATAGACATCTTAAATTAATCAAACATTTGATATAAGATAAAATAACATTTATTATAGTATGTCACGTACCTTAAAATGTTGAAATAACTCTATTCTAGATAGTAACATTATGAAGAGAGAACAATCATTTTAATAGAGTGCGACAAGAATAATGGTCACTATCTTAGTTTAATACTGAACATGTCTAACACAAGAAGATTGCACACAATATCAAAAGAATCATGTCACAAGCATGCTACAATATTGGTTTATTGCCAGAACCAGTTTAAAAACCCGTCTGGCATCTTGTCAAGATTTTAAACTTAAGGGATTCTCAAATTCTTTAATTTTAATATAAAATATACCTGTTGAATTTTCAAACAATATATGTAAAGCAAGTTGTCTTTAATCTTAAGGGATTCCCAAATTCTTTAATTTTAATATAAAAAATACTTAAATTTTCAAACAATATATGTAAAGCAAGTTCTCTAATACAATCATTCATGTTAATATAAATTTAAGGTTGTTAAACTTACAAGTTTAAAAGTAAACTTGTAAAGAATGGAAGAACTCATAATATAAACTTATAATGTTTAGTAACAAAAGTTTAACTCTTGAAATATATAATTATATAATTAAACTAAAGTAGACAATACAAATTTATTTTAATACTATTCAAATTATATTAATTCAAAAAAATCTATATTACTCAAAATAAAATTTTCATTTCAATATAATTTATTAAGCCATGTATTTATTTTTTCTTTAGATTTAATATAACTTTATCTTTTTTAAATGCATTTTATAAAATTTTGCAATCACTAATTAAGTCAACTAAGACACTTATTTATATCTCTTTGGCCTTAGATTTGAATCATTATGTTTGATTCCATTTTTTAAAAAATCCAAAGGAATAAGTAAATTTAAATAAAACTATGCATATGTATATCTTAAGTGAAATATATTGTAATGATAGTAAAGGCACTCCACTCATATTCAAAAGGATGTATGTTTGAACTAGACCTAGTCATAGCTCAAGCTTATTTAAAAAATGGGATGAGGTTGAAAGAAAAGGGCCTAAGTCTACTTTTTGATCAGGCTTTTTGTATTCGTACTCATATCTATTCTTTTTCCAACTTGATCCATTAACTTAGACATGTTTTTTCAAGTCATGATCAAGTTTATTTGCAACTTATAAGACTTGAGATAGATAATTTTGTTCATGGTTATTATTACATCTACATTTGTACATAGGGAAGTTATACATACAAATTAGTTGTTGTACTTGCATAAATATGTTAGATGAAGTTTATTGTTTCCTTAGCAAGATGTCACGCTTATATATAATTACCTTGAATTAAAATTAAGGCTAATCAAACTAATAAACTTATATCTTACATCTTTAAAATTAAGATAGTTTTATTTTTAATATTTTAATTCTTAAGTTACATTCTAATAATCAAATTTTATTTTTCTTATAAAAAATATTGATTCAAGTTTTTTAAGCTCACCTGACTTTAAAGAGAGCTCAAGCCTGAGCCGTTCTAGAAAATGAGTTCTTTTAAGTAGGCATTTTTATATTCATGTTTTATTTTTCGGCTTATATCCATTGACATATCGGGTTTGATTAGCATTTCAATTTATGATCTAGACTAATTCAAACCCAATCAATAATAAGAGCACTTTTTACTATGTACTCGTGGATATTAGAAAAAAAAAATAATTATGGGAAAGCATACACGAAGATACAGTGGAATGATGGTGGAGGTGCTCAGCACATATTTAAAAGAATGCATGTTTAAACCCAATTGATAACTAGATGTTCATGGATTTGGTAGGCTTGTTCAACTCAATCATATCAAGACAAGTTGGACCAACCAAAATAAACTCGACCTAACCATATATTATTTTTATATTATATTTAAAGTGGGGAGAAATGTAATACCTAATATATATATATATATATATAAAGAGAAGTTATTTTAGATGAAAATAAATAAATAATAATAATATGTTTTTAAAAGTTAAAGAAGGAAGAAAATGCACTTGAGGTACGGATAAGATTTACATGATATTGAGATATTCAAAGAGGAAATTCAATAGGTATTAGATATAAATGCAGATGAGATCAAATTTATGTGCATTTTTAACACCTATAACTGAACCCCAAAGTACACAAACCAAATATCTAAAAAAATATTATCTAATAATACCAAGTATTTCCAAATGAATTATTAAAACACCATCATTAATTCATTTTCTCCTTATTTTCCCTCCATTTTCGCATCTTCTTGCAACCATACTCGCGGTCCATTTCTCTTTCTATCATCCTTTGATTTTTAGCCACTATTCAACATTGTCAAGAGGTTGCCGGCCACGTTGCAGCTCTGCTGACCTAAAAACGTCCTATTCCAGTCAAGATTTGGCTAGAAAATGTAGCTTCTTCAACGAGTCAAGAGTTGTACAATTTTTAGCTCAAAATTCATCCAATTAGAGGCTTTTTTATTCGTTTTGGCTTAGGTCTTTGATTCGTTAGTGATTTTTTGTCACTTTTCCCTCATTTCCACTTATTTATTTCACTCAAATAGCTTAAAATTGATGAAACCTTAAATTCTAGTACTATTCATTCACAAATTACATTGTTCATATGAGAAAAATTTAAGCTTAATTCGGTGTAACATCATCAAATTGAGTTAGGGATTCACATCCTAGGTAATTTTTGCACCTCTCTTTCATATGATCATTGATCAATTGTGAGTTATAGCTTCAGGATTTAAAAACCCCGTATCTAAAGTGTATGTGCATACTTTTAGGAAGATGAAATTCAATGTTTTTGTACTTCTCTAATGCTATTAAGCACTAGGAAGTGATTTAAGACTATTGGAAGTTTTATTTTGAATTATAAGTTAAATTACTAATTTTCCTTATTTTTTCTAATTTTTTTATAGAGAAAAAGGGAGGAAATTTGAATGGTAGACATTATGTGGCTTGATTAAGTAGTCTTGAATGATAATTCAAGTCTAATGAACGATTTGGGAATTTAGTTGAATAATCTCTATGGTGACATTGGTGTTAATTGTGGGTTATTGGAATTTTCATAAATGCATAATGAAGTATATTCAATAGAATTAAAGGCCATAAGCGTTTTTTGAATATTATCAATGAATTTGGGCCAAAAATTAAGTTTCTAAAGATATTGAAGGCAAGAGGGATAAGTGGAATTGAAGAAATTACGAAATGTTCTATTTGGAAATTTGAGAGTTTTTAAATACTAGAAACTCATATTATGATTTAAAAGTAAATGAATGACTAGATAAAAAAGTTAGGAAGAAAGATTTAAATCATTCATGGATATTAAAGGTTAAAGTAATTTACTTAATGTTATAGGTAGCTAGGACAATTATCAATATGGAGATTATAAACCAGGTTAGGAAGAGGTTGGGAATAGGTTTCTTAAAAAGGTATTGTTTTCTTTTTAAACTATTCTGAAAAATCTTGACAAATATTATGAGAAATTGTTATATAGTTATCTATTTATGGTTGTATCAACTGCTGTGAAATAATCTACTTATTGAACAACTTCCAGAAGGATTTAAATGAAAGATTTCTATATTATTTTTGCTGAATTCTGAATGAATTTGTTTTGTTGTAAACTTTCTGGCCTGAAGTATCATTGCATATCTATTTAAAACTGATCATGTTGTTATAAATGAAAATGTTTTCTTGAAAATATGTTTAACACAGAACCCTATAACTAACAGCAGTTGGCGTTGGCCATGGTGCACCATAAATTATTTCACTGTACTAAGGCATTTATGTCGTTCCACTAACTGTTTATGAGCTAATTTGTTCACTACCGATCACCGTATTATACTATTATTGCTAGCAATAGCTAACATATTAATACTGTTTTACTATTTGGTTCTATAGGATGTCTTTCCACTATGGTGTTTTGAAAACTCAAGGTTTATAAATGTTTATCAATATTTTCTATTTTTGTAAAGTGTCTATGACTGACATAAAGCATGAAATTTTTATTATATGATTCATATTTTATTTGATTTCAATAATTACAGTTCTTGTGTCATTATACGATTTAAAGGTAACAACAAAATGATTGTGAAAAATTCTATCATCCTTGTCTATTCCCCTCTCAGTATAGTTAGTAGTATTTACTTACTTAGTCATTATCACTCATCCTTATTTCTCTACATTTTTCAGATAGGGTTGAGATTGTTTTGATGATGACAAATATATGAAAAATGAGTTACAAAAACATTATTAATATGTGCTTAATTGATTAATTATTTGGTTTGCAAGTTGCATATCTATTATGTGTAGGATGGTCCAAAGAAAAGAAGATTGGGTATTGAAGCAAAGATAATGAAATATTTATACCATACTCTACCCAAAGAGATAGAAACAAGAAAGATGCTATAAGCTTTAAAGAAGTTAAAGATTAAAAGAGTTGGAAGCTTGGTTGCATCAAGATAGCCAATGAATTGAATAAATATAATTATCATAGGTTAAGTGTTATTTTGTGAAATTCAATGATTTAGATTTGTTTTTATTGGCACAAGACATTTTGGTTCTCAAAATATAAGTTCGGACTTAAAAGATAGTGAGATATATATTTTACTAAAAATGGTTTTTGACCTTTGGTCACTATTCTACATATATCTCACAAATCATATGGGATTTTGTTATAAAACTTATTTTATTAGAAATTAGACTCAAATATCTTTTTAATGATAGGTCATTCACTTGAAATATGGTGACCTTATAAATTTGAATGGTGAGATAGGGATTCTACATAAAATTGTATTCTAACTATTTTAATCATATCTCCTATAAATATATTGAGTTTTGATATGAAACTTCTTTACTTGGAAAATAGACTTAATTATCTTTCTAACAATAGGTCATTCACTTAAAATAGATTTATAATGAGAACTTTATGACCATTTGAAGTTGGGAGTACATCACTATAAGTGACCAATCAACTAGTCACTTGTGGCAAGTTAACTGGGATAGTATAGAAAGTGGGTAGTTGACTGGTGAGTCCATGATAGTCAACTGATCAATCCTAGATTTGAAGTAATGGTCATATTTTGAAGGGCAATCAACTGGGACATCCCCGATAGTTGACTAGTCACTTCCAAAAAGAGTTTTCAAAAGTAAATAACAGATCTTTTAGGTATGTAATGGCTATATCACATCTTGATCTATATATATGACCTTTCAAACAAATTTTTAAGGTAAACCAAATGTTAGAATATAATCTTTAACTTCTTATATCATCTTTGAAAGAGAAACAAACATCATTAAGCTAAAATTTGCACTCTCTGTTATTTAAGTTCATAGAGCTTCATCTTATATATCTACTTCTTTAAGGGATTTTGTTCATTTGTAATTCTTCTTTTCTTGTGAGAGAGATTCTCAATGGGGTTTCTTGAGAGAGTCAAGCTAAGAGAGAGCTTGGATTGAGGATGAGCTTCCCCTTGGTTATTTTCAAGGAGGTTCCTTAAAGGAATCAAGCAGTAAATGCTTGGGATTAGGAAGAGGTTCTTCCTAGAATTTGTAATTGAGGGAATGGTTCTTTTGAATTATTGTAATTGAACATTGAGATAGTGGAAAATCCCATAAGATTTCTTGGGAACTAGATGTAGGCTTAAGTTGGAGCCAAACCTGGATAAATCTATGAGTTTGCTCTCTCTATCCATACAATCTTTATATTTTGAATTATTATATTTATGCTTTACTTGTTAATATTACACTTGAAGTTTTGATACATATCCCAAACATCTATATTGAGCCTCCAATGATTGATTTAATTGTTGCTTTACATCATACTCTTCCAAGTATAATGCATGACAAGAATTTTTGTAAAGCAATTTTGAAAAGAACCAAAATTCTGCAATCACCCAATTCACCGCCCCTCTTGGGTGTTGGTTGCTCAGGCCTAACAAATAGTACTACCGAGCTTGGACCCTCCTCCGTAGTGTAGCGAGAGACAGACTCTTTTGAGTGAGTCCTCCATTGTCCACAAGGGCAAAAGTGTTTTTTTGTGGTGAATATTGTATATATTGAACTCTAGTAGCACCATAAGTCACTAGTAAAGTTTTGTATTTTTTTTTTATGTATTGGATAGTTTGACTAACAACTTTTGTAAGAGCAAAGCTTTCTATATTTTCAATATGCATGTCTATCTGTGGAAATTTCAAAAAGTCCATATTTCAGGAGAGACTATCAAAATTTCCACATAAAAGTCATGTAATACATTAAATATTTATCTTTACTTTCTATAAGTTGCAAATGTTAACGAACTAGTATGATTTTGTATATACTTTTATGGAATATCTTGATTAGGTTGTATGACTTACTGTTGGCTTATGGGGGTGGAACATGCTTCACCTTGCACGACAATCACATCTCTTACTGGGGTGTGATGCATCAAAAATATGATTTCAAGTACAAATATGAATCTAATTTATTCCTTTCAATGATTTAACATGATGAATATTAATTTGATAAGGATTTCATCAATATTAAGTGTTATCCTAACAAGTGGTATTAGAGTTAGGTTATGTTGAATCATTAAGAATTAATTATAAGATCATTTTCAGATATATCATAACAGAATTTTCCTTTGGACTTCAATTTACATAGATATATTTGATTGCTTATTACATGCAACATAATGTATAACAAATTTTTTGTCATTGCAGTAACTATATATAATAATAATGGAATTGCCACAATGTTTTATATATAAATCATATGCATCAATCATTATGTTGCAACAATATAGGTGATTTGCGTGTGCATGATTTCCTTTAGCATGATTTTTTGGATTTCAGTTTTTGTTATTTGCAACAAATGTATTGTATATATATTTTGGAGTTGCTGCATTAGATTATATATGGTTTATATATACAATTTATATACGTATGGTTTCAATTACATTATGATTTAACTACGGCATTAGGATATTAATTCAAGTAAATATGGATTACCTAATTGTCAAAATCATATATGCTTATATAGGAACATTTGCAATGGATTGTATAATATAGTTTTGCAACAATATGTTATATTTGTAACACAATATGATTTGTGTGCATAAATATGGCATAAAATTACATATGTTTTATATGCATATATATGCTTTATATATGAAATTAGGATTTCCAATGTGTTACATATATGAAATATAGAATTCCAATAATACAATATTCAACATATTTTAATTGTATAAATGCGAATTATGGCTAATATAAGTTATGGTTGCTACTATGATTATACAATATTTATTATACATATATATGTTTCATATATATGAAAAGAGATTTGCCGCAATATATTATGTATATATATGTGCACAAATTTTCAATTTTCTATGAGATGGTAAGTGGGATTTACCATCCTTATTCAAGTTTTTGCCCATTGCATGTTGATTATTTAAAAGAAAAAAGCAAGAAAAATTATATCATATAGTAACATGTTACAAGTTCAGAAATTATAAGGGAATTTAGATTTGAATGTTGTTATGTGTGTATGTGAGTGTATGTGTGTATATATATATATATTGATATGAATTATTTCAAACAAGATGTCACCAAAGTGACTATTGTGAAAATTATTTTGTTTTGGAATAAATAAATGGTTGTGTATATGTAATTTATTTGAATATTGATTAGCCTAAAGGAAAATTTATATTTAACATAATTGCATATGCACATAAGGTAATAAGCACATGATAATTATTTGGTTTTTACGTGTGAGCTCTAAATCAGCCCAAAGGAGGATTTATTATTTGTCATGTTACTTTATTATCAGTGTTTGATTACTACACTAAGATATCACTTACAATTTAATATTTTGTCTAAAGATGAAATATTAATGGATTGCTCAGTATCATGTGATGGGGGTGTACCTTTATTCAAATTTATTATTCCATTTTGGTTTCACTTTGGTACATATGTGAGTTTATTTTTTTTATTTTATTCTTCATTTAGTTTCTACTCCAACTAATATCACTACTTGCATCAACTCAACTCTTATGTTGAATGGCATAAGTTTTAAGGCATGGTATGTAAGTGTCCTAATCACTCTCAAAGTCATGGACCTAGACTTTGCATTAAAGGTTCATAAACCTACTAATAAAGTACCTCATATAAAAAAGGAGAGATAAAAAATATAAATAAATAAATAAAAGGAAGAAAGTAGGAAAAGTTTAATCATACAAGTCTTATGGTCATCAAATGTGCCAATCCAAAAATTATTAAAGGTAATATGTCAAATCAAGTGGACATGGCTAAGACTTTCCTTCAGAACCTTTAAAAGAAATTTGCTATAAATGAAAAGACTGGAACCAGTACAATCTTATCAAAACTAATCTCTAAGGTATATAGAAAAAGGAAACATAAAGGTGTACATTTTGGAAATATCTTATCTTGCTTCAAAAATTCAAGGGTACTCAAGTTAAAGTTGTCAGAGGCATGTTAGTGTGTTTAGTTCTAATATCCCTTTTAGCATAGTTATGTCAATTCAAGGTGAGCAATAACTTCTAAAAGTACTCTTAATCACTTATAAGCTCATCTCATGATGTGTTCAAGAAGATGAGAGATTGAAGCATAATGAGATAACAAGTGCTTGAATGACCTCCACTTTAAAGGATAAGAAGAATGACAATAAAAGAAAGAAAAATAAGGAAGTTCCAGATACAACATTGCAGAAGAAACAACTTAAGGGACAAACTCAAAAGAGTTGTTTCTTCTGTAGCGTTGCAAATCATAAAAGGAAGTAGTGCACCGAAAATCACGCATAGCATGCAAGGAAAGGTGTGCTTCTTAATTTTGTTTGTTTAGACTTTAGTACCTAAACACAAGTGGTGGATATGTTCAAAAGGTTATAAGGCTGAAGTTGAAAATCAACTTAACAAAAGAATTAAAGTGTCATATTTCATTATGGTGGTGAATACCATGGAAAATATGACGAATCTAGTGAACAACATCTGAAACCACTTGTAAAATTCCTAGAGGAATGCAATATCGTCCCATAGCACATTATGCCATGTTCGTCCACTATGAATGGTGTTGTTGAAAGACGAAATAGAATGCTTGAGTATATGGTAAGCAGTATGATTAGTCATTCTATCTTACTTGAATCATTATAAGGAAAGACATTAAAAAAAATTGCAGGATATATATGAATAGAGTTCCAATTAAGGCAACTCAAAAGTCTCCTTGTGAGTGTTGGAAAAAAAAATTAGTCTAAAACATTTTCACATTTAGGGATATTCAACTAAGGTAAAGCCCTATAGCCAAATGAAAAGAAACCAGATTAAGGATTATCAGTTGTATCTCATTGGACACTCTGAAAAATCCTAGGGTTACAAATTTTATTATCCCCCAACTAAGTATATTTTTTAGACAAGGAATACCTAGTTCTTTAATGATATTGAGTTTACAGGGGAAGAAGGAGTTAGAATTTTGTCTTTAAATAGGAATATGTGGATATTCTTTTTGTAACCACTTTTATTTATTTATAAAATTTATTATAATTTTAATTGAAATCGTAATGATGTGAGAATTATGAAAAATGCATTAAAATATCTAAAACATAATAGTATAATTAAAAAAATTCATTACATCAGTTTGTTCATACATCTGTATAGGTAATTTAACAAAAATAGGAAAAAAAGTTTTAAGTCTAATATTTATTTTACATAAAAGATAACCCATTTTTTTCATAACTCCCATAAGACCCTAATTGCATTCTTCTTTAGGATCCAAAAGCATATGGGATTCATGCTATCTATTGTTGCGAACATAATAGGAATGACTTGCAAAGTCATGACGTAGCTCACAATCATGATCTTTTCTATATACTTATCCAATAGGTGGAACAAATACTCAATTAGCATGCACCTTATGACTAAGCTGAGAAATTGCCATATAAAAACATCAATAATAGAGAAATGAGAATAAATTTGCAGTAACATAAAAAAGCATATATGATACTTGGAATAACCCTAGAATATAATGTGACTTAGAATTATAATTTTAGTGATATATGTATGCATGTCAAATATCATATAAATAATATGTAATATGCATTATCAAGCATATAGAAAACAGAGGTAAACAATGTCCTCGACCATTAAGCATTGGGACGTCATATCTGCATTATTCAAGTTACACAAAGCCCAACATATGACCATCATACAACAGGTACCCAAGATAAAATCAAGCAATATAACTTTGGTCTCAATATGTCATCCAAGCCATCATATGGTCAAGATTGGAATAGTTTGAGAGAGAACTATCAATATTTCTTTAGTAATCCTTTAAACATTTATGTTCATATGATGGTTAAAAATCCCTATAGTGTCAATTTAATTCAAGATGTTCTCAACAAGGATACATTATTGTCCTCTCCTAATTCTTGAGACCATTCTCAAAATTTTGTCCTCTCCTAATTCTTGAGACCATTCTCAAAATTTAAGTTATGGCTTAAGAAGTGTAATAACACCATTTTTCCTATAATTATTTAGGCGGTATGACTTTCCATAGATTCTAAGATTAATGAGTTATAATGTCTTGCTAAGGAACTCATAGGGTTCACAATATATATTAAGGCGGCAGAGCCAACCATCATCAAATGGAATTTCAAACTACCAATAAATACACAGTATACATGATTAGTTTAATTTCATAAAGAATAGTTCTTTTCTCAAACTACCATATTGTCACCTCATCATACAAAGTTGAAATACACAATAACATAGACAATTATAATGCATGAATAACAAAATATTCATGTAAGGATACATAATGCACAAGAAAATTCATACATCTTCTTAGCTTAGAGTTGTTATGTCATACAAAATATTTCCCTATATATTCTAGAATATCTATCTAGCATCAATCTTCTCTAAAGAATTCGACGGCTAGGATTTAACTGTATGTTTTTTATTCAATAGTTGTGATTTAATATCAAATCATAAAATATCTAAGATTTAATTAAGCTATAAGACCCACAAATATCTAAGATTTTATTATGTTGTAAGCCACACGGCCCACATTAGGGTAATGCCACATGTCCCTCCTTGTGAATTTACTATTTTACCCTTGACTTTTTTTAAAATGACCATTTTGCCCTTGGCCTTATGAATTTACCATTTTACCCTTGGCATTTTCCAAAATGACCATTTTGCCCTTGGCCTTGTGAATTTACCATTTTACCCCTTTTGCCTTAAAATTAAGCTATATGTTACTTTCTTTAAATGATTCAACTAAACATATTTATTCTTGTTTAATTCTTTCAAATTTTCCCCTTAAAAATCTAATTTACTTCGTATTAAAAATCACTAAATTAGGGATATTACACTTGTAATTGCAATTGACAATGATCAGGAGCAATTTCTCATACCTTACGTTTTTTGACAATCAATTTTGGATCAAGATAATGTTATGGAATTTCTCACACAAGTTCAAGAAATTGTTCTAAAATAGCAAACTTTACAACCTCAAGAACTATTGTCATTAAGGAGAGCCACTAAAGAAGGAAAAAATGCAATTCCATATAATTATATTGTATTTCTCCAAGAACATGATGTTGACATTGGAGTGACGAAAAAAAAAGATCCAATCAATTTTCATCAAGCCATGGAAATTTATAACTCTCAAAGTGGATTGATTCCATGAAAAAAGAGACTAAACCATGAAGGAAAATGACGTATGATATCTTATCCCATTGTCTGAAGGTACAAAGCCCATTGGTTGCAAATGGTTATTTAAGACCAAAAACGATTTGAAAAGTGGTGTGGAGAAGTACAAAACACATCTTGTCACTTAAGGCTTCACAAAGAAAGATGGCATCAATAATAAAGAGACTTTCTCTCTGGTTTCATCAAAAGACCCTTTAGGATTATAATGGCTTTAATGGAAATTACGAGCTACATTAAATAGATGTCAAGACTACATATCTCAATGGCGACATTGATAAAACAATTTATATGGTGCAAACCCAAAACTATGTATCAAGTGGTGCAAAGTTAATGGTTTGTAAATTAAAGAAATCCATCTATGGGCTTAATCATGTGTCTCTTCAATGGTATTACAAATTTCACCAAGTTGTTATCTCATTTGGTTTTGAGATTATTTTAGTTAATGATTGTATAAACCATAAATTCAATGGGAGTATGCATATTTTTCTAATTTTATATGCCAATGGTATAATGCTTGCCAGCAACAATATAGGCTTGTTCCATGAAACCAAGAGATTTCTGGCAAGAAACATTGAGATGAAAGATCTTTGTATGCAGCTTTTGTGTTAGGAATTCATATTCATGGAGATCGCTCTCGAGTTATCCTTGGATTAACATAAAGGGCCTATTCAAAAAGGTTCTTAAAAGATATAGCATGTAGGATTGTGAACTAGGTGACCCTTATGCCCAAAGGAGACAAGTTTAGTCTTAACCAGTGTCCCAATAATGCCTTTGAGGAAAAAGAAATGTAGAAGATTCTTTATTCTTCAGCAATAAGGAGTTTAATGTATGCACAAGTTTGTATGCATTCAGATATTTTGAATATTATGGGAATGCTTATAGATATTTATGCAATCTATAAATGGATCATCAAAAAGCCACCAAATGATTTATGCAATATTTACAAAGAACAAAAATATCTCATGCTCACATACAAAAGATTGGATAAGTTAGAGATCATTAGGTATTTAGATCCTAACTTTGCAGGATGCTTAGATAGTTTGAAATCTACTTTAAGCTCCTTACATTAAGGCAACTAAGTTTATAGCTTGTTATAAGGCATCCAATCATGGAATATGGCTGTAAAAGTTTGTCACTAGGCTGCAAATTATGGATGGAATTGAAAGACCACTTAATATATTTTGTGAGAATATGTTAGCAGTCTTATATTGTAACGAGCTTAAAGAAGTTAAAGCACATAGACATTAAGTTCCTTGTTGATAAAGAAAGAGTTTAGAGTGGTGAGATGTCTATAAAACATAATGGTACATACTCCATAATTACATATTGTCTTACTGAGGGATTACCACCCAAGGTCTTCCATGAGCACACTTTCCATGTGAGTGTTATGTCATTTAAGGATATTCAGTTTTAATGGGAGTTTGTAATTTTACTTTATAGACACATTTTTCAGTTATTTCAATTATGGATTTTAAGGTTATTTTCTATAGAAATAAAGTTATTTCAATTCATTCACACTTTGATTTTGGTATGGTTTGATCTCATTATGATTTAAACAGTACCAATTGGAAATGGACATGTTTAGATCACATTACATTTAATTTCTATGCTACACATCCATACTTGTTCAAAGTCATTTGATTATGTTGATATATGTGATCAAGGAGAGATTTAATTATGATACATGCAACGAAAGTCGCCTTGGTTCTATGTTTTGCATAATCAATAGACAACATTATTTGGGAATGCCTTTAGTTGATCGCAAAAAGGTTTTGAGCTCGTAAGAGTATATTGTGATATACAATTATGAGTGTAATGTGTGTGTGTGTATATATATAGTTCAAGTAGGAGATTGTTAGTATATATAGTCATATATATTATATACATTAAAGATAATAATAATTGTATGTTATATACTATCATATAAAAGGATATGCTCAAATTTAAAAGTAAATTCCATTTAAAATTAGGTGGGCTTAATGCATATTTTTAAATATGGATTTGTATGTGTAGATTTCTTAATATATCTAATTTCAAATTTGATAATGGACCTAATTAAAAACTAGGGCAAAATGTGTCATTATAAAAAGGGTTATGGTTCCCAAATTATAGGAACCAATTAATTAATTTTCCTAAATTAAAAACATATAACAAAAAGCACTCAAGAGCCTAACCATAAGTTTTTTTTTAATTAAATGTTTTTAAAATGTATGTAAAGTAATTATATATTACTTATTTACTTGGGTAATCTAACAATGAAGATCGAGTTCCCAATGAAAAAGAAAAAGAAAGAGAGAGAGAGAGAGATAATTACTCTAAACACATGTTTTAAAAAATTGTAGGTGAAATTTCATTTAATTGTTCATATAATATTTTTTTGATGTCATTTTTAGTATATTTACAATTTTAAGTACACCAATGCACTTAGTTATAATATAGATTCATAATTGTAATATATATGGTGCACTCACAAATAATATTACAATTATATTTTTATATTATAACTGAGTGCATTGTGTAATTAAAATTGTAAGTGCACTAAAGATTTTACCTATTCTATTATCTAAATATAATTACTTTCTCAATATACTAACACCTTGTTAAGGGCTCATTTTTCAAAAGAAAAAAAAAAAGAGTAAAAGTAGTTTTTGGGTCCCAAAAATTTGGAATTACTACCAATTTCAAGCTAAATGTATATTTTGTCATATATTTTTGTCAAAATCCTCAATATTATCCTATATGCAAACTTTGTCAATTAAATTAATAAAATTTGATGACTTATATAACACATGCATAGGTCAACCCCTTAGTTATAAATTAGAGACTTTATCAGCATCAGTTTTCAGCCTGAAAGTGGAGTATTTGCATCATAATTGAGGGTTACGATGAGAAAATAAGAAATGACGTCGTATAGAGGTTAAGATCATGAAAGTAAATAATATAATATCTATGTAAACAATATATAATTTATTTCAACATACTAGAAAGGCTCTCCTCTTATACACGCTATTAATTTATGTTAATTTAATTTATTTTTTGAGAATTGATTCCTTACTATGCCATTTAGAAAGAAATAAAATATCTTGTGCATTAAAAAAAGAATTAAAGAAAAAGAAAGACAGTGAGTGAAAATGGAAAAGTAAACTAATACACGTCTACTAGTTTTGCATACAAATATATTATAATTTTGTTGTGCCTCTATTTTCTTTCATTTGACTAGAAAGTCATGCGAGGTTCCCCTTACTTTAGTTATTCTCCCCTTAAAAAATTTATGCATTTCTTTTTTTGGGTTTTGGATATCATTTTTAGGGTTAATTGAACTAGAGTTTATTTATATAAACACATATAGTTTCTGCGTCTACCAGGGCATGTGATGCCCATGGTGGACTTGATTCAAAGCCACAAAGAAATTTTGATTTGATTCCTCCTCTTTAATGGAGAAATTTTGGTTGGCTGATTACAAAATGCTTTGCCATCATAAATTGCTAGAGTTGAAGGGGAAAATGAATATTTGTAAAAAACATTTGTCTATGGATATTCCTAAATAGAAAATGTACTCATATGGAATATGTATTTGATATGATACTTAATATGATACAATCATATACTTATCAAAAAAAAATTTGCGAGAATGACATCGAATCGATGCTTAAATATTTCTATTCATTTTTTTATTAGCTGTGACATTTATATATATTTTATATTTCAGTTTATATTTTTTTTTTGGTTATATGTCACATAATCTTCTTTTATCATGAATTTCTATATATTAAAATATACATATATATATATATATATATATAGATAAACATATGCATATCTCTACTAGTATCGAAAAATTTTTAAAATTAATATATTTTAAATATCATATTGTATCTAATATTTATAACGGTATAGGTAATTGAGGACTATTAAAAATAACAGCTCATCATATAAGTATCACCACAGGGTGACAAAGTGAAGTGAAATCTTATGGAACAAGTGTACTATTTTGGCCTCCCATCATTCACGATTTTGTTGAACAAAATCTAACAAAGGTATGCATCAATTCCTGCCATGTTTGACGCAGGCAATATGATTTTCCTTTATAACATGGAACTCATTAATTCAAATTTAAACAATCCATTATCGTCCAGGTAAACTATCTTAGTGTCTACACATTGGGACCCAAATGTCAAGTTCGGACTATTGCTTAACTCTTTTGAATATGAATGGCAATACCATTATTGGCTAATGACACCTATGAAATAACAGCATCCCCTGGCTTATGCCATTGCTGTTCAATTTAAATTTCTGTACTTCTCCCATATGCAGTCTAGGCTCTATACACCGAAGAGGAGCACCTCTAGTAATGATTTTACTCATATTTACAAACAAGAAAAATAATATATGAGCCCAACGGTCATTAATAAAAAAAATAAAAAAAATTATATTTTCATTCAACAATTTTTATTTTATAAGAAATTCTCTAATAGCTTAAATTATTAGAAATGATCTGGATTTCTCTAGACACATTAGTCTGTTAGATTGAAATTCCTTCATATTTAACTCCAAACATATTATGGTCCTATTGAATCTATCATAGTCACGATTGAAACAAAATTGCTTTTAATCTTGGACTAGAATTAAAATATTAAATTTCAATTAAAATTAAAAATAATGTCATATAATTTTGAATGTGTGATGGCATAACAATGTTAGCTCAATGCTGAAAATTAATTGGATTTAACATTTTGTTCTTGTTCAAAATTTAGGAAATGTATAATCATACTTTAAAGTTGATATATAATTTTATAATAACAATTAGTTCAAAATTTTAATTTTTGTTAACCAAACAAATGTAATTTCCAAAGAAAGTAAATACTAGAATACAACATAAATGGTTTTTGCTTCACTAATTCTGGCAGAGAAAAGAATTACTATTATTTTTTAAAGTTATTAGCCAAATAAGAATCAATTGGTTGTGTATTTTGTTATATTACTTTAAAAAAACTCAACTTTCATAAGTCTAAAAGTTATGGTCTCATTCTATATTTAACACTTATAATGCACAACGACATAAAAACAAGATATACAATAAACTAAACTTTATAATCTTTTTTTTACCGAAAAAACAGTGTATAACATTTTATTTCTCAATAACAAAATACCTAAATATGAGTGATTATTTTATTCTTCACAAAATACAACACATGTACAGGATAATGCCTTATTAAATATTTTTAATTATTGTATATTCAAGTTTATCTCTAATTTTTAAATATCTCACACTTTAGTTATTTATAAAACAGTTCAATTTTGAAAATTAAGGTGTTCTTTAATAATCATGCACAATTTTTTTCTTGCCTAACATATATATATTTTTTGCTGGTAAATTACCAGTCAATTTCAAATGTTTATAATTATACGAAAATTTCTTAATGAAATATGAATAATATATTTAAAATTAATATATTACTTATTTGAAGAAACTATATATACACATACATTTTGAAACATAGCCACCTCAATAATTATTTTGGTATACAAGCTTTATAATGTAATATTTTACTCTTAAATTATCAGTAGAAGTATCAACGTTGTATATTTGTTGAAAGTAAGGTAAATTAAACTTCTTTTTCTCATAAATGTCTAAATTAATTCTTTTTTTCTATTACGTAAACATACATAAACCTCCTTTAAACCAAAAGATGACCACAATAACTTTTGTAAAATAATATTAATTTCTTTTATTTCAAATATAAGTTAAGAAAAATCAATTATTTACTCCTTATATTTTACATGAATTTTTAAATTGGTGCATACACTTTATTGTTTTTCAAATCTATTCTTATAATTTTAGAAATATTTAATTCAGTCCCTACCATCAGTTAGTTTCTTAACATCATTTGTAGAATGCTGATGTGGAGTACCCGTAAGACAGGAAGGATGCCAAGTTAGCTCTCAAATTGATAATTCAATTTTTTTAATATTATAAAATTTTAAAATAAAAAAGTTTAGCTCTCTGTGTTATTGCACTGTTTTTCTCAGTTCGTCTCTGCCCCTCACCTTTTTCTCTCTCTGTTTCTGGTTTTCATTTTCTGTCTTCTTCTTCTTCAATGCTCTGTTCACTGTTTCTCTCATTCATCTCTGATTCAAGTCTCGTTTTGCATGTGATTCAAAAGCTGCTAGAAATTCTCTACAAAATAACATGAACTTTATGGTAAGAACCAAGGTTTCTTCTGTTAAATGAAGCAAGATCTATGATTCGACCTTCACACATCCGTTCATAATTAATGCCTATAACTTTATTAGCATTCTGCTTCAGTATAGAACTACTTATTTGCACGAACTTTAGCAAGCACAGCCAATGCTACTTTTTCTAAATTAACAAATAAAAAAAATGAAAAACATGTTCGCTTCGAGGCAAGTTGAAGGCTACCATTTCACCTTTCAGTTTAGAGAAAATGGCACAAATGAATGCAGAAGTCATTCCTCTTTCTCAATACTACATACAAGAATCTGTATTGCTATAACCTTATAGTTGTGCTTTGGGATCTCACCAGGTCCACTCAGAAGATAGAATAATTGAAAGGATCAGAGATTATACTGATTCATAAAAAAAATTGAGTTTGACTGACACATATGAAAAGATCAACATCCCTATTATTTAGTTTATATACAACATATAAGTTTAAAATAATTTTACATTTATTATATTAAAACATCTTTTGGATATATTTTCAGGTGTTTTGGAAATCAAAATGTTCATAAAACGAACGCCACCAGAATGTTTTCCAGCTTCTTATTGCATGTTTTGAGCTAACTACAAATAGCTACATGTGGTACATTAGTGGAGTGCTTCTTAGATGCAGAGCAAGCCAACTTGTAGTATCATGAGGCAAACTTCAAATTCTATCACCTGCATACATACATATATATATATATATATATATTAGTCAAATTTCTTTTAAAAGTGACAAATATGTATAGCCTCAAACTAGTAACAGACTTTAATAAAAGCTGAATATAACAAGACTATCATGAGGATTCTTTTTATCATTTTTGAACATACAATAAGAGAGATTTTGATCCAACATCAATTAAACCATAAGACATACTAAAGTATATTGGCATAGAAAGCCAAGTGAAATACCATAAACCTGACCAATCTAACGTACAGTAAAAAAATTGGCCCATAAAAACTCTTACTATCATTGCTGCAAATTTCAACAGTGATACTTTTTTTTTTAGATATAAGTGTACTTGCAATACTATTATTTGAAAGCATAGCAGAACATCAAGTTTTTTGACATCAACACAAACTATTATGAGCAACAAGGACATATACTGTTCTTGAGACATTCAGATACCTGCAAAACATGAATCTAAAAGCAAAATTGAACAAACGAGTCTTTTACTTCTGACACCAACACTGATTATTATGAGTATCAGAGAAACATAAGAGAAATATTAAGTAGAAGCTGAAAATGTAGAATCAAATCGCTCCTGGACCTTGTCATTTGTCCACTTCAAATTCTTCCACCATTCTTGCTCACCTGTGATGGTTCTCAGGTTAGTTGCATTGGTTGAATTGAATGGTAAAGATTCCAACTTGGGACAATTCTGAATATGTAACAGCTCCAAAGAAGGCCATGCCAAATTATTAGCTGGGCATATGAATTTCAGTTCTAACAAGTTATCCAATAATAGCATCTCCAGTTTCGGAAGCACATGCAGCTCACTTTCAGTGACCTCCTCCAACTTGATAAGTTCTTCAATTTTTGAACAATCTTGAACTATTAATTTTTGCAGTTCCGGGAAATCTTCAATTGCTACTCTGAAGAAGATGCTTTTCAGTATTGGACAGTTCTTCAATGTCAAAGTTTTTAACATAGAAAAGCTTCCAGGATGTAAGGGACCCCTAAAAACATATTTCAGATGTAGCAAATTATCCAAGTATAATTGCTCTAAATTTGGTAAGAGATTATGATTTTCATGAGTGATGCCGTTAATAGCATTGCCAACCTGATCACCTGCAACGATGGTGGACATTTTATTGCATCTCTCAATCAAACAACCACGGATACAGTTCAAGCTTGATGTCCCAACAAACTCTGATAGATTTCTGATGTCCTTATGACGGATAAGCTCAAATGCTTGAGTCTGAGAGAGTATCTCGCTTATTGCCAGGTCATCCTTCTTTTCACCATTGCAATATTTTACATACTTGGTATTTCTAGGCTCAAAGGACTCAAAGATTTTAGGATGTTTAGAGTTTTCACATCCCACAAAAAATTGAAATGAAGTGAATTGATTTTGACCTCTCCATGATTTGCTGGTTTCAAGAAATTTTCCAAGAATTTCTGAGGAAGGAAAGCAACATCTTAAAGTTGTAAGATTTCCCAAAGAAGCCACCTTCTGTAAAACATATTCAGCATCGTTACACCATTGCTCAAGGGATTTCACTTCAATGAGCAATTCTTCTAAGTTGTAAAGCCTTGAAATCACGTCATGATCAATATCAACACCTTGGTCCCTACTTTGATCACTGCCTGTAATGTATGGGACCCGTAGGCATCTTAAATTAACCAAGCATCTAATATAAGATGGTATGAATTTTACTGCAGTACCTCGAATGTCAAGTACCTCAAGATGTTGAAGTGATTCTATTGCAGATGGCAACATTGTCAAGAGCAAACAACCATTTAGATAGAGTGCCTTAAGACCAGTTAATTTTGACAAAGATGAAGGTAACTGCCTTACTTTAGTACCATACAAGTCTAACACAAGAAGATTGCCCATATTGTTAAAAAAGGCTGGTGGGATTATGGCCAACTCTGAATTCTTTTGTAGCAGTAGTGTTCGAAGCATGCTACAATCTTGGTTTGTTGGTAGACCATCCTTTATGCTGCCAATCATAGAGACCCATCTGGCATGTTGCCATGACTTTAATCTTGAGGGTTCCTCAAATTCCTTACTCTCAACGTAAAAGCTACATTCTGGATATTTGGATGATATATGTAAAGCAAGTTGCCTAATACAATCATTCATCCGAACATATATCATTTGTTCCCCTCTCTCTAGCAAGGCGACATTAATAAGGTCCTCCAGGGTAGCAATACCTTGGTTGCGCACACTTTGGTACTTAGTTGCTGCATTAACATCACCAAGAAAGCCGTGAGCTATCAAACACTCCACCAAGTAATCTGTGTAAACCTTACTATTTGCAGGGTATAACGAAGTATAAAGGAAGCACCTCTTTGTCTTTTCATCATTTAGCTGATCATAACAAAACTTCAAACATGAGTATAACTCTTCTAAACCTTGATTTTCTAGTTGAGGCCATGGCTTGAGGTTTTCCAAACCTGCTTTCCAACTAAAAACAGACTCTTTTTGTACGAAAGACAGTGCTATCATATGTATAAGAAGGGGAAGACAAGAGCACCTTTTACATATAAGCCGAGCAATTGGTTCAATAGCTGGAAAATCAATATCAGGAGCATCTTTTACAATGTTTCGAAACATCTTCCAAGCTTCGTCAGGGGATAACTGCATGACATTGACTCGTCTATCCATCTTATTCAACCTGCAAACATAAGGAAATTGTGTAGCCATTACCACCTTACCACCACTGTTAGTTGGGATTCCAAGATGGTTCAAATCGATGCGGTCCACAACCCCATCTAAAATCAACAAATATTTTTTTCCCTCCAACTCTTTATTTATTCTTCTACCAACTTCATCAAGGTCAGTGTTGCCTTCTTTGTCCACCATCAATCGATCTGCAATTCTCTGTTGAATTTCATGATCAGTCTGATTAGCTTGATTAGCTGGCACTCTTATGAAAATGACTATATCAAACAACTTAGCAACCTCTTCATTGTTATTTAAGTTTCGCATTATTGTTGTTTTCCCCACCCCTTTTGTTCCACAAACTCCAATGACTTTTACTCTATAATTTTTCAACAAAGCCAAAATTTGTTCCAAGGCGCCTTGAAGAGTTGGATACTCCATAATCTGTGGAACACCTAACTCCTTTAAGACTGGCTCTGGCAATTTATCAAATAGAATGTCATTTGGAAGTTGCTCTAAAAGTTGATGCACTTCCCCAAGCTTTGTTGCCATCTTTTCACTCAAACGTGATCGCTTCCAAATATTCAATTTTGATTTCTTTTCTCGTTCATATTGTTTACTCAAGGAATCCACTTCTGCAGCAAAATCTGATGCCATGTTCATCCATAAGTTGTAACTATTAGTTGTATGTTTCTGTTTCCTTCTCTTCACTTCCCTGTCATTGTCCTCTTTCAAAGCAAGTAGCTTCTCTAGGGCTTGTTTCAACTTTTTATGTCTTTCATCCAGTTGTTTGGATGACGCAATTTTTTTGCCAAGGTAGGAACTTGATCCTTTAAGCCCAAAACCCACCACCTCTCCCAAAGGAGGTGCTACAAGTTGAATTGCAACCGTCGCAGCAGCTACTTCAGCCATTGGGAAACTTCAAAGCCTAGAGAAAAATAGTTCAAGAAATGTCAACAAAGAGAAAATTTTAACTTAACATGTTTGATATAGATCTTATAGAATCTTTCAAACTAGGATATAATGAAACTATCTTGTTAGGTGTTCAATGATGCATATATGTTTTTCAAGTAGCTAGCTTGAATTCACCTTGTTCATATTTGCTTTCAATATTGTTTTTTCATGAATACTTTTCTAACAAAATAATCTTAACAATTAAAAACTACGACAATAATCACACTTTTTGTTAATATTTTTTCTAACCAAGTTGGCTGCTTGAATTCAAATTGTTATAGCATATTTTTTCATGATATAATTATAATATAGAATAAAATAATTACATTCATATTGTGATTATGTTGTTGTAAACATATAGACGCTTGCCCAATTGTTCTGGAATTAAGAATAAGACGCTAAACTTAGATGCAAATATCACTTACCACTTTACCAATGATCACGAAACTCCATTGCTCTTCCTTCACCCCTTTATAGCTCTTTCTTGTTACGCACTATGCAGCATTAAGTAATTAGAATCCCCTCAGAAATGATGAACTTGACATTTAATTTTCTGCCAAACCAAGAACTATGAAACTATGAATGTAAATTCAGAACCGCCCCGAGTCTTAAAGCTGTTTCAACATCATTTGCCCAGAAGAGAAATTAATTAAAAAGAAAAAGAAATGTTGACCAAAGGAGCAGATCTTAAGCTTTTGATTCCGACGAAGGGCTTCAGTTTTTGGTCATCGTCTGAATGCTCAAGCTTGAAGTGATATTGTCTACCCAGAAAATGAATAGATAGAATTTTCTTACATAGTTGTGAGACTTTCTAAAAAAGCGATAATAATTAGTCGTGTGAATTAATAAATATATTTAACATTAAAATAAAAGTCAATATGTAGAAATTTCAATAATTCTCCCAACGTATAAGTTTTTAAGCCAATACAATGGTATGAAAATAGATATATTAGTTGTTAAATCAAATAAGAAAGAAATAACAAATATGATTCGCAGCCGAGGCAGGGAACATCAACATTGTATCCAATCGTATTGAGAAAGACGGTTCTCGTGTTCTACAAACGAAAATCACGCATGCTTTATTAATTATAATATTCTATGAACATCAAGAGTTGCTCTCACATACAGTCACCGTGAGGATCCACTCAGCAAGAACTGAAGGACAAAGACAAAAACAGAAACAACATAAATGGCGTGAGTGAGGAGCATATTAAAACTTGCGAGAGAAATCATTGAAGCAGGATGAAGCTTTGAAAGTGTAGTGAAGCAGAACCAGCGGCGGAGACAGATAACTAAAGGTTAGGTTTGGATACTGAAACGAGATGTTTGATTTATTTTAACTCATAGTATTCCCATTAGTTAGGGAATTAATTTATTGCTTTTTGTTTTATATAATTCTAAACACGTTTTCATTTTCATTTTATTTTATTTTTTTATTCTCATTCACTCACAAAAATTTTAATGATTAAACAAGCCATTATGCTCTTGTAATCAGTATTAAGAAATCAATAAATGGCAAAGACTTATTTATGAATTTCTTAAACTATGAGAACTAATTTTAAAATAAAATAAGATATAATTTAAGAACTAATTTTTAAAGTCATGTAAAATATAATGACTAAATAATTAATTTTTTAAAATTTTTTAAAAAGTATAGTAACTCTTTTCTTTGCTCAAGAAAGAAAGTCACAAGAAAAAAAAAAGTATTTTTATGTACTATCCCACCTTTTTGTTTTTATAAAATTACCTTTTTTTTTTAATTGGCAGGCAAACATTAAAATTTTAAACAAATTTATACTGTAAATTTTGTATATTAGTTTTAAAATATGACCATACATTTCATGAATTAATTTGAACGAACATATATTTTAATCTTGAAGTGTATTTTTGAGATTTTTATTATACTAATATAAAATTGTTTACAAAATTTTAACAAAAATTTAAGCTATAGTTACCATTTTTTGAGAAAATGTTTGTTTTGAATATTAGACTTATAGAAAAGAATAATAAGATTAAATCATTAAGTAAATTTTAGAATTTATATCGATCCAGATTCAAACTAGGTTTTTGTAACTTAGAACCTCATCCATATGTTTTTGAACAAAAAAAATTTTTAGTAATTAGAGAATCTCCAATAATAAAATAATAATAATAAATAATATTAAATTAATAAAAATTATTTTTTATTCATAAACAATAACTGAAGAAGATCCAAAGGCTATGCTTTTACAGTTGGCCAAATGCTTTGTGGATTGTGCCCATCATTATGCTTTCACAGTTGGCCAAATGCTTTGTGGATTGTGCCCATCATGAACATCAATTAGTTACTCTAAAGAAAAATTAGTGGTGAGTTTTGATTGTTTTATGCCCTTCACATGCTTTAGTTATTCCAAACTCTTGAAAAGATTAAACGCAATGATAAAGCTTGAAGTATGTTAAGAAAGAACAAGACCCAAATATAGATATCACTTACCCGATTTCATGTGTTTCCATTGTTCAGTCTTCTTTCTTATGATCTCCTTTCTAGCAATTTCTTGTGAAGCATAAAGCTGAGTAGTTAGAATCTCTCGAATTAAGTCATGAACTTGTCATTTTTCTGCGAAACCAAAAGAGTTATGGTTGTAAATTGATCAGAACCGTCTGACTCTTAGTGTTGAAGCAGTTTTAACTTTCAACATCATTTACTCACAAGAGAAATTAATTGAAGAAGATGAAACATTTGATTTATGGGTTATGCATACCTAGAACTTGGCTAATGAAGGAGCTAGTGTTCTTTGACGCCGTTGGTGCGATGCTTTGACGCCGATCAAGAGTTTCAGTTTTGAGTCAACTCCAAACGAAAGTCTACTCAGAAGGTAGACAATAATTCAGGGAGAAACTGTGCTATAATCGCTGGCTTGCTTTTAACTAGGATGATATTAATATATTATATGAGTGGAGGAAAGCTAGATAAGCTCTCTCTTGAGGTAAAGTAAAAAATTTATTTAGTTGATAAGATAATAATTTTTATGCACTCTGTATCTATTACTCAAAAACAAAATAAAAAAAGAATATGCAAATTCAAAAAAGGTGACGGGACCCGTGCTCCAAGAACCTTTGTTTCTCCCTCCTTTTTATAATTTAGGTTAAAATAGAATTATCGTCATTCAATTTTATTTATAATTTTTAATTGATTATTTTAAAATAATTCTTTAAATTTTAAATTTGTCACAAATTTGTAGTTAGGTACTTTGTATGAAAGAAATTTGAAATGAATTTAAAACTTAAGATACCACCTTGAAACATTTTAAATTTAAAGGACTAATTTAAAATATTTTAAATTTAAGGGACTATTTTAAAACAATAAATACATAAAAGAGATTATAATAATTTTTTTCTCTTCTTCTCTTCCTTATTTTTTAACTCATTTTATCACTCTCTTTTATATTATGTAACATAACAGACATACATTGTTATCATCACAAATTTATAAATATTAGAAATATTATTTGAATTATGACATTGTAGGAATAGTCATAAAAGTCAAAGAGATTTCTCACTTAAATTTCTCTTGTTAGCGAAAGAAAGGAGATAATCCTCTTGAGTTTATTTAATAAATGATGACAGTAATTAAAAAAGCATAGATAAAAATATGTAAAAGCAGGCAAGAATAAAAATACGAAAGAAGAAATAAAAGAGTAAAGTATAAAATAAAAAAATTAGAAAAGGGAAAAAATAATCAAATATCATGTAATAATAGAAAGAAAACCTAAAAGATATGCTATTTTCTTACCTTTATTTATTGTTCTAAAAGTATTTCAAAATGATAGTTTATGTTCCAAACTACTATAATATTTATCCTATACGATGAGATTAATGGACAGATATAAGATGTATTTAAAACTTAATGGATTAATTTGAAATAATAAATAAATGTAAGAGATCAAAATGTTATTTTAACGTATAAATTTTTATAAGTGGATAAAAAAATCAAAGACAATTTCTCAAAATTATAATCAAATTACAATTTTAACTAACGAATTATACAAATGTAATATTTAATTTTCTTACATTATTGTAGAAATAAAAATGTTATCTACGTAACGTTATTGGTTTTTATCGTCTTTCTAAACTTTCTCTAGTATCCATGACTTTTTCGATACAAATTTTAAGATATAATTATTTTTTTAGACAAGCATTCAAATTATACAGCATTCTTTTTTTTTTTTGAAAAAAATTACATCTTCTTTATTAAAATAGAAAAATACGTTATACTGATATTTCTTGCAAAATAAATAAAGTGCATCTATTTTGACCACTCTTATAGTTATTACTTATATAATATAACAAATATTTAAAATATAATTGGCCAATATAAAATAGTTATTTTTAAATTAACAAAAATTCAGACACAAAATAAATAAGCATTAAAATTTTTTTTTAAGAAATACATTTTAAATAAGTTATCTTCGTAATAAAAGAAATTAATATAATTCTAGAAGTTATTTTGGTCCTCTTTTGGCTTTAAAAGTGGATTAGGCATTTTTACATAATAGAAAGAAAAACTATATAGTTTAGAATTTCTTGCAAAAACAAGCGTAGTTTACCATAATTTTGACTAATATACAATCTTGTTACTACTTGTGATAATTTAGAAGTAAAATGTTACAGTTTAGAGTCACACACCAAAATAATGAGGTGGCTATGTTTCAAAGAATTTATATGTCATTTCTTCAAATAAATAATATATTTAATTAAATTATAGTATAACTTTGTGAAGAATAAAATATTCATTCATTTTTAGGTATATATATTTGAGAAATAAAAATGTTATAAACTTTTTTTCTGGTAAAAATAATTTCTTCCAATTTTCCAAACAAATGAAGAAAAAGTAATATTTTTATGTTGTATTATAATATTTTTTTGGGCAAATTACATTTTTTTGGTAGACAAACATTAAATTTCTAAACTACATTTTACTATTAAAATAATATATTTATTTTAAAATATAATTGTAGTATTCCAAAATTTAACATTTGAAATTTTTACCTTGAGAGATAATTTTTCTAAACATTGACGTAGGAAAAAGAAAGAGAAGATAATAAATAAATATATAAAATAAATAAATACAACAATAAAATTAATTGTAGAAATATGAGCTTTAAGATGGCTATTATATTAATCCATGTAACAAGTTTTATGAATTCTAAGTTAGCTCAAATAACTAAGCCTGACCCAAGCTTGCATTAGGACCTAAGTTTAAATCCCCTCTCTTGCATCAGAGTATATTTTTTTGTTGGGTTACCACGTGTCTCTAACAATAAAATTACCAAAATGCCCTTAAGACATTTTCTTCTCCTCTATTTTTCCTTCTCTTCCCCGAGTGCAATGAGCCTCTTCCTCCTCTTCAGAAATTTTGCAACTTCCTCCCCTTGAGTATACCAGCACTAGCAACCTTGGTCATTCAGGGTGGCCAGGAAGCTCCCAGAACTTTGACGAAGTAATGGCATGGAAGGTAAGTTTTTTGAGCTAAAAAAATTTGTGATTTGGGCGAATTTAATCTAATTTTGATGGGGTTTTTTATGCTAATAATCATTTCAACTTGTTATCCATAGATTTCAACCTTTAATTTTGTGAAAACTTATCAAAAATCGAGCTTCTTCTGGGTTGTTCGTCGCACATGAACAGTATGTGAATAGTAAAGTCAAAATTGAAATTTGGTCAAATTCAGGTGAAATTTTGTGGTTTTGTTTGAGGGTTTTGATTAAGAAATGATTTTTGTATTGTTCTCTACTTATTTGAGTTTCCAATTTCATCAATTAGTACTTGGATTTGGAAATCCCTAATTTTTTGGATGAAGACCATGAATGGTGTGAACAGTGTTAGATGCTCGAAAATTTGAAATTGAGGCATGATTTGAAGTTGTTTTGAGGAAATACTTTAGGTGCTTTGATTCTAAGTGAGGTTCTAATAATTCTCATGCGTTAATTTGATATTTGGAATACTAAATTAAAAACCCCTCTTTCTTGGTAGGAAATTCCCATGTGTTACTAAACATCAAGAAAGATTGTAAGAGTTGTTTGAAGTTGCCAATTGTTTGGTAAGTGATTTTGAGAATTTTCACTCAAGTTCGCATTAAAATTCATTGTTGTATGAGGGAGTTTTGTGAATAAGAGTGCAATGAAAGTAATTATAATTGTTCCATACTTACTTTATTAATGACTAGAATAATTTTTAGACTTAATTGGTAATGTTAAGTAACTCAATGACTATAAAATGTATTATCTGAGTTTATTAGGCTCAGGGCATTTTCAAAGCCTTGGAAATATGTTTAGTGCAAAAGTATCAATGTTCAGCATCAATAAAAAAGAGGCTTTAAATTGTGGATCATTAGGTTTTCAAAGTGCTTTCCAAACATGTGTATACCATTATGTATAAGTTGTGGAAGTTAGGATCATTAAGTGGAAGAATGGACAAATGCAGAAAATAAGTACCAAGAATTTTGTTTGAATAAATTATTGTGAGAATTTCTTTCAAAAATTATTTTAATTAATATTTTGATTAGTAGGAAAAATTAAAATTTATTAATTGTTATATTTTTAGGGTTAAAATTGTCATTTTTATATCCGACGGTAAGAGGGTGATTTGTGTGTACCATGACCAGATAAGTAAATAATTCTAATTGTACAAGATTTTTTAAAATTATCTATTTTTAAATATAAATTTTTTTTGTTACTTATGATACCTTAGGCAGACTTCTGAAATTATAAATTTTGTTGTATATTTTGAAACCAAGGAATTTTGTTAGTTATAAATTTTATGATTATGTATTTTTGAATTATTTGAATTATTGAAATATGAAATTATAAAATGGTCTGACTCTGAAACTCTAGTTTTTGAATATGGATATTTGTATATTTAAGAAATTTTTAGAAATATGTCTAAGATAGAATCATGTAGCTAATGGCAGTAAACATTAGCCGTAGTATATTGCAATTAGTATTCTAATATGGTTGGATATAATGCATTTAACTCCATATTCTATTTGAGGCTTAAGGTCATTGTTATATTTATTCAAAGCCTATGGCCAATTATGGATCATTGCTCTAATTTGATTACATTAACCTTGAGTTAGTTATGTATTCTAAATATATGATGGTTTTATAAGAGATTCCCAACATATTCGGTTAATTTGGATATTTTAAATTCATATTAGATGTTGATTCATTTGAGTTAAAAACATGATTTGAAGTTTTAAGGTTGGATTGATTTGATAATAAATGGTTTTCCCCCTACACCTTGAATTGTTGAATTATCTTTGTAAGTTATCTAGTTTTTAAACAAAGAAAGTTTTGATGATAAACTCTATCATTGTCAATATATTGCTTCCCTTATATTATTAGAATTATCTGCTAATTGAGTTTTCACTGACCCCATTATTTAACATTTTTAATATTCTAGGTCGTTGTATACATATGTGGGATATTGAAGCTTTCTATTCTATTGTATGTCAAATTATTTTGTTGTAGAATTTTCGGATGATGATTTATGTATCAATTTAAGTTCTGTTATCTTTGAGGTATCTAATAGACTTACGAAGACGATGGATACCTTGTTCTCCATGTTGATCATGTTCTAAGGTCGTGACAATAACCATCATTTACTGAATTTTGAACAATAACAAAGATGTTAAATCCAATTTAATTTCTAACTAGAAGGAAATTTCGTGAATTAGAAAAATTTTTTTTTACAAGTTTAACATTGAGCTAAGGATTACCATGTCATCATAGTCAAAATTATATGACTTATTGCTGTTAATTTAATTTATATGTAATAATATTTTTAATTTTGGTCTAAAATTTGAAAAAAAATATATTTTGTTATGCATCATAAAAATATTTTTTATTTTTTAAATTGTTTATGTTGTTTTTCTTGTGTCATCTGTAAAGAAATATTGGATTTTCACTTTTGAGACCTGTTAATCTTAAAATGACGTTGTTTTATGGGAAAATTCATTTTTTGGTTCCTATATTTTACAGTAATTTTAATTTAGTGCTTATAATTTTTTTTTAATTCATTTTTTATACTTTGCTCCCCATTAAAAACTAATCCTTACTGTCTAGAACCGTCATAACGGTGTTTGTTTTGTGCTATGGTGAATGATCGAGCTTACATGTCATATTCCACGTGGGCATATTGCCAACACCGTTAAGCAGCTTAGCGAAGATAGCGTTGAGGAATTTTCTCCCCCTCTCGTATCACAATAGCAGAGTCAGAGAGAAGCTATGAACCAACAGAACATCAAGACTCCAAATATGTACACATTCGATTTCTATGTTGTGACCCTGTCGCCTGATACTCCGGTGCCATGTATCCTCTTGTCCCTTCCGCCGATCTCACCGTCTGGCTACAGGACCACTTCAGCTCCTTGAATTTCGTAGAATCGGAACCGGACGTTGAGTCGGCGACAATCACTTCACCATAGAATTCCGAGGTACCGAGAAAGCCACGTCGATAGATCACTGAAGCTGGGATTCAAACAATTGCGGAGACAATCAACAAGATTCTCACCGCAAAAATACTCATACACAAGATAAAGTTTGATCGAGCTACTATGGCGGCACCGACAAATCATAGCAAGCCGATCTCGGAGCTCAGGCAAGTCCATGAGGTGGCGAAACTTGCGCTGGAAAACTAGAACCTCCTTGTCGCTAATGAGCTTCTCCAAGATGAAAAGAAGAGGAGGAGGAGAAGCTTTTCAGGATAGAAAAATTGAAACTTGATGGCGATTCTGCCCTGGGTTTTATTTTTCTCCTTCTATTTTTACTGGTTGGTTGAAAGTATAAACTAAATAATTTTTTGTCCTTTTCTTTCATTTTGATTCTTCTTTATGAGAAGGTTTTCTTTGTGTGGTGCAATTGGCAAATTCTTCTTGGTCCACGTAGGGATGAAGGAATCAAAGAATTTAGGATTACAAAGCTTCCCATGTTTTTCTACAAATAAAGTATGCAATAATCATTTGTTTGTTCAAGACGGTGAACAAAAAACACTTCATGATTTTGAAGATTATCCGAACACAGGAATCTCACCATCCAAGCTCATGAAGGACCATCATTCACAAGGTATATCAACGTAAACTCGACCTATTAAACTTATCAACTTACTGTATAACTTAATAATTTTTTATTACAACTTTAAATGGCGGGATAATATACATTATACATATTTGTGTGAATCATGAAAGAGATTTAAAGGTCTTACACTGAACAAAAGCCCCATAAAGAAATTATTCCAAATGGAAGGTTTGCTTAAGTGTTGTGATTTGTATTCCAACTGAACAGAAAAGAAATTTCCACCCCGTGAAAATAAAAGCATTGAAGAAGAAGAAAAGGGATTTTCGAAGTTAAAGCTACAGTGTGAGACATAAGTTGAAACGCCAGAGATTCGCGTCGAACACGGTTTTCTATGGGTTCATGGCCACCTCTTGTTTCATACACGGTCCCTCACAGCCTCTCTCCGTCTCTGCTCTTCTTGTGAAACAAGAGGGGAAGAAAATTCATCTTTGCTGAGTTGCTTATATGTATTGGCAATATAATTCCCAGTGGATTATGCCAGGTAAGATTCATGGTCCACTTACGCACGAAACAAATATTGTTATAACCGTTTAAGACATGGACAGATCAAGACTTGGCTTGACTCAGCCAATCTTGCTTAGTTTAATTATTTTGAATCAGGTCAAAATTATTCTAAGCATGAATACTGGTTCATCTTGAAGGAATTAAGCCAGGTTCCGGGCCACTACATTATCTCAGGGTAGCCTAGTGATATATGTTTTAAAATTTTTTATATGTTTATATATACCTGTTATTTTAAAAAAAATAGTCACTTTTTGGTTATGACAAATATAGATCATTTTTATTAATATAAAATATTTTTTTTATTATATATAAATCATAATTTTTAGTTTTTCAAAATTTAATTAAAAAACATAAAAAATAATAAAATTTGGTGACTCGGCTCAACCCAATTTTATTCTGAAGTCCTGAGATTGGGCCACATTTTATGGGAAGTTTGAATATCCCTAGTTTTAAATGGTAAGAACTAATTTTTAAACATAATAAAATATAGAGAGTAAATTTAAAAAAAATCATAAGAACTGAATTAAAAATTATTATAAAGACCAGAAGATTTATTTTATTTTATTTTATTTTGACTAAAAACGTTTCTATATTTACAACGTCTTATAATCTTAAGTCATAGGATTCAAATTCAATTGAAAAAAAAAGGTAGAAACAACCCTGACATATTTTCAAAAGCATTGTCTGAGGTGGCAATTTTATTATTAGATATGTTTTTTGATAACATTTTAATAATTCGTAAACTATTATGTTCTTTCATATTGTTTTTCTCTTATGAATAACGGTATATTTTTAAAATTTTATATCCACAAATCCACACAAGATGATTGCGTCTGAGAACTTAATGCCGTAATCTATTAGGAAGAGATTGACACATTTTGTTATGTTAAAAGATTAAAATAAAATACAAACAAATTAAAGGCCTAATTGAAATCAAATTAAAATTTAAAGAACCAAAATCGAATTTCTTCAACAATTATTTCAATTTACTGTTTGTAAAAGGTATCAAATATTTTTATATTCTATTACAATTTTATTCCTCACAGATATATTATGACAAATTAAATATTTAAAAATTTTATTTTATGTAAAATCAGTTTCTTATTAATAAAAATTAAAAAATATTTTATATAATTTAAATTTATATAAAATTAATTTTATACAAATTTAAATTTTTTAACAAATAAATGATAGAAACCAACTTTTTCTCGCTTTCAAAACAACTTTCTTTAGCCAGAGCGCTTTCAAAACTATCAAACAAAAACAAAATGCCCTGTGCTCTTTGATCAAAACCAACCCGTTGACTCGACCAGAGAGAGAGAGTAGAAAGAACAGTGGCATATTCTGATGCAAAGCAGCCATGTCCATTGAAATCTTCCATTCCATCAATCTGTAAATCAGACCAGTGCAGGTATGCATGCTTTCTCGACCATCTAGTTGTTTTTTCCTTTTCTCTTTTCGGGCTTTTGCATTTATATCGTGCGTACTTGATGGTTCTGATCTTTAAACTGGTGAAAATTTCCTGGACCTCTTTGTAGTTTAAGTGGGTTATTTTACACCTATCATCTTTGGTATGATATGAGCTTCTATGTTCAGAAAATTTTCTTCATCACTTTATAAAAAGCCTATTATTTTGTTTGCTTATGAACCTGAACCAAATAAATAACGTATTTCCGTCGCTTTTCAAATTTTTTTCACATAGAACGTTCGATCTTATTGCAATTTGAAGGCACCAAAGGCGGGTGTATCCTATTGCCTGTAGAAATCTTGAATATCCTAAAGGAATATTGCTGGAGGAGAAACCATATCAGAACTTGATGGAAGGAGGATTCGGATTGAAAGAGCCACCAGATGCTTGGGATTGGCATGGTGCCACACAAATTGAATTGATGCACAATAATATATCAGAGCTACCACAATCCCCAAACTGCCCCAGACTTGAAGTGCTATACCTGCATGGAAATGCTAATTTGATTGAAATTCCAACATTATTTTTTCAACATATGCCTGTGCTCCAAGTACTGGACTTATCCCACACTGGCATACAAGGTTTACCAAGTTCCTTTTTCAAGCTGGCACAACTAAAAACACTGTATTTGAGAGGATGTGAGCAATTGAAGCAACTTCCTCTAGACATTGTACAACTAAAGAACCTTGAGAAACTTGATCTTGATGGAACTCCGATTGCAAATCTTCCGGTATCTCTAAATTTTCCAAGAATGAGAAGTTTATTGCTGGGAGGAAACCTTGATTTGATGGAAATGGCACCCTCATTTTTCGACCATATGCCTCTGCTCACCATCCTTGACTTGTCACGCACTAGCATACATGAGCTCCCAAGCTCATTTTTCAATTTGCAAGAGCTTAGAGAACTCTATCTGAATGAATGTGAGCTTTTCATGGAACTTTCTCCAGAGATTGGACGACTTAGAAATCTCAAGAGGCTTGATCTTGATGGCACTCAAATTACTCATCTACCAACTGAGATCCAGGAGTTGACGAATTTGGAAAGCTTGTCTCTTTCTTTTTCTGGATATCATTATCGTAGTGGCCATGGCAAGAAAAGCATTCCATTTTCCAGGTTTGCAATGATTCCTCCAGGTATTATATCAAAACTCACTCATTTGGAGGATTTGAGGATTGATGTTAACCCGGATAACGAGTGGTGGCATGAGAATGTTGAACACATTGTTGCAGATATTGTTAGATTAAAGAGGTTGCGAAAACTGGAATTATATGTGCCTGAAGTTAAAGTTTTGAAGCTTCTTACAAGCCCTATGTATAATTTTAGATTCATTGTTGGTCATCATATGCAGAGAATCATATCGCGTGCACCACCTACAGTTGAAGTAAAATTTAAACTAAGTAATCGAAGCATAAGATTTGTAAATGGAGTGGATTTTCCTAATGAAGTGAAGAACATTCTCCAATATGCCCAGACATTGTTCTTGGACCGCCACATGACGATCAATCATCTCTTCCAATTCGGATTGAAGAATCTACAACAACTACAGTCATGCATTTTGGCTGAATGTAATGAAATGCAGAGCATTGTGGATGGAGATGGTGAAGACTCGACTAAGGGTTGGTTCTTGTCCTTGGAGTTCTTGACTATATTCTACATGAAGAGCCTAAAAAGTATCGTTCAAGGGCTAAATCCTCCTAATTACCATTTTTCTCGGTTAAAATTTTTGGCTTTGCATACTTGTTATGAGTTAACCACCATCTTCCCCATGCATCTTCTCGATAATCTTTCGAACTTGGAAGAGCTTATAGTTGAAGACTGTCCTAAAGTAAGTAGCATAGTAAATTGTCAATCTTCGGAACAAAGAGCAGACTTTTTCCTTCCAAAATTGAGAAAATTATCACTATTATATCTACCTGCACTAGTTAATATTTCAAATGGATTGCATATTGGGGAAAGTTTAGAAAATATAGGATTTTATTATTGCCCCAAAGTCGAAAGTCTTTCTTTTGTAGAACTGTCAAGCAAAAAGCTAAAGGTTATAAGGGGAGAAATCAAATGGTGGGAAGCACTTAAATGGAGTGAAACAGATTGGGGACAGAAAGGTCGGCCTAGTCATTTCAGTCACATCTTTTTTCCAATCGATGAGGAGGTCGATGTGTTGACTCAGTTAACTTTCAACTCAAATGTAGAAAAAGATTCAGGTAACATCCTATTTCTTCTCTTTGTTATAATTTTTCTTCTCTTTAATCATTATATTTAATTGGCCAATTGCGCAGATTTTTCAAAATTTGAAATCATATGCAAATAATTATAGCCAACACTGCAACTAGGAGTATTAGCTGAGAAAAGTGACTAGCGAAGATGGCTAATATAGATCACTTAAAGTCTACCAATCAAGAACCATGAAACAACTAAAGACATGGTAGTAGATGATGGCCGAAAATGTAGGGACAGTAGTTAGCTGTCGGAAATTTTGATTTTAGAAAGTTATATTCCATCTTTTTTGTCCATTCACGAAACCGGAACCAAAAGGCTTTAGCCGATTTTTAACCATTTGGTCATGCTGTTCAATTGATGGGAATTCGGTTGAGAATTCGCAACACTTCTAAAGAAAAAATGATTAAAACTTTCAAATGTTAATGGAAGAAAAAATGCAGATGGCATTGTGGGTATTGAGTAAGACTCATTCACAATAAATTTTTAATCAAACCCAGAATAGGTATGGCAGGGAATTCATAAATGTTCAAAATTAAGAGAAATTATAATAAATGAAGAAAACCCCAATTTGCCAAGACCAACCCATTTCCCAGAAACCTATCAAGCTCTCACATTAAGTGCCTAAAATTGATCATCCGCCAAAAAATGCACCCAAAAATTAAATAAATATTAACAAAAGTCTGACATGAATTTGGATTTGAATTTGAGCTTGAATAGAAAATAGGCTGGAATTAAACTATATTTTAGTTTGATCTGACCCAAATTATATACATTTAACATTTTTATTAAATTTTTTTAACATTATATGATAATGTACTATATATATATATATATATATATATATATAGAGTTAATATTTAAATTAAATTTTATGAATGAGAATTATTTTTTTCAATTTTATTAATTTTAATTTTTTGTTTAACAAATTATATCTATTAATTTTTCAAATATTATGATTTTTTTATTATTTAAGTATTAAAGAGTCAGGTTAGACATTTTGTGGAACTGGGACCTTGGGCTTAAGAATAGAATTTGACAGAAAAAAAGCTTAGGCTCATGAAAAAAAAAACTCGAATTCAGTTCACTTTTTACAAATGCCCAACTCAGTAAAAAGTTCATTCGCTACCACGTTATCATAATTCCAACGATACAGAGCCCTATTTACCAAGGAAGTACTAAGTCAGAGCATGCAACTGAGAAGAGAAGAAAATAGAAAAAAAAAAAAAAGAGGGGGGGGGGGGGGGGGGAAGAATATAAATTTTATATATACAGAAGTTAACAAGTTACTACAACTTAGATACTAGCCGAGCTCCACACGAGTATGGACGCGGAGGAAGTTTATTAATGAACTAAAATAGCTTGATTGACTGGAGTGAATCAAATGAAGTCATAATTGTTTGGCTGACCTGAGGGATGAATAGTACAAAATTATATATGAATCCTTCTATCTATTCCCTCCTTGATTTTTTTGGCCAAAATATTCCCTCCGTGATTTAATCCCTTCATCATGTAGGTCCCACACATGTTCGTGCACTTCAAGAATATCACACTCACAACTCCATAAAACATTTCTCTCTCGCTGGAAGCACGCCCAAGAGCAATGAAGATTCGAATTTCAGCCTTAACAAGTTAGAGAGGCCACCATTGAAGAGACTCGAGACACATTCGATACCGGCTTCAACTTCGACCGCTAACCGTTACTTCGATCTCATGAGCTCTATTGATGATGGAAGCCCCCCAAGCAATGATGGCGATTTTCCAAATGAGCAGAGGAAGCACCCTTCATTTCTTGGCCCCATTAGAATAGGAGGAGCCGTAGTCAAACCCGCCAATACTCAGAAGGTTGAATTCACAAGTTCGATGGGTGCGAAGTTGGATGGGGATTTTCTAAATGAGAAATGGAAATACTCTTCATCTCTTGGCTCCACTAGAAGAAGAAGCGCCTCAGTTGAACCCGCCAAGACTCAGAAGCTCGAATTCTCAAATTTGATTGGTGCGAAGTTGGATGGAGACCAGAACAAGGAGGGGAGTAGTTCAGTTATTCCAGCTCCTCCTACCAATTCTTCTTCTTCTACTTCTGCTTCAGAAGTCTTTTTAACAGCGCTCTCCAGCGCGCTCCAGCAGTCTAAGCACAATCTAATCTTGCTTTCGGTTAGTTATTCGTCTGCACTTTGGCAATTTTTTTTCTTCTTTTGTATATTGTTGTTTTCCCCATTTTAGTTTAGAGGAATCAGTAAGCACTTGAAATTAAGAAAACCTTTAATTTCTTTTCTTCAATCGTAAGCAACCCAATACTTTTCTTGATTTCTGAGAAAGTAGAGGGGTAAAATTGAGTAAAGGAAGGTAAATATGATTTTGTATATTTAATATTTATATACTTACTTCTATTTTATATATATATATATATATATATATATATATAAATTGAAGTAGTGTTATGCCCTTGGTTCCTTCTGAGAAAAGCTTTTCGATACGTTAGTAAATGAGTTGAGGGTATTATGGTCTTTGACGCATGTTAGTAAGGGTATTTATGTCTTTTCTTATTAACCGAATTCTGTTGTAGTTGTTAGTCTCGGAATTGTTAGTTGAAGATTTTAAAAAGGAGTTTTGAGGACTGAAGTAAGTGTCGAATGAATTGTGAATCTTTCTCGCTTTCTCTCCTTCATTCCTTTCTCTTCTTCTGCCATTCCTTCTTTTCTGTCTTGTATCATTGGTATCAAAGCCTCTTCTCTCTGAACTATGGCTGAGGTTATTCAATCTCAAGTTAATTTCCATGAAGCGAGGTTTACGGCAGTGGAACAACAGATTAATGGACTGTAGGAGCTTGTTCAGGGTCTTTCCTTTCAATTTACAGAGGTCATGAATCAGAACAGGAACTGTAATTGCAATGATGTGCAGAATAATGCTGGTGATTATAATGTTCCTACGAGATTTACCAAGGTTGTTTTCCAAAATTTACCAAAGATGATGTTAGTGGTTGGATTTCAAAGTGTGAGCAATCCTTTTTATTGGATGGTACTCCAGAAAATTCTAAAGTTGTGTTAGCTAGTTTAGCTCTTGATGAGACAGCCTATAAATGGTTTCAGAGCTTTGAAAGGAGTAATCAAAATGGCATAAGCTGGGCAATGTTGGTGCAAGCAATCAAAATTTGATTTGGTCCTTTGTTCAACGATCTGATGGAGCAATTAATGCAGCTGAAGCAATCGAGGAAATTATTTAATTTTTAAGAAGCATTTGACAGTCTTGTGTATCGGGTGGAGTTATCTGAAGCCCAATCGGTCAGTTGTTATATTGCTGCAGTTAAGCCTGAGATTGCAATAGGAGTTAATTTGTTTCATCCTCAAACATTGTTGGATGCTACTAGATTAGCTAAATTGCAAGAAATGAATGTGGAGTTGTGTTCAAAAAAACTTCAGTTGGCAATTAAAACAGTAATGTGAAAGGAATTTTTGCTGTGTTTAAAAATTCTACTTCTAATTTGGATGGCGGTAGCAGTTCAGAATTGAAGAAGCATGAGTCTGTACAAGGGAGCATAATAATAAGAATCTTATTATTCGAAACGAGTCATAAAGCCAATGATATGAATCGTTAGCTAAATCGAAAGTAGTTATAAATCGTACGATTCACAACGAGTCACAAAGCTAGTAATATGAATAAATCATTAAATCAAGTATGAATAATGCGATTCAAGCTAATACGGTAGAATAGCATGACTTTGCAATTCAAAATTGTGAAAAATCAATAAATTGATATAATAGTATTGTATTGTTGTAAGCATAATTTATGTTTTTTTATAAAGAAAGCAAAGAAGATATTATTTGAATTTATTTCAAGAATTAATTACTAATAAATCATCGTATTTTATGCATATTACATATGTCATATTTTATATTTTAAGTTATTTTTTACTTGTTACTGAATCTTACGATTCGATACATTATACAATTCGCGATTCAAAAATGTGCTTTCCGATTCACGATTTGTATCACGATTTGATTACTATGTAAGAGAGTGGTGTGGTTGATTTGAAGCAAAAAGAGATTTTGGGGAAGCCTTCATTATGGTTTCAACAGAAATTAACTCCTGGAAGAACATAAAGGCAAAGGTTTATGCTATTTGTGTCATGAAAAAGTTTTCTGTGGGCATGATTGTCCCCAAAAGAAGAAGATGCAGATTTACTTAATGGAAGTGTTGATCAGAATGAGGATCAGGAAGCTGTTAATCTTCATGCATCACCTGAAAGTGAAGATTTTGTGGTTAACAATGAAATACAGGATCCTGTCATCTCTTTTAATGCCTTGTTGGGAAATGCTAAGTACCCAATGATGCGATTAGTGGGATGGATAGGCAAGAGGTGTTTACACATTCTCATCGATACAGGGAGTGATATTAAACCAGTTAACATCACAGTCGCTGACGGTAATACTATCCAAGCTACTCAGATGCGTGAAGGGTTACAATGGGAGGTACAAGGGGTTACATTCTGTACTAGTGTGATCCTAATTCCTTTAGTTGGTTGTGACATGGGGTTAGGGATGCAATGGTTACGTACCTTGGGTGTGCTTTGTTGGGATTGTCTAAACTTGACTATGGAGTTTGTTTTGGGCAGTAAGAATGTGCAGTTAACAGCTTCTCCAGAACCTCAGAGACAAGAGATTGGTGAAGCAAAGTTGCATAAGTTGCTGTTGGATTCAGGTGTTTTTGGGTTACAATTGTTGCCTTGTTTCTCTGATATTATTTGCTGTGAAATTAAAGTTGATGATCAGCAAGAATTATCACACAATTTTCAGCAGTTTTTAGAAGAATTCCATGATGTTTATGAAGAACCTTAGTCTTTACCTCCCCACAAAGCTCAACATGATCATCAGATTGTTCTCAAAGAAGGTACTAACCCTATAAATATTAGACCATATCAGTATCCTGCATTGCAAAAGGATGTGATTGAAGAAATGGTGACTGAAATGTGTGAATCTGGCATCATACAACCTAGTTCTTCACGATTTGCTTCACCTGTTGTGTTGGTTGAAAAAAAAGATGGGAGTGGCATATGTGTGTTGACTATAGGGCCCTTAATAAGTATACTGTTCCTAGTAGATTCCCTATTCCTCTTGTTGATGCTTGACAAGTTAGGGAAAGCTATAGTTTTCTCCAAGTTAGATTTGCATTTTGGGTATCACAAAATTCGCATGCAAGAAGAGGATATTCCAAAAACAGCTTTTCAAACACATTCAGGGCAGTACGAATTTGTAGTTATACCCTTTGGATTAACTAATGCACCTTCCACATTTCAAGGAGCTATGAGTACTATTTTTCAGCACTTGTTGAGGAAAATTGTTCTTGTTTTCTTTTTTTATGATATATTGGTGTATAGTAGAACTCAAGAAGATCATTTACTGCATTTGCACCAAGTTTTATCTATCTTGAGGGCTAATCAGTTCTTTGTTTAGAGGAATAAATGTGCTTTTGATGTAAAGGAGAATGAGTATTTAGATCATATTATCTCTACTAAGGGAGTTTCCACTGATCCCAAGAAGGTTAAGGCAGTGATGGATTGGCTAGTCCCAACTTCAATTAAACAGCTTCGAAGTTTTCTTAGGTTGACAGGTTAGTATTGATGGTTTATTAGGAATTATGGGTCCTTGGCTCAGCCTTTAACAGATTTATTGAAGAAAGATGGCTTTTATCGGAATGCAGCTTTACTCAAGCACTGATGCTTGCTCTACCTGATTTGGAGTAACCTTTTGTTGTCGAGAATAATGCGTCCAATGTAGGAATAGGGGCTGTCTTAATGCAGAATAAACATCCTATTGCTTTTATTAACAAGGTATTGTCACCTAGAAATCATTTGCTTTTTGTTTATGATCGTGCACTACTTGCATTGGTGCATGCTGTTGAGAAGTGGCATCAGTATTTGACAATTAAACCTTTACCATTTTGACTGGTCAACAAAGTTTGAAGTTTCTGTTGGAACAGCATTTATCTACACTAGCTCAATATACTTGGGTCACTAAATTGATGGAATTACTGTACGATATAGTTTATAAGAAAGGGAAAGATAACATAGCAGCTGATGCTTTATCACAGGCTACACATTGAGAATTATTGCATGTGGCTCTCACTTCTATTTCTACATAGTTGTGGGATGCAATTTTACACTGTTATGCTTCTGATTCTGTTTTACAAGCAATTATTCAATAGATAAGTCAGAATGCTTCTGTTCATCCTAAGTTTAAATGGGATGGAAAGGTGTTGACTTGAAAAAAAAAAACAAATTGTGGTAGGTAATGATGTGAATCTTTGTAATTCTATTCTCTTATGGTTACATTCCTCTCCTCAAGGTGGACATTCCAGAGTTAGAGCTACTGAGAAGAGGGTTAAAGGAAGAATATGCATGTAGATATTAAGGCTTTCATTGCTAATTGTGATACTTGCCTTCACTGTAAGAATGAAAATGTTGCAACACCAGGACTTCTACAGCCTCTTCCTTTTCCGCAAGGGGTATGGCAAAGTATAGCTATGGATTTTTATGAGAAGTTGTACAAATAGCAAATTATAGCTATTTGGATTATTCTTGATCGACTTAGTAAGTATGATCCTTTTATAGTGTTGTCTCATCCTTATTCAGCTGCAACCTTAGCTCAAATTTTTCTCAATGAAGTTTATAAGTTGCATGGAGCCTCTTTGAATATTGTTAGTAATCATGATCCTTTATTCACTAGCATGTTTTGGAAGGAATTCTTGACACAGTTGGAAGTTACTCAATGTTTGTCATCTACGTATCATCCTAAGAGTAATGGTCAAATTGAAGTTCTTAATTGGTGTTTAGAAAATTATCTTTGGGCTTTAGCATGGCAGGTGCCATATGAACGGAGTTGCTGGTTACCATTGGCTGAGTGGTGTTGTAATACCACATTTCACTCCTCCATTGGTAGTACACCTTATGAAGTTCTATATGGGCAACCTCCTCCTATCCATGTACCTTATCTGCTTTAGCAAACTACTGTGGATATAGTAGATCGTAGTTTTACTGCTAGAGATGAAATGTTGTGCAGATTATAGACAAATCTTTTAGTGGCTATTAATCGGATGAAGCAACAGGCAGACAAGCATAGATTTGATTGAAAATTCCAAGTTGGTGATTGAGTGTTCCTTAAACTGCTGCCATTTTGCCAAAGGTCAGTGCAGAGGAGATGTTCTAAGAAGCTCTCACCTCGATATTTTGGACCATATCAAATATTGGAGAGGGTGGTATCTGTTGCATATACTCTAAAGTTGCCTCCAACATCTCACATTCATTCCACATACCATGTCTCTCTTCCCAAGAAGTGTTCCAATGTAGCTTTGTCTGTTGACCCATTACCTGATGAAGGGGCCTCTGTTGATATTTGCTGAGAAACAGAAGCAATTCTGGACAGGAGAATGGTGAAGCTCAGGAACCATGCTGTTACAGAAGTTTTGGTTAAGTGGAAAGGGGAATTGGAAGAAGAGGCTACATGGGAGTTATGGTTTAATCTTCAAAAGGATTTCCCTGGGTTTACCTGTTCTTTGCACCCTTAAAAACAAGGGTGATGTTAAATGAGTTGAGGGTATTATGGTCTTTTTATGCATGTTGGTAAGGGTATTTCTGTCTTTTTCTATTAACTGAATTCTTTTGTTGTTGTTAGTCTGGGAATTAATTAGTGCAAGATGTTAAAAGGGAGTTCTGAGGACTGAAGTAAGTGTCGAATGAATTGTGAATCTTTCTCTCTTCCTCTTATCTTCATTCCTTTCTCTTCTTCTGCCCTTCCCTCTTTTCTGTCTTGTATCCTTTGGTGGAGAGAGGAATGTGGAGGCTTGTTTAAGGGCAATTGTTAAAATGAATCTCTAGTCAGCTTCTTCTGAAAAGGTTTCTAAAAGTGTAAATTTTCTTTTTCCAATTAGATTATATGAGGAAAAGCCTCTTGCTATGTAATAGTTAAAAGCGATGGTTACTACCATGGATCACTTGGGGTCACTCCTGTGCAAGGGGTATGATAAGTTTTGCAGGTCTTTCTAGATGAGGATTTTGAACGTAATAATGATCAGCTATGTTCCTTAGTAGTATCACTTATTCACGCAGGATCTCTTTCTAGATCGAGTTGTAGTATTGGGCTACTGGCTTTGTGTTCAATGTGCATAATTCATGCCCATGGTGACTATATACATTTGATGAAAACTATAATTATGACTTTCAATTTTTTTCTTCTTATCACTTTATGAAATGAGATATCTGTTAGGATAAATTCTAATTTTTTTTTTTGTATTCGGTTGCAGATCACTTTCGGATTTGGTGTTCTTGCATCTTATTCAATTAACAGTAGGCTTGCAAAATTGGAGGTATGTTTGTGTTTCAACAAATCCAACTTTGTGACTAATTTTAATGGGTACATTATTTATCCTTATTTATCATTGCTTTGGTTGCAGGGTGAGAAAATTAATATCGGTTGTGAAAATGGTCTTTGTTACAAGAATGGAAGGAGATCTTTAGAGAAAGATGATGGTTCATTTTCTAATATTCTGAACATCAACTTTAGAAAAGCTGCTTTGATAGTTATGTTTTTCACATTAATCTTGCCTTTTTGGATATACCAATTTATTGACTACCTTCCTCCAATAATCAATTTCGCAAGGAGAACAAAGAATAACATGAAGGATGTACTCTTAAAGAAGAGAAGTGCTTCGATGGTAGATGTATTTTCCTCCACACATCCTTATGCAAAGCTATTTGCACTTCCCTGTGCAATACTATTTCTTATAGGATTCAATGCTTTAGCATTGTATGCGTTGACGGGTGGTAGCTTTGCTGAAGCACTTTGGCATTGTTGGACTTACATAGCTGACTCAGGAAATCATGCTGAAACAGATGGAACTGGGCAGAGGATTGTCTTTGTCTCTATTAGCTTAGGTGGCATGCTGGTATTTGCTATGTTGTTAGGTCTTTTTTCAGATGCTATATTAAAGAAGGTGGATTCACTCAGAAAAGGGAAGAGTGAATTTACTGAAATGAACCACATACTCATTCTTGGGTGGAGCAACAAATTGGTAATCTGCTTAACTGTTTGTCTATAAATTGTTGAGTTCTTAAAATTTAGCTTAGAATGACACCAACTGTCATTTTGGGCAGCTTAGTTTATGTTATAATTTATGTCTTATTTCATTTCATCTTTGTGTTGATCTTCTATTTCTAAAGTTTGGATTGTTTATGTATATGCACTAGGCACACGTTATAAAACATTTTTCTATGTATTAGTTCTGTGTATCTGAGTGCATATGTAATATTCTTTCAAAGTAGAAAAAGTAAATGCTAATCAATGATAATTGATTGCAGGGTTCACTTTTGAGGCAGCTAGCAATAGCAAATAAGAGTCTTGGTGGAGGTGTTATCGTGGTGCTTGCAGAAAAAGAAAAGGAGAAAATGGAAATGGATATAGCAAAGCTGGAATTTGACTTCATGGGAACATCTGTTATATGTAGAAGTGGCAGTCCTCTTATACTGGCTGACCTAAAGAAGGTATTGATGGGTTTCTCTGTTCTCTCATGGGGAAAAGTGTAACATTTAATGGAATCTATTTGACTGCTTTAGTGCAGGAAATACTTGTTTAATTGTTTTTTCTTTTCTAATTTGTGTCTTGCTAATTGATCTCTTCAAATTAAATTTTTATTTATTCAGGTTTCTGTTTCAACGGCACGTGCAATCATTGTGTTGGCTTCTGATAAAAATGCAGATCAGGTCATTAATATATCTCATAGTCCTTTCTTCTGACCTTTCAGGCGACGCTAACTCGTCCTGAGGAATTTTTCCTTTCTTAGTGTTTCCTTCATATTGTTGTCTCCAGAGTGATGCACATGCTTTGAGAGTTGTTCTCAGCCTCACAGGAGTAAGGGAGGGCTTAAAGGGCCATGTTGTGGTGGAGATGAGTGACCTTGACAATGAAGCTCTGGTCAAACTTGTTGGTGGAGAACTTATTGAAACACTAGTTGCACGTGATGCAATTGGACGCCTGATGATTCAGTGTACTCTACAGCCTGGTCTTGCACAGGTTATCAGAAAAATTACATCCCTTTAGTAAGCATTGCCCAAAATGGGCGCCCCTAGTCCTGGGAGCAATAGCTGGGTGAACTAGCTGTGCTTCACCCTCTCTGGTGATGGGTTGTTCCTATTTTCTGCTATACATGTTTTCCTAACTAGAATATCACTAGCTGAATTTCTGCAAGGGCTCTCTGTAAAATAATTGCTGTTGCCTAGATAGGGGAAGTGACAACTTATATTGCGTCTATCTAACGTCATGAATGTTATGGATTTTGCAGCTTCTCTATTGCATCAGACTCCCATATTACCTTTAGAATTTTGAAGCATTGGTTCATCTGTTTTGTTTCTTGGCCAGATATGGGAAGATTTACTGGGGTTTGAGAATGCTGAATTTTACATCAAAAGATGGCCTGAATTGGATGGTCTATATTTCAAAGATGTGCTAATTTCATTTCCTGATGCAGTACCCTGTGGAATTAAGGTAGCTGCTGATGGAGGCAAAATTATCATAAATCCAGATGATAGTTATGTCTTGAGAGATGGTGATGAAGTCCTTGTTATAGCCAAGGATGATGGCACTTATGCTCCTGGTCCTCTTCCAGAGGTTATCTTTCTATTCTAAACTCCATATTGCTGCACTCAGTCCATTCAGTATGTTTACTGATTGGAGAAATTATTAAAGTAGGTGGTTAGAATATAGTAAATATTGGGCATGGTCTTACGTTCTTTTTCTCAACTCAGTCAATGATTTCTAGGTCACTTGTGTAATAAATTTCTGTAGCTGCAGGTACGCAATGGTCTTTTCCCAAGGATACCTGATCCACCCAAATATCCAGAGAAGATATTATTTTGTGGCTGGCGGCGGGATATTGATGATATGATTATGGTAATTCCATCTTTTGTGCATGCTCTGTTGTACTATCCTAACATCCTTACCTGTTTGGTAAGCTGCACCACCACACCACTATATCTTGTAGGAAGATCTAATTTAGACTTTGCCTACAGATTATAAGGTCATTTTGATGCTTATGTTTAAAAGTCTTGATATCACTTAAATTACTAGATTAACCATAATATCTTTGTCACTTAACTGTAATATGATGAAAAGTGAAAGAAGGAGAAGAGAAATACTTAGAGGTAATCGCTCTCTGATTTCTTTTTTCATATGGCAACTTACATTGATGGAGAAAAAAATAGAAGTTTAAATACTGAAACCCCAATAACCCTATTTCAAATTAATAGGAATAAACAGAAAATTAAAATAATTCAAATACAATCTTAAGTTAATTAAGAAAATATTGTAAAAAGATAAAAGCGCCCTTCTCTTTAGTGATTTAGCGAGCTGCCACCTAGGCGCTGGGATCTGTCGCTTAGGCAGCCATGTTTTTGTTTCTTCATATGACAACTTACATTATATATCCACGTCCCATAAATTTGCGCCTGGATTATGGGTTTCAAATTCTCGTTAGATTCCTTAACCACTTCATTGTTGTTTCTTAGTTTCTTGAAGCATTCTTGGCTCCTGGCTCGGAATTGTGGATGTTTAATGAGGCTCCTGCAAAGGAAAGAGAGAAGAAGCTTATTGATAGTGGACTTGATGTTTCTGGACTAGTGAACATAAAACTGATCCACCGGGAGGGTAACGGCTTGATTAGACGACACCTAGAGAGTCTTCCTTTGGAGACTTTTGATTCAGTAAGTTACAAAATCTTTTTCTCCATTGTTAACCTTGAATAAATGTACGAATCTTCATGATGGCTAATCTCATGAGTAACCCAGAAAGTAAATTTCAAAGACAAGCCGGCCATTCTGTAATGAGATCAATAATAAAATTCTGTGTTAGTGGATTGGACGGGAACTCTAAGGGCTTGTTTGGTTCTGTTTTTTTTTCATTATTTCAAAAAATAGATTTGTGAAATCATTTCTTAACATAATAAAGAAATAAATATTAAAAAACTTGTTAGGATCATTAGTTCTAAAAATAATTTCAAAAATTTTAAAAGTGAAAATGGGTGCAAATAATTTCATTTTGAAACAATTTTTGAAAAAGAAATAAAATAATTTGACCCAAATTTGATGTGCTGCGTGGTGTTTGCGCCTGTGTGTGATGTTGTATTGCTATATACATGTGCGGACATGTGCCCATGGGATGGTGTCATGTGTGTAGTGTTTTGGGGTATATATTTGTTTGCACAAGAATGTGCATTTGAACTTGAAGAGTAGACAAAGCACAAGCCCATATAAAGCATGGAGGGCGGTAAGGATCAAACTCTTGACCATTTAGTCATAGAGATCCTGATACTTTGTTAAGAACCACTTCAACTCAAATGTTTAAACTGTTTATTGGAGGCCTGTGAATAGTTTTGTTATAATTTCTAACATGAGTCATGTCATTTGAGTGTAAATGCATGTTTGGGGTGTCTGTTTACGTGTGCACACACACACATTTGTGTGTAAGATATCATGTTGTGTGTATATATGTGCAATGTGGTGTCACAGTGTTCATATGTGTGTGTGTAGTGTGATGTCATGTGTCTTTGTACGTGTGTATTTAGCATCATATCATGTGTGTTTTTTATTCAATATTTTTTAAAGTTTGATGTGTTAAACCGCATGGTGTCGTGCCATTTATCTTTGTTTGTGCTTCTGGTATCATTTGTGTATGTTGGTATTGTATATCTCTTGAAGTTTGACGTATCAATATGTCCATGTCATGTTGCATTTTTGTTATGGATTAGATTTAGGTACAGCTCATAATATCTTTATTATCATGTTTTTAAATTAATATATAACAAGTGTATGGTTAACCAATAATAATATGAAAGTTATCTAATTTCGTTTGAAAATTGTACAGTTATTTGCAAAAATCATAGACATGTCATGATGTTATTAGAAAACCATATAATTGTCATATTTTAATTAGAGAACATCATAGCAAAGATATAAAGAATTGCATGTAAGGTTTTCGCTGTTGTTAAATGTACATGTCAAAATGTGTTTCAATAATAAACCAAACACCAGACACAACTTATCTAATATCTTGTGAGTATATTGATATAAAAATTTTAAAATATAATATTATTCAAAATATGTCAATAATTGAATGAGAAATGGTAGTTGAATATTTGTCAAGATGTCATAAATGAATTTATCTAATTACAAGTTTGTCACCTTGAAACAAATATTCTCAAACACTGTTTTTGAAAACATGTTACAATTGTTTCCATTTTTCTAGTTTGGAAACCACAATCTAGAAAAGGAGAAAACAGCATAATATGATTGGGTTTTTGACAGAATTTCTTTTACACGTCATGTTTTTATTGGTAACATTATAGTAAATATATTAGGACTTGTACCAAGAAATGTGTCCATTAAAAAATTGTTTTCAAAACATAAACTTTAGGAATAACATTCCAAACATGTTTTATTTTTTAACCTTTAAAATAGAAAATTGTTTCTGTAAACACATACCAAACTGGCGCTAAATAATTCATTGAGTCAGCCTCTATCCCAATGGCAATCATTTGCAGTTTAGAACTACTAACTTTCTCAATAAGATAATTCTGTGGGGGGTCAGTCCAGGTTTGATACCCATTGATGGAGACCTGAGCAAGTGTGGGGAATCCACTCTTAAAACTGATATTTTAAACTGTATACTAACTCTAGGGACAGATCCTTATCCTTGCAGATGAGTTAGTGGAGGACTCTGTTGCTTGTTCTGATTCAAGATCTCTAGCCACCCTTCTCCTCATTCGTGATATACAGGTACAATTAGGGTTATAATATATATCACATCACTGACCGCTGTCAAACTCTTTCATGAACTGAAATTTAAAGAAAATGCCTTTTCCTTTTTTGCTTTGTAGTCTAAACGTCGACCTCACAAATACTCAAAGTCAACTACTTCTTTGAGGTTATCTGGGTTTTCTCACAGCTCCTGGATCCGGGACATGCAGCGAGCTTCAGATAAATCAATTATAATTAGTGAAATTTTGGATTCTAGGACTAGAAATCTACTGTCTGTGCCCAGAATCAGTGACTATGTGTTATCCAATGAGCTGGTTAGCATGGCGCTAGCTATGGTGGCTGAAGATAAGCAAATCAATCGTGTTCTTGAGGAATTATTTGCAGAGGAGGTCTTCTTTCAGCCCTCATTTGAAATCCTTTGCCTGCCTTTGGTTATATCCTTTATTTGATAAATTCTTTGAATTTTTGTGATCCTCTATGCTTTGAGTTTTCAGTTTAGCATTTCTAATGTCATTGTGTATGTTAAATGGTTCCGAACTTATATAAATTTGGATCTTTCTTTTTTCTTTTTTATGTCAGGGTAATGAGGTGTGTATTAAGCCAGCAGAATTCTATTTATTTGACCAGGAAGAACTCTGCTTTTGCGATATAATGATCAGAGGTCGACAAAGAAGCGAGATTGTTATTGGCTATCGCCTTGCTAACCAAGAACGTGCCATAATCAACCCGTCAGAAAAGTCATTGCCAAGAAAATGGTCCTTGGATGATGTTTTTGTAGTCATCGCCTTAGGCAATTGACGAGGGGTTAGTACCATTCTTCTTGTTCATTAAGTTGTAATGATGCTTACACTGGATCCTTGCGATAACCTTACTTGCCAGCATGACGCATTAACCTTCTCTATGCATGCTAATAGGGACAAGCAATGAACTGGTAATAGCAGCTGGGAATTTGGAGACTCATAAATATTGAAAACCATGACATTCTACTGATTCAAAAATTTTCGATGTAGTATTTAGTATGCGGGTATTTTGATTTGGCAAACTATAAATATATATATATATATATATATATATTCGATGTTTTATGTGTTTTGTCTTTCATTCTTGATGGTTGCGATCCTTGGGAAGGTGAAACTTTTGTGATCTATTCGTGGTTTTGGATGTTGAGGATTTTTTATGCCTATAATCTACTTAACATGAGCTTCTACAGGGTCCAGGCACTGCAGATTCTTCATCACTTCAAAGTTACAATTTTGGCAGCTTATGATCCTGAACTTTAACATATTAATTTGTTTCTGTCGCTTTTCAGTTTTTTTCCTAGTGATGGGTCTATTTTTTTTTTTTTTTCAAGTTTAGCATGATGCAGCTTTTTTCTTTTAGCAACCCAACAATTAGTCTTACATTTTATTTCTTATAATATCAAAATTGTCACACCCTAGAGTGTGACCGGCGCAGGTATCACAAACCCCTCCTTGCAAGCCTAAAACCATACCACTTATGACTCATTTACCAAGATCAAACTATCTAAGAGCTACATTCTAAATTTCCCCTCAATGTAGGAATTTTGACAAAGTCTTATATAAACATGAGACATGAAACTTCTATAATTAAGCTCAAACCAACATTTAACTTTCAAATATGAAAGAAATAATCAACTACATCAAACAAGTGCATGAGGAAACTCTGCTATAGTCATCTGGACATATCTATAGACTATATATACAATACAAATCCCCAACAAACATAAATTACAAAAGTACAAGATAATAAGTCTTGTCCCTCGCATAACAACACAAGACTCACTAACAGATCTCTAAACTTTAACCTCAAGTCCTAGGGTTGATTTTGCTAACTATTTGAAAAGGATAAAAGTAAACAGGTAACATACCAAAAATACATAATAATGTAAGATAACCAACAGGAGAAGAATTAAGACAATAATTATGCAATAAACCAGCGAAAATACGGTCATCAATGTATCAATTCAGAAGCAGTAACTATAAATAACATCTACTAAGAAACTTTACAAACTGTCAAAGCTGGCATCAAATTTTCATTTTGAAACACCGATAGCAAAAGCTTTTGCTCAACATTAAATACGAGAAAACAATTTGTTTAAATGTCATAAACAGAAATTAAGAAGACAAGTATGGAATATTACTCATTGGTCATGGTCACACATCCCATAAGGTCATAATCATCAGTTGAGACTTTTAGACAGTGTCTATGAGTGTGGAATACTACAAGCTATCAAATATGCATGAATCTTGATAAATTATGTTTAAAAACTTTACTTTTAGTGCAAAAAACAATTTGCTTGGAAACCAGATGCAAAGGAGGACTATCATGGGTATTAAACATTAGTCATAGGCTTTCGGCCTATGGATTATCATTATCTGTCAAGAGCACACAGCCCTCAGGGTAATCAATATTGGTCAAGGGTACACTAACCAAGTTGAGGGCATATAGCCTTCGAGGGTAAACTAACCAAATGGTTATGAGTTGCAAGCTCACTCTAAATCATTTATCCTATACTAGTTCTCCTTGAATCTAAAGAAACTATCGTGCATGGGTTTTCTTTTTTCAATATTAACATTGTCAGAATACAAGTTTTGATATTTCAATAAAGACAATACTTAGTCTACATGTCCACGAATATTCAATCAATCAATAGGACTAGATTGTAAACCTTTTAAAACCAAACTTTAAAAATGATAAGAAAAGCTTCTTACATTGATGTAAGATTGCAAGTAAGATAGCATTAACAATAAGAAACATATAGATGAGATATTTCATGTAAAGAACTTGGGAATGTTATTGCTTGCGCTACATCAACTTTCATTCAGTAAAAAGAAAATAAACTATATTCCTCTAAAATTCATTTCGGTTACACTGAACTGAGTTCACAAGTAAAATGAAACTGTATATGAAGAAATGTGAACATGAACCTTTAAAGCAATATGCAAATGTAATATACAATACTGTTGGGAATGCTACTACTTACCTAGTTGACGAAAATTATCCTGACTATATCTAGTTCCACTCCTTATCCTTAGGGAAAGGTTCAGTTAAGTCCCTATAATATAAAAATACAAAATACTCTTTAGATCGCACAAAAGTTCATTAAAGCGATGTAGCAGCAAACACTTGATTGATAATTTTAAAGATTTTATTTGGCATCTCATACACAGGGAACTCTAGCGAAAAGGTTAGCTTAATTCCTATTAAATCTTTCTATTCACACTTAGGGCCCACATCTACACCAATCCACCCATATGATCAAGAAGGCTCAAGCCTTTAAGTATAGCCTCTATGTTTACTCCAATTTACGTATAACACCAATAGGAATACACACACTATCAACAACAGGGATACACATACCTATCACTATCAACTAACGTACAACACCAAATTTCAATTTTGATTTCTTTTCTCGGTCATATTGTTTACTCAAGGAATCCACTGCTGCAACAAATATTGATGCCATGTTCATCCATAAGTTGTAACTATTGGTTGTATGTTTCTATTTCCTTCTCTTCACTTCCTTGTCATTGTCCTCTTCCAAAGAAAGTAGCTTTTCCAAGGCCTATTTCAACTTTTTATGTCTTTCATCTAGTTGTTTTGATGATGCAATTTTTTCGCCAAGGTAGGAACTTGATCTTTTAAGCCTAAAACCCACCACCTCTCCCGAAGGGGCTACTACAAGCTGAATTATAGTCATTGTAGCAATTACTTCAGCCATTGAGAAACTTTCAAAGCCTGGAGAAAAATAGTTCAAGAAATGTAAGTTGAGAGAAAGTTTAACTTTAACTAAATAGTTTGATATAAACTTATAGAATCATTCAAAGTGAGATATAATAAAACTATGATGTTAAGGGTTCAATCGTGCATGTTTTCTAAGTTGGTTGTTTACATTCACCTTGTTCATATTTCTATTAAGGCCATATTTCAACATGCAACTGATATGAGTTATCAAAATTTAAGTTAAGGCCATATGTATTTTACATAATTAACTTTTAGTGATCATTCTTAAGAATAATGTTGTGGGGTGCCTAACTCTTTCCCCACACACAATCGACTCTCGAGCTTAATGCTTGGATCGCATACCACCTTATCTTATAAATTGGTTTTCCAAGATTTTTCTTTAAAAATTTTGGTGGTGACTGCTAAATTTTAGTTTTCCCTTTTAAGCGAAAATTGAGAGTTAAGCCCATTCAAGTTGATTATGTAAAATAATATGACCCTTTTTTTTTATTTCAATTACTCTTTTACATGTTATTTGCCTTTCATGCTTAGGTTAGATAACGTGTTAATTCACATGCCTTATTTAACACTTGTACATAGGTGTTTGTTTAATTAAACTTGTATATTTAGGATAGACAACGTACAGATGATCTAATTATTTGTTTATTAATTGTATATTTGTTTCTATTTCAATAATATGTTTGGCTTTATGATAACATGTCCTAGGCTTGATAATGTGCAGATTCACACTCTAGGGTAGACAACTTATATGTTTGTTTATCTGTTTGCTTAGTATGCTTAGCATATTAGGGTTAAGTAGTCTCTAGGCAAAAGGTATGATTGCTTTCCTCACACACTTCACAAATTCACTTTACCTCAAACACATTCTTTTTAGGCCCTATACCTGGGTCTGTGTGTGCCTTAAGTTAGTCAAAGTTTTTATTGGTTTCCATGTGTGGCTTTATGCCTCCTAAGGTTACCATGAAGACTTCATTCAAATTGTGCCTTATTGTATGAACTTAACCTACGTAGGATTTTCCTCCCATGATGGTTAAGTTTGTAATGCAAGATTTTCAACCTTTGTGGTGGAGGCAATCCAGGAACCTTAATTCCCTTAGGAAGATGGATCCACCCTCTTAACCTACACGATGATAGTCAAAGCTTAGTAATCCTACCCGTACAGTTAGCATATGGTGTCCTTAGGTTTAGCATCCTTAGCTTAAGGCTTCTTTGAGTTAAGACACAGGAAGGCATCCTTTTCTTTCCCTAACATGTAACATACATACTATTATGTCATGATCAAACTTATAAGTGGGTGAATTATTGTCGCTCTGCACTGGAGTGGTTGATATAATATCATGGCACTATAAGACACTTATTAACCACAATTAAAGTATGCATTAGCAAAACCATCCATAGCCTATAAGGGTTTTCAAACCCTACACCTTCATAATCATGCATTACATAGGCAATCTTAGACATGAAAATTTCTTTGAAAAGGAAAAATTTTAGAATGCATTATTGTTTTACGAATGAAAACATTGTCATAAGAGTGAATCAAATGACTGTTCAATGCATCCTTAGGATAAAAAAAAAAAAAAGCTTTTACTATTAACTGGGTGAAGGAACATTTCCTCTCTCGAGTTAATGGCCAATTCCTCTTCCCTGTGTAAGAAACTCAGGGGAGGTCAGCTAAGAGATTTCCAAAGAGAATATGGAGATATAATAGACTTGCTCATCATTCTAGTCCAACTAGAGGCACTATTTGTTCTTGCTTAGTATTGGGACAATTCGCTAAGGTGTTTTTTAAGGTGTTTTACATTTCTGACTTTCCAAATCACTCTAACTTTAGAGGAACATGGAGGACTTTTGAAAATTCCAATAGCTAAAAATGCTGCAATGTACATGTACCCTGGATATTTACTTTCGAAGCATACTGTGGCCCAGATTTTGGGAGAAGGGGTTCATAAGGTATAGTTTATCAAGAAAGGGTTGATCGAGGGAATTTGAAGAAAGTATGTAGAAAAGCAGTTGGAAGTCTCAATTAAAAAGGGTGATTGGATCATTTTTTGAAGGATCTTGGCTTTGGTTATCTATGGTCTAGTTTATTTCCATTTGTTGTAGGAATAATTGATTTAGCATATTGTGGAAAATCATTGATGAATCCCGTGCCAGTAATTTTGGCTGAGACATTTATAACTTAAACTTATGCCATCAAAAGAAGGGAAGTAAGTTGAAATGCTGCTTACAGCTATTAACTATGTGGATCGTTAATCATATATATGAGAAAAGGTGCCAATTGGTGTGAAATTTGAAACTACCCACCACCCTATTAAGGATTACCCCAACTGCAAAAGGTTCACATAAAAAATTCTTGATGACAAGATGAGATTAAAGAAAATAGATCGAGAAGGTTGGAAACAACATTTCAATAAGTTATGGGATGACTAAATTTTATGGAAATTAGCGTGGTGGAAGAGTGAAGACATACTTTACTATTGTAGAGAATTTCAAAATGTACCTCTTGTGTGTCCCCAAGGTTAAATCAATTATAACCCTTCTATTGCTCATTGCTAATTTGCGTACAAACAAGATATCCCTTGGAAAGATCCAATTTCACCATGACAATCCTAAGGCTAAGGAATGGAACTCGCGAGTGAAAGAAGTGTGGGCTAGTGTTATGTACAAAGGAAGGCTTGAATTGGGTAAATAAGCTGTTATGACCATGAAGGAATACGAGGCATGGCTCAAGGAATGATGTAAATGAACTAATCCTTCATTTGGACCTCATGAGCCCTTCTTAAGTAATAGTTTAAGAGAAGTAGAGAAGCACTTGGCTAAATTCATTAAGGATAAGAAATGAGAAGTGAAAGACTTGGAAGAGCAAAAGGAAAATATTCTAAAGAATTAACACAACTACATAGAGAATATGTTAGTATGCAAGAAGAGTTCATTAGAGTCAAGAAGCAAAAAAAGAGAGAAATGAAAGCTAAAGTTTGCGAATTAAAAGCAAAAAACATAAAGCTCAAGGATGCAATTGAGGAGTCCCAAAGGTGTGAACTGTGTAACAGAGCTAAGATGATAAAGGTCCTCAGTGAGAAAGAAGCTCTTGAAAGATAAGCTAAACATTACACCTCATAAAATGAACTTTTACAAGAAATTAGAATGCTCGCCTAGTAACTTGAAAGCATAATAAGCGAGTTGCAAATGGTCATAAGTGATAAAACTATAATCATCTAAAACTTAGTGGAACAACTTGATTGACAAGCCGACATAACAAGGATATGGGAAACTCACTACACAGAACAATCAGCAGAGCTAGAGTAGTGGATGGATTGTTTTAAGGGATTAGTGCACTTGGCTAACAATATAATACCTAAATTTGCCAATGCCTTCAACAGGGCAAAGGGCATGACCAATCTGTTTAAGACACCTCCAGCCATATTTAAATTTTTTGCATTATGTACTCGTATTTATGATGATATGAAGGATTTTATGAATAGTTAAATAGTATACTGATGAACTATGTAATAGTTTGTACTTGAAAGATTTGGTTTGTCTACGAAAGATCGAATGAAATTTCTATGTGCTTATATTCCTACTCAGTCCTCATGATGTCAATCATATGGAGATATTAATTCCCTTTTGTATTTGGTTTGTTAACTTTGATCCTCTATGTGGATCTTATAATCCCTTTAGAATTCAAAGGGTCCAATTATGCCAATGATCATTAGGCCAAAGCAACCTTCTTGATAAATCAACAGACTAATAAATCAATAGGCTAATCAACTAATTTAAATAACTTGTTTTATTTAAGCTTTCTTCTTGTGAAACAGAAAAGGGCAAACAAAGGAAATAAAATTGCGCCTCTAAAAAAGAAACCATCTAATTAGATTAAGCAGCCTACCAAAGTCTATAATACTCGAGCAAAGAGCAAGCTAATGGAAGAGCATCTGTCGAACAAAAATCCCAGGGTCGAGAGTGATACCACAATGCTAGATACTTGTATAACAACCATGGAGAATCAGATTTATGAAATGATGAAGCTGATGAAAGCAGCCCTCTTTAGAAATAGCTATACTGATGTTTAAATAGGAACTAGCCAATCACTGCCCATGATGGAAGAAAGGGTGGGCTAACTCACGGGCATCTCGGTCAGTGTAATGCCTATACCTATTGTGAATGAATCACACCCAATACATGGGGTAAATAAGGTCAAAACGCAGGGCTAGGTATTAAACCCTCCGGTGCAAATAGCCAACAAGCATGGATATAATGAATGGTGTGCAATAAGCACACAAGATTCCCCAGGCGATGGCCTAACTTATACTTTTCAAATTCCTACAGTAAAGGACAAAAAGAGAAGTAAAGCTGATGAAGAGGCATGGAAGGAGGGATTATTTACGATGAAAGATCAATTACATACATTACGGGGACCTGCAACCTAAGGATCCCTTGATTTGGAGAAACTTTGTTTGACTCTAGAAATTTCTGTACCTAAAAATTTCAAGGTATCAGATTTTGACAAATTAGATGGGAGCAGTAATCCAGTGCGTCACTTAAAGTCATATTGCATAAGAATGTCAATTTGGTCTAAAGATGAGAAATTTCTCATTAATTTCTTTCTTAAAAGCTTATCTGGATCAGCTTTGCAGTGGTATATGTAGTTAGACCGATCATAGATCCGCAAATGGAGTGACTTTGCTGAAATGTTTACAAGACAATATAACTTCAATCTCCAAAATCCTCTGACTAAGGAACAAGTGAAGAGCATGAGGAAGAAGTCTGAAGAGTCATTCAAAAAGTACGCCCAAGGATGGAGAATGGTTGCATCACAAGTCCAACCTCTGATGGTAGACTCAGAATTTTGCTCGTATTTTGTTCGCTCCTTACTTAACCCATTCTACGATATAATGATAGGAACACATGTTAATGATTTTTGCTTATTTGATTAAAATTGGGGAGAGAATATATGCTGATATCTGATATGGAAGACTCCTGGCTACTCAAGGTGATGGGAATCCCAAATGATTCCTCAATTAGAAGAAGGAAGGAGAGGTGAATTACGTTCAATCTTTACAACTGTTTTCATCACCACAATAGGTTTCTTATTAGTTAGGAGGTGGAAATCGAAGTCAAACTATGTCGAGGTCCACCCCTAACCATCAAGGTAGAGGTCAAAGGTCCACTCGTCCAAAAGATAATCGCCTTTGGCCCAATTTTTCTTCAACAAATGCTGAATTATACCAAAAGTTTTGAGAAGCATAGCTCATAGGCCTGCAGTCCTATAAACCTCTTTAGCCCTTATATCCTATTTGGTACAATCTGAATGCCATCTGTGAATATCATATGGGCATACCTGGACACTCAATTGAGGATTGCACTACATTTAAAAGAAATGTGCTTCATTTGATAAATGCTGATCTTATCTATCTCAAAGCAGGACAAAATTCCACTATCACTACTAACCCACTTCCAAATCATGAGAGGCAAATAAAGGCTATTGAAGAAGATGTTGACTTCTTTAAGTACTCATTTAGTATAGGAATTCGAATGGAGGTATTATACGCTCATCTTAGAAGTGTTGGATACTTATTAGAGCTTCCAAAGAATACCTTGATTAAGGAACTAAAGGGCGAAAAGTCTAAATTTTGCAAGTATCATTAAGAGTTAATGAGGCATGATATCAAAGAATGCCTACAATTTAAGCAGGAGATTTAGATGATGATGGCATTCAGGGTCATACTGGCAAGGAAGATGAGAGAAGAAGTGTGTATGATTGGAAGTAGAAAGGTAGAGTTAGTAAAAAATGAACAAATTATGGAGAAACTAGTAGAAAATGTATCCTTGATTATTAAAAAAACTTCGTAAACCATAGCCCCACCTATTATACCTACTCAGATACGGTCTATGCTAATCATAAACATGCCAGCTCCTTTTTCCATATACAAGTGATTAAGTTGTCCCATGATGATATGGTGAATCAATAGAACGACCCATAGGCTCCGCGATAGTGACTAAAATAGAGATGGGGTCTATTTCAAATAAGGTTGAGGTGGAAGGAATCACCAGAAGTGGAAGAGTGTATTCACCAGTCAATGGTAAAGAAGTTGTAAAAGGGAAAGAGGTTTGCAAGAAAAGTTTTAAGAATGATGGCATAAAAGCCATGGATTGAGAGTTCTTGCAAGAGTATGATGTCGTAGAATAATTAAAGAAGACCCCAGCAAGAATCTTGATATTGTCATTGATTCTTAGTTCTAAAGCACATAAAAGGTTTTACAAAAGATTATGAATGAAGCATATGTTCAGCCTGATATAACACTCGCAAGAGTGGCAAATGTAATCAACATTGTCAAGTCCTTTTCTGTCATTGCATTTTTTGAAGATGAAATTGTAGGATCTTTGATGCGTCAAATGAAAACCTTGCATATCACGTTGAAGTATCACGGGTTTATAATGGCAAGAGTTTTAATTGATGGTGGGTCGACTCTTAATGTACTACCTCTCACTACACTATAGCAACTTTTCATAAATGCATCAAGTATTGAAATTAGTGATATGGTTGTCAAAGCTTTTGATGGCTCTAGGAGGGAGGTACTAGGCACCATTAACCTTCCCCTAGAAATCAACGCTAACTTATTCAACGTTGACTTTCAAGCTATAGATGTAGACCCAACTTATACCATGTTATTAAAGAGACCTTAGATTCATTCAGTTGGGGCTACACCATCTACTTTTCATCAAAGGGTCAAGTTCGTTGATAATAAGAGGATTATTACCATTAGGGGAAAAAAAGAAATAATGAAAAGCAAGCCTAGTTCAATCCTTTATAATGAAGTAGCTAATCAAGTTAAGGACACATCATTTCAAAGTCATAAGATTGAGAAACCGCTAAGTCAAGGAAAGAATGTGAACGCAATAGTGGCTAAGATCATGAAGAAGAACGGGTATGAATTTGGAAAGGGACTGGGAGCACAGCTGTAAGGCAGTAAATCCCCTATTGAATTGCTGAAGAACCCTCATCACCAAGGGCTAGGATATGAGCCCTCATTGGAAGAATAAATGAAAGAGAATGTAAGCTTAAAGGATGGAAAAAAACTAAAGAAGTAGGAATTCCCACATATTCGGGAACATTTCCGGCCCCTACAGAAGTGATTAATCAACAAAGTATCCACATGGTTGTTAATGAAATAGTGCAATGCTTTGAGGCGTGGATCTCAATTGATGAATCTAGAGAAGCTTTGGAGAACTGGGAGATTGAAGAGATTTCAGATGTTATCCCTTTAGAGTAATTATCTTGTTTATGTTGTTTGTTTTCTTTTGGTCTAGCCCAAGATGATTAAATAGTTTATCCTTCAAATGAAAAAGGGCAATATTTTATCCAAACTCTAGTACTTTATATAAATGAAATTTTTTTGTCACTTTAGAATTATTATTTCTTCATTATTCTTCTATTCATTATTTATTTCTTGTCACCTCCAAGAAATTGAATTCCTTGGAAATCCTGTCTAATGCAGTGTTTCTTGAAGTTACATTGAATAAATCACTTGATGCCCTTGATATGCATGATTGTGAATCTGATAATGAAAAGCTAACCCAAGCCTTTTCTAAAATACTTGAATCAGCTGAAAATGGGATATGTCCACATGAGGAGAAAATTATAATAATAAACATGGGAAATGAAGAGAGTAAGAAAGAGATTAAAATAGTAGATAATTTAGAGAAGGATCAAATGATTGAACTCTTTAAAGAATACATCGAAGTCTTTGCATGATCTTATCAAGATATGCCTAGACTTAACCCCGTAATAGCTTCTCACAATATTTTGTTGTATTTGGATATGGAGCCCAAGAAGCATAAATTAAGAAGAATGAATGTTGATATGTCTTTGAAAATTAAAGGAGAGGTAACAAAGCAATTAGATGCTAGATTTCTCAAGGTGGCCAAGTATCCCTAATGGGTATCGAACATTATCTTTGTTCTTAAGAAAGATGGACGAGTTTGAATATGTGTTGATTATAGGGATTTGAACAAAGCAAGCCCAAAGGATGATTTCTCTTTGCCACACATTGATGTATTAGTTGACAATACAACGCAAAATCATCAGTATTCTTTCATGGATGGCTATTCAGGATACAATCAAATTCCCATGCATGAGGAGGATAAGGAGAAAACTACTTTCATTACCTAATGGGAAACTCATTGTTATCAAGGGATGTCATTTAGGTTGAAGAACGCCGGAGCAACTTATTAAAGGGTCATGGTAGCGTTTTTCATGACATTATGCACAAGGAAATTGAAGTTTATGTCGATGATATGGTAGCCAAATCAGCTAAGGAAGATAGCCATGTGGCAGTTCTCAAAAAATTGTTTAAATGGCTATGCAAATTTAAACTCAGTTTAAATCCTAATAAGTGCATATTTGGAGCCATATCTGGGAAGTTGTTGAGTTTCATTGTAAGCTAAAAGGGAATAGAGATAGACCTAGACAAGATTAGAGCGATCTGAGAGATGCTGCCACCTCGAACTGAGAAAGAAGTCTGCAGTTTCTTAGGTTGATTAAACTATATAGCAAGATTCATCGCTAACTTAACGGCCACTTGTAATTCAATCTTTAAAATGTTGAGGAAAAATAATACAGGTAGATGGGATGATGATTGCCAATGGACTTTTGATAAGATAAAGGAATTTTGGCAGAGTCTCTTCTGTAACTGAGACTTCCTGAAATTTATACAAATAAATGCCAAAACAATAATATCCATAAAAGAGAGCTCAACTCTCAATTTAACCCAGAGACAACTACAACACAATAGGGGAATGGGGGTGGTCATACATATGCATTTACAAATATTTACATCATTACATTATTACAAAATACAAAAACCCCCCAATAAAGTAGGGAAATTAAAACATTAGTAGTACCAATAGGGCTCCTTTAGCCCTCCTAGTTAGCAAATTACTCTGGATGACTGCTTGAAATTAAGTAACATGTAAACGGGTAGCATTCCAACAATAAATCAATAATACCTTTTAAACCAGTCAGTTTTAGTAAATCATGATTTAAAACTTTAATAATTTAAGCCATAAACATGCGATAAAACAATAACAATCATGAATTCATTCCATGGAAATTAAATCGGTCAAGGGCACATAGCCCTTGGAAATCACATTTTAACGGTTGAGTATCCACAGCTCTCAGTGAATCTTTCTCATTGGTCAATAGTACTTAGCCCTTGTATACTTTTATCAAATGAACAAGGGAATTTAGCCCTTGGGTTCTTGTTAAAAGACATGTAAAAACCTTCCTTTTTATTCAAAATACAGTTGACTCAAAATCTAGATTCAAAGGAGGACTATCAATGACATCAAGCATCGGTCATAGACTAGTGGCCCATGCAATTCAATCATTTGTCGAGAGCACACAGCATTTCAGGGTAAATCACTATCAATCTAAGGTATGTATCCCTTGAGTTATTCACTATTGGTCGAGAGCACACAACATCTCATGTAAGGAATTGCCATACATGAGTTTTCCTTTTTCAATATCAATGCTGTTAGAATGAAACTTTTGCAATCTTTAGTAAAACAATACCCTTTTTTATACAATCTTCTCTTTTTATAGTTTTTGCATGGACACCACATACCAGTAATAAATCATAATTCATGTGAAAGACTAACAAGTCTAACAAATTATGCTACCATATAACAATACAATGGTAATTATATGATTGGAAGAGTTACCGCTTACCTGGTGGATGACGTAATCTAAATTAACATTGTCTTCTTATCTTAGTTATAAAATAGAATTCACCAACAATCCATATATCACAAAAATATAATTTCCTTAATTCCCACACTAAAACATGTCAATTTAGGTTCATTATAGTGTCTTTTAACAAATTCATCATGTAACCATAACTTGTTCATATCAATTCCCATCATATTTCCATTAGTAATTTCATATTCAATTTCCTTATCATTACTAAAAACAAGCCCTAGCTCTATCCCCTGATATCAGCACTTAACTTACTTAGATTTTTCATCAATTTAATTCACTGCCTTATAAACTTCCTAAATTTTCACTTTAGTCCTAAATTCCATACTTTCACCTTCAACCCAAGTTAAACCATGAAGAACAATAGGGTTTCATGTCATAAACATTAAAAGTGTTCTTATAAGACCAATTTAAACCCATTAAATGCCACAATTCCACAATTTTCTGTAAAACCCCAAAATCTCAAAAATTTTCAGTTTAGTCCCTATCAAAACAAATCTTAAAACTTTGCCTAAAAACATGCTTCCAAGGCTGAAATTCAATGGGAAAGGGCTGAAAATGCTTCTCCCAACATCATTTTCATAAAAAACTTATTAAAACTCACTAAGAACTCACTATAAAACTCGTTTTTCTCGATTGTCACAGAACCCACCAGCAAACGTTACTGTCACCGGCAAATGCAAGTGGTGGCGGTCCGGAATGCATCGCCAGTGAGGGAAGATGCTGGCTGGAAGTGGTGGTGCGGCTTATCGTGGCGGTGGAGTGCAAAACATAGAGAAAGGAGATGAAGTTTTCTGCTGAGAAAGACAAAGTGACAGGAAGGAAGAAGAAGATAAGCAAGGGTATTTTTGTCATTTCACCTAAGAGGACATGTGTCGGCACCAAAAATTTTTTGAGGGAGGAGGGAGCTGCATCTCAAACCCATGCCCTCTTGCTCTAGGTTTCATGCCTTACCATTAAGCCAAAGCTCATATCTGATTAATAATACACCACAAATAGTTATACTCTCACTTTTACTAAGAATAAAATTTGCATCATATTTTGGCAAGTGTTACAATGGTGAGGAAAATAAAGAAAATAAGTGGATGATGTATTTTAATGGTGTAACCAATGCACACAGAAATGGCATAGGGGTCGTAATAGTGTCACTAGAAGGAAAATAATTCCTAGTGGCCATCAAATTGCAATTTGATTGCACAAATAATATAGCTGAATATTAAGCCTATGTCAATGGTCTTCAAGTTACTATCTCTTTAGGTGTGAAGAACCTTGAAGTCTTTGGCGATTCTGCTCTTATCATTTACTAAAGGGAGAAGGGAAAACCGAGGATTTGAAGTCAGTACCCTATCAAGAATTCTTAACGCAATCAATCAAAAAATTCAAAGAGATCAATTTTTTACCATATAAGTCAAGATAAAAATCAGTTTGTAGATGCTCTCACCACATTGGCAGCAATGATTCATCTTGAATGTGGAGTCCAAGTTTAACCAATCCAAATTGAGACACGAGGAGCTCCAATACATTGCTTAAACATATAAGAGGAGTTTGATGGACATCTATGGTTCTATGACATAAAAATGTACATTAAAGATAGAACATATCCAATTGAGGCCACTAAAAATGATAAGAAGACAATTAGGCACTTAGTTATAAACTTCTTTATAAGCAATGACGTCATGTACAAGAGGGGTTATGATGGCACATTGTTACAATGTGTTGATTCAAGAGAAGCAGGGAGGATCATGGCAAAAATGCATGAGGGAATATGTAGTACACATGCAAATAGTCATATAATGGCTAAAAAAACCCCAATATACAAATATTTTTGGATAACGATGGAAAATGATTGCATTGAATATGTGAAAAGATGTTACAAATGCCAAATTTATTTAGACAAGATCAATGTTCCTTGGGTCCCACTCTAGAATTTAGTGGCTCCTAGGCCATTTTCAATGTGGGAAATCGATGTAATTGGCCTAATCAACCCTGAAGCGTCAAATGGGCACCGCTTCATACTGGTAGCCATTGATTATTTCACGAAATGGGTTGAAGCTAACTTATTAGCCAATGTCACTTAGAAGGCCTTCATCAGATTTCTTAAAGCATATATTGTTTGTCGGTATGGTCTACCTGAGAGAATTATTACAGACAATGCACCCAAATTAAATGATGCAGAAGTTAAAAGGTTATGTGTACAATTCAAAATCAAGCATCACAACTCAGTGCCCTACCATCCACAAATGAATAGGGTAGTTGAAGTGGCAAATAAAAACATTATGAAGACCATCACAAAAATGACTGTTGCATATAAGGATTGGTATGAGATGCTCTTATACGCTTTACATGTATATCGCACCACTATATGTACCACAATTAGGGCGACCCCGTACTCCCTAATCTATTGAATGGAGGTTGTTACCCCTTGAAGTAGAGGTTCCCTTTTTTAGGGTGATGATTGTAGTATATCTAAAAGAGAATGATTGGATAAAAACCCATTACGAGCAATTAATTATGATCGATGAGAAATAGCTCATAGCCATGTGTCATGGGCAGCTGTATCAAAAAAGAATGGCTAGAACTTTCAATAAAAGACTCTGCTCAAGAGAATTCAAGGTCGGTGACCTAGTCCTAAAAAAGATCTTACCAAATCAAGAAGATAGACAGGCCAAATTGGGCTTTAATTTATAAAGGACCTTATGTCATCAAACATGTTTTCTCAGGAGGTGCTTTAATATTGAAAGACATTGAAGGTCATGAATTACCAAAACCCATTAATGCAGACGTTATCAAGAAATACTATGCCAAAAAAAAAACAAAGAAAAGAAAGGAAAATAGGGCTTGTTAAGTTGTAAACCCAAAAGGGTGACCTAGGCAAAAGTTAGTGCAAAAAGAAGAAAACAAAGAAAGGCTTACTAGGTCACAAGAAAGGTGTCATGGGTAGAATTCTGGATAAGATCCAGAATATGAATTGAGATCGTACTTGAATACTTAACTCTTCTCATTGTTAGGAAGTAAAAGGGTGATAGAATATGCAAGAATGGGTAGGGGACACTTCAATTTGGATTTACAAAATGCATATCTTTGACAACAAGGAAAGTCACTCAATAAGACTACATAGGACCAGAGCAAGGGAATTCTCATGAATAGACTGTTCATATTTAGTTCTTTTAAATACTTCCATATCACCAATCATTCTTGTATCCATGAAAGTATTGTACCTTCATTCTTATTCCATAGGAATTATTCATTTAATAATTTCTCTTCCATTTTGGTGTGCTTCATGTTCATGTTCGCATGTTAATTATCGTATGTATACCTTGCATGAAACAAGTGATGTCTAAGGATCGACGATTAACCAGATAGAAACATAAAGTGATACATCTAAGGATCCTGTTTTAGCTCCCCAATGACCTTTTAAAGTCTCATGGTATGGAAAATAGACAAAGGAACTACCCAAAGGCAAAGACAGGTGTCATTTTACATAAATTCCAATGACAGGATGACAAAGCCAATGGTCAATATCATGACCATAGCATTAACCTGTTTGGATTATCAGATTGGTCAAGCAATTCAGTTAAGAACACCAAGCTCCAAGAATTTGATTAGACGGGGTATCTTGAATGGGCAATGCATTTCCTAAGAAGAATCATATTTTTAAAAATAATAAAGGAAATATCCTAAGTAAATTTTTTTGTGAACTTATAATAATATATTCGTCCATAAATTGCCTTTTTCTTTGAAGGCTTAGACCTAATAAAGAACAACCTCCATGTGAAAACAAAAAAGAAAAACAAAAAACTTACATTCTCACATGTTTAGGCTTTCCATGATAATCATGCATCTCACAAACATCTGAGCATAACATAAAGCAAATCTTGCATTTTAGCAAATTTTGAAATCTTGCATCAAGCATTTGACATGCATCTTGCATCTACCTGTATATAGTTAACATCATCAAGCGCATGCTACTGAGGGATCAAAATCCCACGTCACAACCTTTCAAAACCCAGTTTCAACTGGCACCTTTAAAGCCTTATAACAGCAGGCAACCCTAAAGCCCAATTCTGGCTGGCTCCTTAAAGCCTTGAAAAGACAGGCACCTTTCAAAGCCCAATACCGACTGGCACTCCAAAGCCCTGTAATGGCAAGCACCCCTAAAGCTTGATTATGGCTAGCACCATAAAGCCCTCAAAAGACAAGCACCCTTCAAAGCCCAATACCGGCTAGCACTCCAAAAACCTATAACACAGGCACTCCTCAAAGCCCTGTAATAGCAGGCACCCCTGAAGCCTAGTTTTGGCTGGTACCTTTCAAAAGCCTTGGAAAGATAAGCACCCTTCAAAGCCCAGTACCAACTGGCACTCCAAAGCCCTGTAAGACAGGAACCCCTCAAAGCCTTGTAATGGTAAGCTCCCTTAAAGCCTAGTTCCAACTGGCACTTTTCAAAAGCCCTGAAAAGACAAGCACCCTTTAAAGCCAATATTGGTTGGCACTCTAAACCCCTGTAATGGCAAGCACCTCAAAGCCCTATAAAACAGGCATCATTCTAAACCCAGTACTGGCTAGCATCTCTCAAAGCCTAGTTAAGCTTGTGCCCTTAAATCCCTGGCTTGCATTGGGTCATAGGTTTTCCCTTTACAAGATGATTTGTTGTTCACGTCTTTACTTGCCCTTAAGTAAGACCACCTCTTTGCAATTTTCACGCTACCTCACCTAAGAGACAAGTAAAGAAGGGTAACTGTGAACACCCCTATCCTAATATTATTGAGAAAGATTAAAGTCAAGAGAATAAAATTAATGTAATAAAGGCTACTAATGAGCACAACCTAAAACCAGAAAAACAAAATGGAGAAAATTAAATAACAACATAAAAGGAAAAATGATGAAAGTAAGAAAAAAAAACACAACATTAAAGAAAAAAGAAAGGAAGGTTATGAAATAAAAAACAAAACAAAACGAAGGCTGTAAAATGAAAAAGAAAAGAAGAAAAGAGGCTTCAGACAAAATGAAGAGGCTTCAAACAAAATGAAATAGGGATAGCTAACAAAATAGGGAAGTTAAACAAGGATTTGTAAGCTCTAAATGGAAAAGAAGTAGCATGCACACATACTCACTATTGGCGGCACACATAGAGAAGGGAAAAGACAAATTACACCAATGAAGATACGTTGGGATGCACAGAACCAAGGGGGAGGATCTGAGGTATATAATGCTTCAAGGCTATTAACCATTCCTTCTTGTCATTACTACCAAGAAGATCAAGGGAGGGGAGAAAAAGAATTGAGTTGGAAGAAGCAAGGGGTGAAAAAAACCAAACAAAAGAGAGAAAAACCAAGGAGGGAAGATTGATGGAAGGAGTGCTCTAAGAGATGTTAAAAGGAGCTTAGATAGAAAGGGAAATGAGTGTGTTGTGTGTGGTGAAACTGGGCAAAAGAGAACGAAGAGCTCGAGGAAGAAATGACTAAGTGTGTAAGTGAGGAAAAAAAAAATGTTGAACAAAAGGTGAGCTCTGGTTTAGACCAAAAATACAATGAGAGAGCTCGGGGAAAATAAAAGTGCTCGAAGTGAGAGGAAGTCCTTGTTTCAGTATGAAGAAACAAAGAGAAAAGAGTAGCACTTTGTATGCCCTAATGGGTCTCAAGTGGGGAACCCCCTGAATCCTCTTACCAATAACAGCTCACTTAGGCCCGTTAGCCTTCCTCTTAGTGCTTAGATAAACAAGCTTCCCACTAAGGGTTTTAACAACCCTATGCAGGTTGGATTTGGTGGCATATCTATGCCTCTTGCAATATGTGAGACGTTGCACCATCCTTAATGAAGTTCAGCTACCTGCACCTCTATAAGGTGAGACTTCCTCCTCTACACTAGTGAAAAAGCAAAGACAGAATAGAATGGGTGGACACATAAAATTAGGAAGGAAGAAGAAAGTGAAAGAAAGGAAGAGCTAAACATAGCTGAGCAAAAATGTTTCCCTATTTCTGAGGAATAAAGCCAGAGCATAAGAAGCATAAGAGAGAGAAGTTTTGAACATTTAAAGCAAAAAAAATTGATAAGCAAAGGCAACAGAAGAAATTGAGGAGGAAGTGCAAACCTGAAATTAAGAAAAAAAAGGTTGAGAGTGCAGCATTTTGTATGCCTCCAATAAGTAAGTCTCTCCTTCATTCTATTTTCATTTTTGTTTTTTTTTCCTCTTATCTTTGTATTAATCATGTTGAGGGATGTGAGACCAATTTATTTGGGTAATATGGGTTATGACGTGAAGATTATGGGTACACTTTAGATGATCATAGTTGCGATAATGTATGCTTCATTCTCAGATTGGTTTCTATCTGTTGCAACATTTTAAATATTTTATTTCTTTTTTTGGAGCATTGGATCTTAATATGATAAAAAAGTTGAATATGGAGTGAGTGGGATTCTGAATGTTGCCTGGTAAGGATTTCTCAATGGATGAGTTGTTTGGTTAGTAATTCTAGTGAATCTCGATGTAAAATAAATGTGTTTGCCTTACCTTAACAATAAGTGTTTTTAAGTTCAGAATAAATGAGTTTTGCAATTTTCATGGGTCCACCTATTGGAATCACATGAGCACTTTGTTGGCTTCTTTCATGAGGTGGCGTCATTCTTTTATAGATGTGTTAACTTCAGTAAATATAGTTTATTTTTTACTTTCTTTTTATTATTATTATTATAAAAGATGCTAAAGTCTAGATGAAGTCTGTTTGTTTTGGAATTTCAAGTAGTATTGTATCTATTTTGATTTATATATTTTTAATAAATATGTATGTTCTAAAAAATAAATAAATATGTCTAAAATATTTTTTATGATTAGCATTTACTTAATTTTAGAGTTGTTATGTCAGACAACGTGTCTCTTCTTCTAGTATTTAGGGAGTTGATTGATAGGCTGTGTGAAACCTTGTGTATCTCCAAGCCTTACATAATATCATTTCATTTTTATAATAAAGTGGGTTCCAATGGCCCAAGTCCAATTGGTGTTTTTTGTAAATAATAATAATAATAACAATAAAAATCATTTTTATTAAGAAACCTATCTTCACATTTCACATTTTAATTTTAGATCTTAATCCTCAAATTGTATAAAAATCCAAACAAATTAGATAGGATAATTAAAAGAAATTGAAAAAATATGCTTTGTTTGAAATTTCTCTTGGATGTTATACTCTAAAATAAAAATAAAAAAAAATGCTATTTTAGGATTTCTTTTCTTTTTTTTTTCAAAAATTTAATTTCTTTTGGATAACAAACAAAAAAAAATATTTATCTTTTCTTTTAAACTTGACTTCAAAATAATAAAAAAGGAAAACAAATTACACCTTCCATAAAAGTCCAAAAAAAATCCAAAATTAAAAAGAGAAAAAAATAAATAGAGCAAGGGAATGAGATTACATTGATTTCGTGAATTAAAACATACCAATAAAATTCTAAATTTATTTTATTCACGAACACCAATTCATCAATCTTGTTCTCTTCCCAAAAATAAAAAGAAAAATCACAAATAATTCCGCATTTCAGATTGTTATGTGAGATCATTAATCTCCTCAAGTACTTGAGAATTAACTAGTAAGGGGCGTGTGAAATCCTTATTCTCCTAAGGTTTTGAAAGTTAATATCAATTTGCAAAAATACAAAGATGGAGCAATACAAAAAACAAAACAAAAAAAGAATTATTTTTCCCATTATTTGTAATTAAAAAATCCAAAAGTACTTTCCCTATATAATCTAATCTCTTTTAAATTGAAATAAAGAAATCATAATTTAAAAATAAAAAACCATAAATTCAAAAATCTGAAAAGTATTTTTTTCATTATAATTTCACTTTAATTTCAATATAAATACTAACTTCAAAATATCCAAAAGAAAATATAAATTCAAAAATGTAAAAAATATTTTTTTCATTATAATTTCACTTCAATTTCAGAGAAAAAAAAACTCTGATTTAAGACAAAAAAAATCTAAAAAAACATAAATTCAAAAATCCTAAAAATATTTTTCCAATATAATTTCATTTCAATTTCAAAATGAAATTCTAACTTCAAAAATTATAAAAATCTTTTTCCATTATCATTTCATTTAAATTTCAATTCCAAAGTTAAAATCTCAAAAATACAACAACAAAAAAAAGAGAAAAATCGAAAAAAATAAGAAGGTGATATTAAACAGGTTTCGTAAATTAAAATACACTAATCAAATTTCAATCATGTTTTGTTTGTAAAGATTTGTTTAATTTCAACTCTTCTATTCTTTTTTTTTTTTTTGGTAAAAATAAAAGAGATCAACCAACTCACATATCTTTTTAACTGAACTACGTGGACTTTGATCCCTATCTCATATATGTAAGCCATAGGCTTTGATTCTAAGTCAAGTCCATCTTTGTAAATATTTTATTTTTTTCTTTATTATATTTTCTTAATTTGTTTATTATTCTCTTTTCTTTTTGGCATGCAAATGATATGAGTAATCAAAATTTAAGTTAAGACCATGCGTATTTTACATAATTAACTTTGGGTGATCATTCTTAAGAATGAGTGTTGTGGGGTGCCTAACACCTTCTCCATGCACAATTGACTTTCGAACTTGATTCTTGGACTGCAAATTACCTTATCTTATAAATTGGTTTTTCAATGTTTTCCTTTAAAAATATTGATAGCGACACCTAAATTTTAGTTACTTTTCTTATGCAAAAATTAAGATTATTCATTTTTCTATGTTAGGCGATCACATTTCAAGTGTAACAGTAAGGATGATTATGGACCGAGTCTAGCCGAGTTTGAGTACAACTTGGGACTCGACCCAGTTTAAGATCAAGGTAAAAAAATTTATCCTGAGATCCCGACTCAATATAACTTGGTAAGTGATCAGGCCAAATCAGGTATAAGTAGGTTGGGTCGGGTCCATCTTTATTTTTTTATAATTCTTTTATTTACAAAAATTATTTTTTAATTATTAAAAACATATTTTATTATAAATAAAAATAAATCAAATTAAATTATAAAATTAATATTTTAAAAATAAAAAACATGACCCGATCGAGTAGGGTAAATAACAACCCCAAGACATGGCTCCGTCCAATTATGAGACTTGATTTTACTTGGCAAATTTATAAAAAAAATTTATTTAAACTTAGTCTAACTCAGTTGAATATAACTGGGTTGGCCTAACCAAATTATATGCTCACCGCTAGGCCCAAGGAAATGCTAACTATCTCAGGCTTTGGTGTGATGCTTGGAGTTGGATGCTGATTCAGAGGTTTCAGTTTTTGGTCAACTTATGAGTGTAGTTGCTCCGAACCAAAGTCTACCCACAAGATGTATAATAATGCAGAGTCATGTTGTGCAATAATTGCTAGTTTGTCTTTGTCCGAGTCATGTTTCGGATGGAATACCCGATGTATAGAAATTTAATATTTTAGATTTTATATTTATTAATATAAATTATTAAAATTTTATTTAAAGGCTTAAAATAAAAACAATCCAATAAAATTGATATTAAAAATATATTATGTGAGATATCTCATGAGCGGCGCAAAAGAGACAAAATGCATGGGAGAAAGTTTAGTTTCATTTTGACTGAATTGTTATTTTTGGCCTCTTATTTATTTTATTACTTAAAATAGTCTTATTTTAATTAAAAACTAATTTATTTACCTATGCATAGCATGGGGCTTAGAAAAAATTATTTTGTATTATTATATATCAATACATTTTAAATTATTCAATTCATTGATATGATAATATCATAAAAGATTTTCTTTGACACGCGAAATAGTTCTCATGGTTGCTTTTCCTGAATAACTCTATAATATCAAAAATTGACTATGCTTCTAACTTTGAATGATATAAACCATTTAATAAATTATTCAATTCTATATTATTTTCTCTTACTTTAATTTTGGACCATGCTAAGTTATATTTATAGTCTCTTATAATAAAGTTTAAAATACAATTAATTACTTAGTTTATTATTTTTTCGTTGGCTTTAAAATTTGTTTGAATTTCAAATAATTTCTGATTTAATTATTTCATAAACTTTCTCATTGACAACAAAAATATATTAATTTTTTTAACTTTAAAAATTTACCAAAATTTGAAAAATTATTGATTTAAGTAATTCATAAATTAATTACTTCATAATTTTTTTTTGTTAACTACAAATAATTTAAAATTAACATACAAGATTGATGGAATCAATTTATTGAGAGGACATTGTCATGAAAGATTTTCTTTGATGTACGAAACAATTCTGATAGTTGTTCTTTCTAAAAAAAACTCTATAATATCATAAATTGATGGAATCATATTTAACTATACTTCTGACTTTAAACAATATAAACCGTTGAATAAACTATTTAATCATATATCATTTTCTTTTACTTTAATTTTAGACAATGCCAAGTTATATTTATAGTCCCTTATAATAAAGTGTAAGAGATAATTAATTACTTAGTTCATTATTTTTTTCGTTGACTTTAAAATTGTTCAAATTTCAAAGAATTCTTGATTTAATTACTTTATAAATTTTCTTGTTGACAACGAAAAATATATCAATTTTTTTTTAATTTTAAAAAATTATTAAACTTTGAAAAATTATAAAGTAATTAATTAATTACTTCATAATTTTTTTCGTTGACTACAAAAAAATTTACATAATTCAAAAAAATTCTCAATATTTGTATTAGAAAGATAAAAAGTTATTACACGAGGAACTAAAATTTTGATCAATTATGGTTTTTCATCAATAAACGGAGCTCCCAAGTTAAATGAAGTGTACTTTACTGATGTAAAATAGATAGAATGATTACTTTTAATTGCTAAGAGATTATATATGCTAGCAATATTAAAAGTGGGGAATCAAAAGAGACTATTTAAAATAAGTGAAGAACCATTGGATAAGAAAGATTACATACAATATCTCAAAATTATAATCTAATTACAATTTTAATTCACGAATTTTAAAAATGTAATATTTGAATTTCTTAAATTATTATAGAAATAAAAATGATATACACTTAACACTATATTTCTCTAATATCTTTTCCCTTCTATCATGGCTTTAACACTATATCAAATTATTGAAAATTTTCTTTATTTTTGATGAAAAGAAATATACTCATTCTTTTTAATTAACAAGTTATTTCCTTGCAAAATAGATAATATATAATTACATTTATTTTGATCAAATTACTCTCATATTTATTAAATTTAAAATAAATTAAATTTATAGTTTAAACACAAAATAAATAAGCAATAAAATAAAAGTTTAAGATATGAATTTTCTAATAAGTTATATGTGAAATAAAATATATTAATATTATTCTAGAAATTATTTTAGTCATAAATGAGTTCTTATATTTACGAGATAGAAAACAATTATGTAATTTAGACATTTCTCATGTAATTTACCTTAATTTAAACTAATATACAACGTTGATAATTCTTGTGATAATTTAAGAGTAAACTAAATATTAAAGCTTGTATGCCAAAATAATGAGGAGGTTATATTTCAAGAATTTATATGTAGTTTCTTCATATAAATAATATTTTAATTCAACATATATTATTCATATTAAATTATGGAATTTTCATATAATAAACTTTTGAAATTGTCTAGTAATTTACCAGCAAAAAATATTTATGTCAGGCAAGAAAAAAATTGTGCAAGATTATTAAAGAACACCTTAGTTTTCAAAACTGATCTATCTAAGTATAAATAATTCAAGTATGAGATACTAAAAAATTAGAGATGACTTGAATATAATAATTATTTAATAAAATATTATCCTTGTGAAGAATAAAATAGTCAATCATATTTAGGCTATTTTGGATTAAGGATCACAGAAAACATGATAAGTAGAGCTGTTAAAGTGGGCCAATTAGGCTCACCCAAGTTGACCCACCTGAGTTAATGGGTTTAACCTACCATAAGGTGGTGGGTTGAAAATCTCAACCCATCTTATTAAGTGGATTAAGCGTATTGACCCGTTCAACCCACTAAAAAATTAAAAAAATAAAAATAAAATAAAAAATTATAAAAATTTAAATCTGACTTTCTTTAAGCACATGTTTTGTTTAATCAATCAATTTTTATATCAGTATAAATAAACAAAAAAACTAACTAAATAAAAAAGCAAATTTCAACGGATTAAAACAAGTAAAGTAATTTAATAATTCAATGATTCATTAATAATAAGAATATGATTATGAGCAGAATATTCAAATATAGCAAATTACAAAATAATAAAGATAACACAACACATACATTAAGGTTAATTTTTTTAAATAGTAAAGTGCAGTGGGTTGAGGTACTAAACTGAATGAGTGAAAAAAAAAATTTTCTAAAAAAATGGATGACTCATTTAACCCGTAAGTTAGCTCGTTTAACTCATGGATTAAACATGTTGAGTTGATAAAAATATATTAAATAGATTCTTAAAATAACTCTTTAACCCAACCCACCTCTTAGGTGTGATACACGGGCTCAACCTAGTTCAAGGTTTAGTGTTTAGAATTTAGAATTTAGGGATTGACGCCTCTAATGATAAGAAGTTGAATAGTTAATTTGAATAAAATATAAATTTAAATGTTTTTACAAAAAGACATTTTTTGTGTTTCCAAATTAAGGACATAAAACGTGAGGGAGTGACTCAACATTTAATATTATTATTGTACCTTAATTTAATAAAAGTAAAAGGGTTGTGCATCGTGCAACATTTCCTCTCGAATGCTTCTTCCTGCCCAATAGTTCGCAAATGACGACAGCAATGATTGGCGCACAACAGTTTGATGGCAACACGATACCACTTTCATTCTTCCAGCGGTAACGACAGTAGCGGTGCTTGGTTTCTACCAGGTTCTCTTTCTCTGTTATTTCTCTCTCTCTCTTCTATATAGAGTACCCGGTGCTTGTTTGATCTTCTCTCGGCTGTACCCACTTTTTTTTGCCACTTGTTTTCGTCTGGTTCAGAGCATTGTAGGAACAGGATTACATTTGGGTATAGAACAAATTTGATTTTAGGAGTCTTTGTTGGTTTCTATTTTCTGGCTCTGCAAAGTTTTCTGTTTCTCTGGGAAATATCTATTCTACTCTTTTTTTTTCTTTTCTCCATTTTTTGTTTTTGAATTTATGGTGAATAGCTGCCAAAACAAGACATTAGATGGCTTTGACGTAAAACAAGGATGATATAGAAATAGATAAATGGTAGTAATAGTGTTAGCTCGCTGCTACATGTCTTCAAAACAAAGTCTTGATCTTATTTGCTTCTCATTTTGTGATTGACCGTTAGCTCCATGATTTTCTCCCAAGGACTTGAATAGTTGTTAATTTGTAGGGGAAAGTTTTCTTTATGCTATTAATTATTCCTTTGATTATGTCTTCATATGTTGCATTATGAATTAAGCAATTGCTACACATGCTTAATGTCATAAATAAATTTAAATATCAAACATGCTCTAAGATAGTAATGGTCTTGATTATTACCAAAAGTAAACTTAGACATTTTCATCGAAGCTCAAGATTTTAGTTTTCTAGGAGCCCTGGGGCTAACCAATATGATATGCATGGTGTTAAAGAAAGACGCTGAGTTCTGCCTTAGTTCATTCTTAGGTTTTTTTTTTTTCTTTGGGCTTGAAAATTAAAAAATCCATAAACCAAAAGGGCCAAATTACTTGTAGGAGTTCGGTTTTAGAGGTTGGTTCAATCACTTGTGGTTGAATTATTTTATTATAGTTATTATTGTTGGGCATAAGTTTAACTATGGTTGGGCATTTTTTGTCAAATTCAAATTCAAATTCAGTACTTAATAGTTGCAAAACATATAACTTCTCTACTTGAAATAGATGGCAGGTCAAAATATGATGTCCAAATATTTTACCAATGTTATTAATTGGTAGGTTTGAATTTTCATTTGAAAACTAATGCTTAATTACAATCATGTTGGAAATTATTGAAAATTTAAATATGTATGCACCATAATTTGGTTTGTCATGATCACATTATTTAGCTAACTATTGTTTACCTAGTGGAAAAACACCTTAATATTTCTTTTTCCTTTTATTCTAATGGATAACCTTTTTTATTCTCTAATATTGATAGTGACATTTTTATATATAAAAAATATGTTACCTTCATATTTGTACCTTAGCGAATAACAAATAACAAATGTAATTTTGGTCCTCTTCTTTTATTTAATCATTAATTAAAATCTTAAATTTATTTATTTAAAACAATTTTAAAATAAGTAATTTTTACATATTATAAGTTATTTACATAAGATATATATATTAATTTCATTTCTGAATTATGTTGCATTTTGTAAGTTGAGAAATCAAAAGAAAGAGAAAATAAAAGAATTAGTAAAAGAAAATAAAAAATATGGAAAGGAGAATGAGTCACATTCTTATTTTATGTATTAAACAAAAATAAAATTATTAATTATGTGTTTATGTTATAAGGGGTAATATTAAAAAAATTAATTAACAAATCAGTCCATTCCATTTATTTAATTGCAACTTCTAAACAAAGTTTTAGGAGTTCATTATTCTCTTCATTAAAACTTTCAAACAATATATCTACTCAAGTCATTCCACTTCATTCCATTCCATTTTATATCATTCTATTAATAACAACTCCAATCTATCCTCTTTTAAACTTTCAAACATACCCTAAGGTGTTTTTTAAGAGAAACAAATTATTATACACTTTTTTTTTTTTGAGTAAAAGAGACTATATAACTTTAGTCAACTGTATATTTTGTCTAACTCTTTTACATTATAATAATTTCATATAGAATTAGATCATAGTTTTTACATTTCAGAAAATAGAGTTTTGCTTAATTACAAAAATATAAAAAAGACAGAAAACAAATTGACTTTTATTTGGCTAATAATTTAAAAAAATAATAGCACTATTCTTGTTGTATTTTAATATCTATTTTTCTTTTGGAAAATTACATCCTATAAAGCTAATATATCAAATTTAAATTATAACCATACATTTCCTGACTTGATAAGAGAGAGAGAGAGAGAGAACAATGGCATATATTCTTATGCAGCGCAGCCATATTCTTTGAATCTTCCACTGCATCATAAGTTTTCTCTAAATCAGAGCAGCGCAGGTATGCATATCTTCTCTAGGATCTACCTGTTTTTGCCTTTTACTTTTAGTGCTCTTATTTACTTTTCTATTTTGCGCGTACTTGATGGTTCCAATCTTTGAAAAGGTGAAAATGTTCTTGATCTATTTCTAGTTTCAGTGGACGTTTGTAAAAATCTGAATATTTTGCCTTTGGCATCTGTTAAATGCAAAGAATTCAAGGATTGGACTATTCAAATGTGATCTAGGTACTGTATGCAGTTATAATTTGCAAAACAACCATCTTTCTAGTAATTATGGAGAACCCAAATAAATGTCTTTATGCCTATCATTAAATATATGATATGAGCTTCGCTAAGGAGTACTGTTTCTTCATCACTTCATCCAACACAAAATTACTATTCTGTTTGCTTATGACCCTGAACTAAATAATTATGGGTTAAGAATTGTATATGGAATCGGGATATATACAATTGGAATTGGGTTCAATAATTTCAAGTTTTTTATTTGGTTTGTGTTTTAGAGTTATATTTCCAATTCTATACATCACTTTTCTAGAATTGAAAAATAACTTATTAAAGTTATTTTTAACTCTTAGCCTCAATCTTAAAAATTACATTTCCAAATCTCCTAAAATGTTTTATTTTTAAATTTTAATATTAATATAATTATAAAATAATTGATAATTTGTCTTTAATATTTTGTTAACTAATAAAGTATACTTACAAAGAAGCACAATGCCCACATAAATGTTGTGCTCACACATACACTTACACATACATAAGTACATATATAATAAATATATACACATGCATGTGTACACATACACATATATGATGAACATGTGACATACACATACACACATATATGCACACACGCTCACAAATATACATATAACGATAATATAACATACATGCATATGTACACACATACGGACATGTATGTGCACACAATATAAATATATATATTCATGTTAATTCTTTTTTAAAATATGTATCTTTTGTCTAAATAATAAAATCAAAATTAAATTTAAAATTATAATTTTATGTTGTAATTTTTTACATAACTCATATATGAATCTTAAAATTCTTAATCAATTTCAGTTTTATTAGAATTAGAATTAGAATAATGATTCTATATTTCGATCTTAATTATTTGAACCAAGCAAATTAGTGTATTCAAATTTTTTCTCATGGTGGCTTCTTTTGCGTTTTAAGGATGTTTTATTTATATAATATGCATAAGGATATTTTGTTAGTTCCAATTCCAAATAATGAACCTAATGTTGAGTTAATTCTTTGTTGCTATTGTTATTCATGATTTTAATTCTATAAAAGTTATTATTACCATTTAGGGCATAATTCGCCCGCAGGAGACCCCAGCCAGCAGAGATGAGTTCATCCAAAAACAAGGGTCATGGAGATGATTCTCCATCAGCAGAGGTACAGAAGAAACAGCAGCTGCCAACTAATCGGGTGCAAGATGTCTTCAAGCTGATGAGAATAAGGGATTTTTTAAGCCAAATTTTGAGTTACCCCATGAGAATTGGGAATGAAAATTATGTGGAAAAATGGATCAATAAATTGTCAGAGTTCCGTGCCAATTATCTTGCACGTAGTATTGTTAAGTATCTGCTTTCTAAAAATCCACTGAGACATGTGGAAGAGCTAATACCAGAGAACATAACACGGGAGATAAGAAATGGTGGCAGCTTCATCTTCAGCGAAAGCAAGTCAGATGAGCCAGCTATAGCCACCAGCTCCACCAACCAAGAGGAACAACTGAAACAACCAGAACCCATTCTTGACTTAGCTACTCATCTTGCTGTTCACCAACTGACTCAAACCTTGACAGACGGTCAAGTACCTAAATTCAATGTTCAAAATGTATGGTTCTCAACAAGAAATGATGCGGAAAAACAAACTGTAGTGAAAGGAATAAAAGCAAATTTTCAAATTGGTGAGACATTTCAGAGTCTCCTGGTCTTTGACTTTAATGAGATTGGTAAAGAGTTTGAAGTTCTAGAGCTTGCAAGATGGCTGGATCAGACTACGATCGTAGAGTTGCAGACAATAGATTTCAATGTTTTGCTTGCAGGAAAAACTGAAAGACACCAGATGGTCATGAATAAAAGCCACAGACATCTAGTGCTTCTGGTGAATGGGGATGGTGACAAAAAGCTAGAACCCCGGATAGTGCATTTCGTAAAGAATAGATATTCTACAGATGTTGTTGTGTTTATAACAACAGAATCATCAGCACAGAAAAATGAAGAATTAGCAATGAAAGTGGATCTGGGAATCAGGACAGAGGATCATGTGTTGCCATGGGAGGTCTTCTGCAAGAATGTAGGCATTGAGCTTATACGTTCATCTAATGACATCCAGAGGATTGCTGTGCAAGTAGTTGAGAAGTGTGGTGGCCATCTTCTTGCCATTCTCCTTGTAGCAAAGTCCTTGAAGGATGTGGAAGATGTTGAACTCTGGAAACTTGCACTGGAAAAGTTGCGTTACCCTAATCTATCCTATAAAATTAGGGAGATCAAACATGTGAGTGAAGTAATGATGAATGCATTCATAAACATCATCTGGGCAGACGAAATTTTTGAAAGAGAAAAGCCTCACCTTACACGATGTTTAAGGTGCTTAATATTCCAAGACTCGGTGATGAGTGTAAATGAATTGTTTTTCAGCTGGTATTTTGAAGAATTAGTGGACAGTCAAGAAAAAGCAGAGCATACCCTGAGAGAGCTTGTGGAGCGGTCTATCTTACTGCGATTTGAAGGCATCCTAGGTCGATATATCCTGTTGCCAGAAGAAATCATAATTATCTTGGAGGCTTTGCTAGAGACAAACACATATTGGGACTTGAATGAAGGTGCATTACGATTGACAGAGTCACCAAAAGTTTTGGATTGGCTTGGTGTCGGAAAAACTCCAATATCATTTTTTCAACTCAAAGTCCTGGACTTGTCATGCACTAGCATACACGATCTTCCGGGCTCGTTTTGTTATTTGGTGGAGCTTAGAGAATTTTATCTAAAGGATTGTGAGCTTTTCATGGAACTTCCTCCGGAGATTGGCAAACTTAAAAATCTCAAGAAACTTGATCTTGATGGTACTCAGATTACACATTTGCCAATTGAGATCCAAGAGTTGACCAATTTGGAAAGCTTGTCACTCTCTTTTTCTGGATATCATGGCAAGAAATACATTCCATATTCCGAATCTGCAATGATTCCTCTTGGTATCTTATCAAAACTCACTCATTTGAAGGATTTAAGGATTGATGTTAACCCAGAAAATGTGTGGTGGCACGAGAATGTTGAAGACATTCTTGCTGAAATTGTTGGATTAATGAGGTTGCAAACATTATATTTATATGTACCACAAGTTAAATTTTTAAAGCTTGTAACACGCCCTCTGCGTTATTTTAGATTCATTGCTGGTCATCATATGCAGAGAATCATATCGCGTGTACCACGTGCAATTGAAGTCAAATTCAAACAAAGTAAGCAAAGCTTTAGATTCATAAATGGTGTGGACTTTCCCAATGAAGTGAAGAACATTCTTCAACACGCCATGGCATTATTCTTGGATCGCCACATGACCATCAACAATCTCTCCCAACTCGGATTGGAGAATCTATGGCGGCTAAAATTATGCATTTTGTCAGAATGTAATGAAATGGAGAGCATTGTAGATCTAATTGAAGAAAGCTGTTTGAAGTCGCTCTCTAGTTTGGAGTTCTTGGCTATATTCTACATGAAAAATCTAAGAAGCATCGTTAACGGGTCAACCCCTCTTAATTACTCATTTTTTCGACTAAAGTTCTTTGCATTGCACACTTGTTCTGAGTTGACCACCATCTTCACCAAGAATTTGCTTTATGGGCTTTCAAACTTGGAAGAGCTTATAGTTGAAGACTGTCCCAAAGTAAGTAGCATGGTAAGTTGTCAATCATGGAAACAAAGGGATAACATTTTCCTTCCAAGGTTGAGAAAGTTATCACTTCTCTATCTACCTGAACTAGTTAGCATTTCCAATGGATTTGTTATTGGGAGAGATTTAGAAAAAATAGGATTTTATTATTGTCCAAAACTCGAGAGTCTTTCCACTGCAGAGATGTCAAGCAAAAGTCTGAAGGTTATTAGAGGAGAAACCAAGTGGTGGGAAGCACTTAAGTGGAGTAAAGCAGAGTGGGGACAAAATTGTCACCCAGATCATTTCAATCGCATCTTTCTTCCAATTGACGAGGAGGCCGATGTGTTGACTCAATTAACAACAGAAGACATGGATGACTACCTGTTCCCTGGCTTCAGTGGTAAAGTTTCTTTTCTTACAATCAGTATTTTTAATGTTTAGAAGATTCATTAGGAACTCATGTGGATGTAGTTGCTAGTAGTAGCCTATTAGCAGGAACATTTTTTTAATTTAGTCATAAGAGTATATTTAATAGATTCAAATAAATCTTAGAGTCTGACAGTATTACCTTCCTACCTCAAATGATGATACGGGACGCTGGCTTGTTAGTCATATTAACAACGTGCCATTTCAGTTTTAACAACAAGAGGGTAACGCCATGAATCTCTAAAATTTATTTAGAACATTTACTAACTTTATAAATTTTCATTTTCTACAAAAAGGTTTTAAAACTAAGTTGAAAAAGTAGTTATATGCTGCTATGCTTTCAAGACCAAAGTAGAGTATTGACTATTTTATTTTGGTTCATTGACAAGCTATTGCCATTATTTTTGACATCTTTATTGTCATATTTTATAGGAAAAATCCCCAATGTGGGTGAGATGGATCCAATGGCAGTTATCAAGCCCTTCAAGAAGGAGAAAACCCACCCAAAAGATTAGCTTATTAGGGGTAGAACTCTTCAAGCTTTTAAGGCCCCTCTTTCAAAGAAACCACCTCGATATGAGACTCTATTAGTATCGAAGTGTCATGTATATTTAAATTAGTTTAACTTTTCCTTTTTCTTTAAATGTATATCATAATGACACAGCTTTTTATTTTCTTTTTTTATTTTTTTTCCTCGTATGAAAGAGAGTATTGGTAGGCAAGCAAGAGGGGAGATGTTACTCAACTTTCTCATATTTATTACAAGAACTGCACCGTTGTTGTTTGTGCTTTGAACTATTGCCTTTGGTCTTTATGTTTTAAGAGTTGACTTATTATTGTTCATATCCAAAAAGCATGAACCAGTACTTCTTTCTAAACGGGGATGGCTATATCTGTGTGTGATGGGATTGTCCAATTTTTTTTCTCTAAACCTCATGAACTTGACCTTCTTGCTCTACGTTAACAGACAGCAATCAAATTTTAGTGTTCATGTGGGTTCATATTGTGCCTCTCTCTCTTCTTCTTCTTGTTTGTGAAAGATGAGGGAGACTGCATAAAAAAAATTAAAAATAAAATAAAAAGAAAGGACTAGGAAGACAACATTTTTTAGTACATCCAAATTGGAACCTATAAGCATTTGACTCAATCTTTAGCCCAAGCACTTAGCTTAGAAAAAATTATCATTTAGTCTTTATGTTTTACATGAGTTTACAAATTAGTTCCTAGACTTTAATTTTTTTTTTTTTTAAAAAATCAGTCCTTGTTGTTTTAGAAATTTTTAATTCATCATTCTATTCTAATAGGTGGGCTCTTAATTCCATTTATAAAATGCTGATTGTGGACCGTTCATATGCCAACTCAGATGACTCACCACTTTTCAAATTTTAAGAAATAGAAAAACCAAAAAATATAAAAGATCAAAATATTAATAGAAGGAACACTTGGATACATAGACGATGGGTACCATATTTGATGGACTCCTTTAAGAGCTCAAAAGAAGCATTATTTATTCAAACCATAATTAAAAATCCAAACAAAAAAACAATAAAGAGAAAAGCTGGCAAAAACTCCTCCTTTTCATAATGCCATGAGCACGTGTTCTGAATCTAACACATAAATGTAGTATTTATAAACAGTCATGAAATATTCCTAAAAGAATTTTGAAACAAACCAAACAATTTTAATAATAATATGGAAACTTGCACTGATTGTGTTGCCCTAGTCTTTCCTATAACATTTTTAACGGTGTGAGAGAGAAGCATAATAGTAAATGAATTCATAAATGTAATCTTGGTAGATTCAACTTTTGAAAGAGAAAGGCCTTGTCTAACACGCTGTTTAAGGGCTTTTAGATTCCCAGACTCGATAATGAGTGATGATGAATTGTTCAATGACTGGTTTTCTAGACAAGTAAACATTGTCAGGAAGTGAAGCGTGCTTTCAGAGACCTTGTGGAACCTTCAATGTTATTGCAATTCAATGGCAACAATGACAAATATTTATAGAATAAAATATATTTTTTATTCCGCATTTATCACAACATTGTCATTTTGGTCTCTCACTTATTGAAATATTTAAAATGTTCTCGACTAAATAGAAAATGTCACTTTCCATATCTTTCACTTTTTAAAAAAAAATACTTGATTTATTTCTTTAGATTTTAGGTCTAGGATTTGACATAGAAACTAAATTTAATAATTTTTAGAAATGTGAGACACAAAGTGTGTCATTTCCCAATAGGTGAAGTATTATTTTGGATATTTCAATTAATGATTAAAATAGTAATTTTGTAATAAATGAGATATCAAAATAATAATTTTGTAATAAGTGAAGGAGCAAAAGTGTATTATTTTCTATGTTTATATCTTTATAGATGTCATTTTAATGTAATATATAGCTAAATATATTTTCCTTTTAGAAAGAAAGTTTTAATCTCTTTTAAATATATATCATAATGACATATATAACAGTCAAGCTTTGCCAGCGTGGGGGAATTCAAAATTTTCATTACCTGATATGGAGTTTATTTGGTAATTTTGGAGGAAGAAGGGAATCTTAATCACCATTTAGTGGTTCAGATATTCACCTAAATTATTCCCTTTTTGTTTTAATTTTATTGTCATGTTCAAAAGTGATAAATACTGGGGTTGAGCATGGGCTGGGTCGGGCCAGGTATGAATTCAACCCAAGACCCGGCCTGAAAATAGACCAAGGTTTGTTTTCTAACCCTTGGCCTGGCCCGACCTGAAACAGACCCAAAAATCGTCAAGTCATCCAGGGCGAGCAAGGTAGACCGGGCCATCCGGGCCATAATCTGAAGCTGGAATAAACAGTTCTAATACACGATCAATAATATTTGCTAAATGTATACTAAATCATTACTTTCCCTCATAAAAAATATTTAATCATTCATGCAGCCACATACCGAAGAATAAAGATTTCATGCAATGCCAAAGAAATGAAAGGGGAAGAAAGCTAGGAGAAGACAGTCAAAGACTAGAGTGGGACAAAACAAATGCACCAATTTATACACAGCATCACTAATGGGATAATATAATACAAACATGAGCTAGTCCTAAGCCAATTATCAACCTGAAATAATTATAACCAAAATACAATATTTGTCATCCTACAAAATGCCTAATCCACAATATCCCAAGCCTAAGAGTTATCATATGTTAGAAGGAAATATCTGCATGGCATAATACAACAAGGAGAAAGTCCATTCCTTTTTCCATGAGTTTGCCCCCAAATCCCACGTCTGTTCTACGTCAATCTCGATCCATTGATTGAGCATGTTGAAAATGTCGACCACCCTCATCTGTGCAAACATTATTAATATGAAAGAAATTAAAAAAAAATTGTAATAAATCATACACCAAAAAAACAAGAAAGTTAAGAGATTTCCCAGGAGGTAAAATTTCACAAGTTTTGATGACATCATTTCTTTTTACGTAATGGAGTGACTGCTATCATTGAACACTTGAGTGCCTCGGACATGGAAAAAAGCTAGCTTTATAGTTACTAGATATCCTCATCATATCTAACTAGTTCATACTAGTCTTCATTGGAACACGAATCAATTAAGTTAATTAATGAACTTTTGAGTGTTCATGGAAATCAACTTTGCATTGTTTGGTACAGAAATATCATTCTAAGCCAACAAAAATTCTAATTTATAGTGATTAAGCAAAAAAAGTTTTTGGAAAAGCAGGCCCATTTCAACCCAAGTAATGTCTGCACTATTATATGCTTTTACCACTTTCACCATCAGAATGATCTGTAAGTCTTGCAATTACATCAATAAGAGATTGTTCATGATCCTGCATTTATTTCCACACTAATCAATCGAAAAAAAATTATAAACGCACCAGCAAAGGAAATGAGAGAGGAGTTATGGTTATCCTTTACCTTCAATGCTTTCTTGGCTTTCTCAATTTCGTGGGGATCAGGATGGTTTGAAGTGAATACCCTTTCCACCTCTCCAAGTTGACCACAGGCTTAGATATATACCAACATGATAAAACAGTCTTAAAAAAAAAATGTTCCAATCATAATGTCTTGTTAAGTTACCTCCTTGATTAGCGTGTCTATATGACGTATTTGAATCTCATTAGGAGCCTTTTTTCCTATGCCATTTTATGATGGCAAAAAATCTTTCCTGGACTGTCCCTTTGTGGTTCCTCTACCTCTTCCAGCTCCTAGAACACTATCATGGCCTAAAGGCCTATTCATACCATGAGCAGACCCACTGTAAAGCCCACGATGATTGATTCCAAGATCCTCACCTACCCATTGTATATCTTCAAGAGAGATCTGCAACAAAAAAACTGTATCTGCATTAGCAACAATAGAGCACTACAAAGAATCTACGATCCTTTCCCAGATATCACTATGGACATATCAGATACATGGAAAGAACAATTCTTCAAATTTAAAACTTCTGGTGCATGAGCAAACAAACCCAATACTTGTGGAAGCAGTTCAAAAATTGAATACAATTTAGTAAATATGAAAAAGTATTTGTTTTTGCTCATACAGTATCAATAGCTACAATCATCAAGTTTGATAAATAGAAGGATAATTACTGTTTCCTGGATGAAAACACAAAATTCGAGTAACTCCTGAGTGGTGAATTTTAGGGACTAAAAGAGAATACCCAAGAGGGGGAAAAGGAGATTGACTATCAATTTAAAAATGAAAGCTTGGAAAACTTGCCAAAACATATTTAAATATATGCTAATGAAATTGATTAACAAAGGTGAATAAAGTTCAACAAATGAGGAAACTCCTGACAGACTTCATAAAATACAAAAACTTTTAAATATAATTCTTTGTCCTTTTTTTTTTAACTAATGCATATTCTAAGGCATAGAATTCTATCAAAAAGTCTAGTCAAACAAATGGGATAACAAATTGGCTCAATATTTTAATACTCTAAAATCAAAATAATAAAATCTTTTGGATGTATTACTATGTTCATCCCAGTCATTAATTATATTTCCTTTATTACTATTCTAAAACAAAAGACTATATTAGCAATTTGGAAAATAACAATGCTGAAATGAAAGGGAAGTTACAAAACAGAAGAAAAATTTGCAACATCAGAACAGAAGACAAAATGTGTAGTATGGTGCCAACAAAAATCATGCTCAGCTTGCTATTCAATCAAACTACACATTTTAGGTTATTCAATAGAATTTAAATGCCACTAATGATCCAACAAACACAAGGACACTTACACTATCTTGGTCAGAGTCTCAGAGATATCCTAGAGCAAAGTAACCAGTAGCTACAAGTCTAGATAGAGACAGGCCTGACTATAATGCCAGGTGGATCCAATCCTGTCTCATTGTCCAGTGGCATGTGCTTTGCCCAGTAGCAGTATGACAGTCTGCATAAGATCCAAAAAAAACGAGAAATAAATTCTTTTCCCCTATCTGGGTGATGATTCAATTCCAGAATGAGAAGTGAAGTCAAAGATTACAAGTAAGAAAAAAAAAACAACAAAAATAGGTAGTGAGATTGGAAAGGAACCAGCACAAGAACATAAAGGATCAATACTCCTAATATAAAGGATCAAAAGTTTTTACCCTTTCTGATGAATTTTATTGTTGTGAATATAAAGGAACCATCACAAGAACATAAAGGATCAATACTCCTAATATAAAGGATCAAAAGTTTTTACCCTTTCTGATGAATTTTATTGTTGTGAATATAAAGGAACCATCACAAGAACATAAAGGATCAATACTCCTAACAAAAACAGGCTGGATCATAAATTGTTTCAACCTCACTTCTCTAGAATTTAAGAAAAAAAATGGTAGAATTGCCATTTGAAAAGTTGTCTTTGATTTAATATAAAAATTTGACACTTTTAGCCGCTATTACAATGATAACATCTTAAATGTGTTCTGTTCTCATATAAAGAAAGTAAAAGTCCAAGCAAACAATTGTTCAGCAATAAATTATTTTAATAGATTACATAAATAAATTCCAATAGCATATTACCTACACTATACAGCTGACCATTCCTTCCTCTCAAGAAATGAGATGGAAGAGCAATTAAAAATCTTTCAAACCAGAACTTGATCTTAACACTTTAAGCACTTGTGAGCAAATCCAAGCCTCTATGGTGAACTCAAAAATGAAATTAAACATTTTTTCTTTCATAATGGATATTTGTGCCTAGCTAATTGAAGGTTGAGCTGGCAACTTGAATATATAAGAATTTGAAGAAAACAAGAGCAGCTTCAGTGCATGAAATCTTGTGATTTTAGCCAAAAGTTTTGCGGGAAAATAATGCTATATGTATGTTATTTAATAAGACAAACTTTTTGAAAGAAAACTCTTTTAACCATCTCAGGCAATCTTCAGCATCAAAGAACAAGACCATAAAGGGAAGTTTCTCTTCTGACCAGACCAATTTCTTATATTGATTTTACCAATATTGGTAACATGTTAACAAATCCACTAATCTGAAATTGAAGTGACATACCTATTGACATGGCTTGCCCAAAAATATCATTAAACAAAGATATAGTTTCATAGTTAAGATCAATAAGGAAGTATGTTTTTAACGCGTCATTACCGTTTACCATCCTCATAACAACACAAATAGACTTATTGGATCAACCAATTTACAAAACAAAAGACATCACAAACCAATCCAAAGATATTAGCTCGCGGTAAGAAAAGAAAATTTCTTATATTACCAAAACTAAAGACCCTTAATACCTTTTGTAGACCTCTCCAAATGTGTCACCCCATATTCGTTTCCGAAACAAGCCCTTAGCAGTCAGCATATTGGTGGCCTTCCCAAGCTTGAGTTTGATGTTTGCTTCTGCTAGAAGAATTGAAGATATAATAAAGCATATATAAACTATAATAAGATGTATAAATTGACATCTGAAAGACAAATGATGTTTGGTACATGAGAATTTTAATTTTCCATACACTTGGGAAATTAGATTGTCCATGTACCAATGCCACCCGAAGATAATTGTTCTTACCTATTAGTCAAGCACAATCTTCTGGAGAATCAACCCAACATAGCACTTGGAAATTAGAGGATCAACATGATTATTATTGCATCATTATATATCAAGAAAACGCACTACTTAACAAGTTGGAATCACCACAATATATATTATTTCCAACATAACCAATACAAAAAACTTCACAATGATCAGTAAAATCTAAAATTCATGATTACCACACTAAAAAAAAGGCATGATCTTGTATGAAATGAAAATGGTATATTTATCATTTATGGACAGAATAGCTGACCCATTGCATGTAACATTCGGTACTCTTACTCAAACACCAAATGAAAATGCCAGCTACCTCCTTTGACAGCCCAAGATTACCTGAAAATTATATCCATATAAGAGTGGATCTGAATGCTGAATGATAATTATCAAGTATTCTTCGAACATCATCTTACCATTACAAATGAAGTAGAGTTAACTAGTATAATGATCTAAATACAAGTAGAACATATTGAAAGCTTAACAAGTTAGGATTGACTTATAGAATGATCATAGCTTCATCCTTGTCAACAAAAGATTAACTTCCCATTAGCATCATCCTCGAATATGTCATTATAAAACCAACTAAAAAATTCAAGTACATGATCAAATAACATTTATCCACCACACTAATGTATTAAACCAAATCTACATAGTATAAAATTCAAATGTTTACAACAAGATAAAACTACATTTCATCTTCAATTGCTTCTTACTCAAGCTGCACCATATCTAAATTTTCTTATTGATCCAGGTATGATGTTTCATCCATCTCCTCGTCATCCAAAATTCACAATAATAAGACAATTAGATAATTCATACCCTTAAAATCCATCATTAAGAATTAGTCAATAAAATGAATGCAAAGAACATTAGAAAAGAATTACAAATATATCCAAGTTTAACCACTTCAAAATTTCTTAATGTTACTTCTAAATACCATTTGTCCATCAGTCCTGTAGACATGAACGAAAGCATTCGTACCCTCCGACATCCAAAGATTCGTTTGAACTATGACCACCAATATCTTCATATGGTTGGGGCACATCACTAGCAACACCCTAAGAATATTATGCATACAAACGATACAGGGTATCTTTCACCTTCATCTTCATAGCCTCACATACATTTAGGTTAGGATACATGTCGTTAAGAGTGGAATTTATATAGGCAAGCTTGAACTGAGGATCTAGCACAACTCTTACAATTAACAAGGGGTTCAAGTTCTCTGGCTTCCCCCAATATTTATCGAACTTACCTCTCATTTTTCTTGCCATTTCTGCAATGAGAGGATTTGCATGTGTGAACATTTCACCCGTAATTACCTGATTATTTAATTAATTGATTCACTAATTAATTAATAATTAAGCAAATGAGAAAAAAAAAATAGAGACTCAAATGACATTCTTAAATGGAGGCAATTTGAAGTTAAAAAAATAAATAATTGGAGAACTTTAAGACAAGCAAAATCAAAATCTGAAAATAAGAATTAATTAATAATATTAATATTAACAATAAAAATCAAAGTAAAATACAAAAAATCATAAAAAAGGAAAAATAATAAAAAACACAAAAATAGAAATTAGAAGGCTCAAAAATAAATATTGATAGTGATAATAAAAAAAATTTTAAAAAAATTAATTAAAATAAAAGTGAAAGAAAAGAAATATAATAATACATAAATAATCAATAAAAAAAAAAGGGAAGAGACAAAATGTGTAAAAGCATGTGTGAGTTTTTTTCTCATCCTCAAAGGAAGAGAAAGCTGCTTCTCCCTACAAGTCGTCAACAACAATCCTGTGGCTACACCCTTCTTCTACACACCGATGGAAGTGACAAGAGTAGAGCATGACGTGATGGCTAAAGTCCCTATAAAAGAGAAGCTAAGTGAAGAGAAAAGGAGGAAGGGAGGAAGAAAGCCAAGAAGAAAGAGAGAAGAAGAAAGGAGAGAAAAAGAAGAAGAGGAGGAAAGTGGTTGCCAACTGAACAAAGAGCAAGCCAAGAGGAGGAGGAAGATGAAGTGAATGCTTTGTTTGGTGCTCTAGAAACAGAGCTAAACAAAGAGAGAAGAAGAAGGAGTTGCGTAATAGAGCCGAGAGAGAGGAAGAGAAGAAGGGAGGAGAAGAGAGAGTGATCCTAGTGCTACAACAGTGCCGAGAGGAAGAGGAAGAAGAAAGAAGAAGAAAGGAGGAGAAAGAGAAAGTGAGCTGAGAGTTATGGTACCAAGCTGAGGAGAGAGAGAGACACGAAGAGCTACGTTAGGCCGAAGAAAGAGAGAAGCAAGGAGAAAGAAGAAGAAGAGAGCCATCGGAGGCATTGGCCGAGGAGAAGCCGATATTGAAAAATTAAAGGAAGGAGTAGGTACAATACATATGCATGAAACTCTCTACGTCCAGTGACTTGCATCATGCTCAACGTTATTACTATTTTTTTTTTTTTTGTATTATAACTTCATTTTTTTATGTCAATGTGAGACTAATCTTGGTTCTATAAATAAGGTTTTCATCGAATGAGAATATTGTTCTTCTCGGGTGTTTGGGATCATGTGAGATCTTAATCTCCTTAGACCCTAAAAATTAATATATATTTGTTTTAAAAAATAATAATAATACAAAAATAAATACTTTAATTAAATATTTTCTATTATTTAAGAAAATCATTGTGTGGGAATATTATTCTCCTCGAGTGGTCAGGGTCATGTGAGATTTTAATATCCATAAACCCTAAAAATTAGTACATACTTATTTTAAAATAATAATAATAATAATAATAATGCAAAAATAAATATCTTAATTAAGCATTTTATATTATTTACAAAATTTTTAAGTCGGTGTTTTATAAAATTTAATTAATAAAAAATATCATGTGAAACTTGGGTCTTTGTAGGGTTTGAAAGATATAAAATTTAATTTGGTAAAAATAGCTTGAGGGGTACACAAAAATGATGACAAGATTTTTTATATTTTTTTATTTTATTTTATATATATATATATATATATATATATACACACACACACACATATATACATATATCAAGAGGGACGTTTGCCATATGTGTGTTAAATGCATGAAGCGTTGGTTTTGTACGTGAATATTTGCATGCCAAGGACATGATGTACGTGGAGTGCATATTGGATACATGCAGGGGTGGGCTGGGCATCCATCTCTCAATGCACCTTTTTTTTTGTGTTTCTTTTGTTTTTGTTTTTTTTTTTTCCTTTTACTTTTTATTTTATTTTTATTTATTTATTATTTTATCATATTCTATATATATATATATATATATATTTATATTTAAAGGGGTGTCTCTTTGCCACATATATGTATAATATATGCACGAAGAGAAGTGATCTTGGACGTGCATAGAGTGCGTGCAAAGACGTGGGTTGTCTTTTAATTTTTTATGCATCATTTTTTAGTTGTTTATTATGTTCTTATCACTGTTAGTATTATTATCATTGTTACTATCTTTATTATTATTTTATCATAATTTTTAACAATGTCACATGAGAATATTAATCTCCTTAGTTATTTAGATAAAAGTCATGTAAGATTTTTTTTTTTTCCTTAGACTTCAAAGGATAATATCTAATTTTACAAAAATTCAAAACAAATTTTGGGTCATCAAAATAATCTACTTTCACTTTTTTTATTTTATTTAATAATTGTCGCGTGAGGTTTTTTTTTTTTTCGCCTCCTCTGGCACCTAGGGAGTATATCAATGGGGCCTTGTGAGATTTTTAATCTTTTTAGGCATTAAGAGTTAACATATGAGATTGTTACTTTGTGAGATTGTTGATCTTCTCAAACACTCAAAAGTTAATTAACAAAAGCTGTGTAAGACCCTAAATCTCTGCATGCTTTTGTGAATAATTAGCAAGAACTGTGTGGAATTTTTAGTCTCCTCAAGCCTTAAAATTTAGCACCCATTGTTAAAAATACAAAAATAAAATAAATTCCAAAAATATATAAATGTAATCTTGGTAGATTCAACTTTTGAAAGAGAAAGGCCTTGTCTAACACATTGTTTAAGGGCTTTTAGATTCCCAGACTTGATAATGAGTGATGATGAATTGTTCAATGACTGGTTTTCTAGACAACAAGTAAACGTTTCAAGAAGTGGACCATGCTTTCAGAGACCTTGTGGAACCTTCAATCTTATTGCAATACAAAGGCAACAATGACCAATATTTATTAAGTAAAATATATTTTTTATTTTGTATTTATCACAACATTATCATTTTGCTCTCTCACTTATTAAAATGTTCAAAATATTTTTGACTAAGTAGAAAATGTCACATTTGGTATCTCTCACCTTTTAAAAAAAATACTTAATTTATTCCCTTAGATTTTAGGTCTAAGGTTTGGTATAGAAACTAAATTTGATAACTTTTAAAAATGTGGGACACAAAGTGTGTCATTTTTAAAGTATTATTTTGGATATTTCAATAAAAAACTAAAATAGTAATTTTGTAATAAATGAAATATTAAAATAATAATTTTGTAATAAATGAAAAATCGAAAGTGTATTTTTTGCTATGTTTATATATATATATATAGATGTCATTTTAATGTAATATATAGCTAAATATATTTTCCTTTTAGGAAGAAAGTTTTAATCTCTTTTAAACATATATCATAATGACACATATAAAAGTCAAGCTTTGCCAGCGTGGGGGAATTCAAAATTTTCATTACCTGATATAGAGTTTATTTTGGTAATTTTGGAGGAAGAGGAGAATCTTAATCACCATTTAGTGGTTCAAATATTCACCCAAATTATTCCCTTTTTGTTTTAATTTTATTGTCATGTTCAAGTTGATAAATACTGGGTCTTGAGCTTTTTTCTTCCCACAATGAATATTTTAAATTGCCCTCTTCAATATTTTCCCCTCTTTTTATGAGATTTTCGTATTTAACACCCCTTTTAATCTATGATGGTGCAGAAAATTAAATCTAAAATTTCCTACAAGCTACCAAATTTGTGTCATTGAACAACACCTAATATAATATCTTTTGGGGGGTTGCTTGCTGACTATCGAGTTGACTTCATTCTTCATCATTAATCCTATGATCTCTTCTTCTTCTTTTTTTGGGGTAAGTTATTTCGGTATTCCCATAGTACTGTGTAATAGAATTACTGCCATTTATATATTACCATGAAACATGAAGATAATAAGCTCGTCTAAAAGTAACCTTCTTTAGGGTCTTACTTCATATAATATAGAGTCCTAAAATGGACTTTATCATCAACAAATTTCAAAATTATTTTATATAAAAATGTTGTTTGATTTCTAACTTGAACATCCTAAAAAATTAACAAAAATAAAAATCTATCTAGTCCATGCTTAGGCCAGCAAATATAGGAACTATGATATTGTTATCTCAAAGTCTCCTATTTTAAGTTGTTATGGTTGATTAAGATTTCCTCAATTTGTTATCTCTCAATTTCTTTTAATATAAGGAAAAAAAAATAAACATAGAGTGAATAAATTCTACTTGAGTGTTAAATTTTATTTAAATATGTGAAACTCATTTAAACGGTAAAACTTATTCATTTAGTATTTATCATTTTTTTGAAATTAAGAGAACACAAATTGAGGGAATCCAAACACGCACCTTCAAAATTTTCATTTTCATTTTCTAACACATTAACAGAGATTGTGATCTCATATCAATTGAAATTAAAAGACATACTATATTGGCATAGAATTAACCAAAGTGAAGAGGCATAAACATTAGGGTTGCAAACATCAAACTATAGTGAAAAGAAGAAATTCACATACACTAAGGTGTCATTTGGTTTACAGAAAATGTTCCAGGAAATGGGAGACGAAGTCTCTCTCCCACATTTGGCTCATAAGGTCTTGATGAAAACCCTCAACCTTTGAAAAACACTCTCTTACAATCAAGATAATCAGCTCTACGTTATTAAACGAATGGAAAGAAGGTGGCGTCCATGGAAAAAAAAAAAAAATCAATGGTGGAAAACGCCCCTATTTTGGTACAGCACTAATCATAAGAACACATACACCTGCTTTATATCTAAATCTCTTTCCACAACACAAATAACGCAGAGCAATCAATCCCACCATAGACATCTATAGTAGCTAGATTCATACACAGACCATCGATTGGAAGAAGTTTGGATAGGATGACGTTCTCAAATGCAAAATTAGATTGATCTTTAACCTCCGACTAACTGGAACAAAGGGCGATGACGAAAGGTGACGAAGAGCGAAGCACAGACACTGGCCAAACACAAACAGGGACATTCCTCTTATTTAACTGATTCCTCCATGGCTACATGATAGTCTGCGTATCAATGAAAATTTTTTCTTTGTCGAGAAACTAATGGGAAAAGTGGAAAAAAAACTAGAAAGAATGGCTATCTGAGCACAATAAACCTCGGGAATAAAGCTACTACTATTACTTATTCAATTTATTTATAATTATAGTTTTAAAATATATATTATTTAGTATTTTTTTAATTTTATCTCATTTTAATTAAATATTTAAATATTATATATATATATATATATATATTTAAATATATTTTTAACTAATTTGAATTAAATGCTAAAAAAATTGTATATATAAAATGTTATATATATATATATATATATATATTATAACTTGAGTGTCATGATAAATTCATTCATTTTACTCTCCATTCCATTTTTGAATCTTTCAACCAAACATATCATATATTCTCTTATTTATAAATTTTTTCTTTTCTTTTTTTTTATTATTATTTACCTTCTCATTCATTCACAATCATTTCTACGAACCAAAGGAGTCTTAAAAGCCTTGGCATCCACTGTAGAAAAATATGAAAATAATGTTCAATAAATTAAATACGCAAGATGAAGGTAAAAAATTTTGACCCAGAAAAACTCTGAACGACCAATACAGCAAATATCAACAACAACAATATTTTGTGACTTTCACTTACTTGCAACAATGTTATGAAAGCATAGCATAACATACTAATCTTTTACTTTTGACACCAACACTAATTATTTTGAGCAACTATATTCCCTCTGACGTTATTTTGTGACTTTCTTTTACTAGGATAAAGTGTAATTGAAGAAAAACTAAACTAAAGACATAAAAGTAACAAACGAACAGATAATTTTAACTAATTTGGAAATTAAAAGACTTAGGATTAAGATTCACCCAAGCATTTTATAGAAATCAACAAACTCCCTTTGACATTATGCTTAATGACATAATTTGTTAGCCTAGGACTTTTAATAACCTATAAGCATTTTAAGAATTATTTATAGATTTTTTTTTATACAAATTCATAATCCCATATATCATATAAGCAAATCAGTTCATTCAACATTACAGGCTTCGTGAATTCACACTACCCAATTTATAGTCAAGTCCTAATTGTCTACTTATAGTTTTTGGTTACTTAAAGCATCTAATGGTTTATACACACTTAGAAGTATTAGGAACAAAGATTGAACAAACAAATTATACCATCAATTAAAGAGAGTAAAAGAGTCTTATTATATATTAGGATTTATCATTATCCCAAAATAACAAAATCATCCCATTAATACAAAAATATTCAACATTCAAAACAAAGCATTCAAAAAATGAGCAAGGAAAGAGAAAAATTGATTTAACAAGTGAATCACCTTCAAACCTGAGTTCGCTCCGTGGCTTTGGTGCTTCAAAATCATGCATTCCCACCCCCCTCCCCTCCGCCCTCCACCCCTTTCCTTTTTTCCTTTTACCAGAACTTGGCCTTCTTGCAAAACCATTGTATCCTCCCTTAATAGCAGCAACAAGAATTAAAAAATGCAGCGTTTTATGTAAAAACAACTGACAGAAATTATTTTGAAAGACCTTGGAATTTTTTTTATTTTACTCTAAAGGATATTTTCCTAGAATCTTTGGATTATATAATAAAAAAAGTCTCCAGCAGGATCCTTCAAAATCTTCTAGAATAATTTTATAATTTAAGGTGCTTTGTGGTAATTTTCTAACGATATCTTCGTCTCTAAAAGTAATGCTTCATCTCTTCGGGTGGGCCTCTTAATTATTGGACTAAATTTGAACTTTGGACGACACGCAAAGTTCAAAGGGGCCGAAAGGCCTATCCCTATTTTGATAGTAATAAATGACCATGTCCAGAAACGTAATATGTGACACATACCGGAAAAAAAAAAAAATTAGCAACATTAATCTGATAAGTACAGTTTTTTTCTTCATTCGATCCAAACCCTAGAAGGCAACCTTCGTATTTCTCTCTCTAACACAATAGAGCTTAAATCGGGATATTGGTAGCGTTCAACTTGGGCTTCGTCTGCTCTGTCAGGTTGGGTCACTCATCATCTCTCTGTTTCTTTAATTTCTTGTTCTCTCAACTTCATCTCTTAATTATGGCGGCGCTAGTGTTTTTATCAAATCAAAAGAGAAATCTATATTTGATTCGTCTACCCTTTCGTTCTTGTTTCGCTAGCTATTGGGATTGGTGCTAAAGTTATTATTTTTGTTAAAATTTTACGGTGAATTATTGTTATGCGATCTATATCCTGTTTTTGAGGTAAGATTGTAACCTGATTGCAAGACTTGAGTATCAGTTTCCTAGGTAAGCTTGTAATCTGATTCGACCATCTTTGGGGCTTTCGTATTGTGCATTTTCAACGGTTTCTCTATCACTTCTTTTGATTTCTAATTTCCTTCCTCTCTTCCTCTCTTTGCTTTCCGATTACTGTGTGAATCGATGATCTGCGAGGGTTTGGCTAACATGCCCCTGGTTGGTTTGCTTTTAATTTATTAATTTATAATCGAACATTGAAGTTACTGCTTGTTGAATGATTTCAAGGTCTAGTGAACTGTGGTTCTATAATTCACGGTGATTCAAATTCATGGTTTCTTAAAGACTTTTATTTTGAATTTTTCAAGCAACGTGCTTCGTGATTCTGGGTTTCAACTTTTTCGTTTCTTCTACAGATTAGCTGTCTCTGTAAATCTGCCGATTTGCCGCCTCATAAATTGTGGTGAAGCAACTGCCATAATTCAAATGCAAATTTTTCGGAAGATAATTTTAGTAGTGATTTTTTATTGCCTGCATAGCCTTCGATTTTCATCTTATGATACTAGTCATTTTTATCATCACTTCATTTGCATTTGCCAGTATTGCATTGTTCTAATCTCTTCTTTTACATGCTCTGCATTTATTTTGTTCTCATAATTTCATCTTTCTAATTCTGGACTTGCTCGGGGCGAAATTTTTTCTAAAAACAAATAAAAAAAAATTTGGTTATCAAAGAGTATATGGCCTACTGGCCTAATATTAGCTCTTAACTTTTGGGAGGAAAAAAAATTGCTTTTTTCGTTGGCCTTTTGGGAAAAGCCTCTGTATCAATGACCTTTCTTTTGCACTTTTGTGCTACTCACACACACAAAAGAGGGATTTACTGACACAGGTATAAATCAAATTTAATTGTAGATCATTGAAGAACTTTCCAAAGGCTGAGTCTCAAGGAATCCAACTTTGGACATTCCTATGAATTTATTATTATCATACTCAAAATTTTACATTGATTCAAAGTAATTTCGTACCCCATGATCTTGTCAAGATATCCTAACATTGTTGTACTATATAAACTGCCCAAACTGAGCCAACCAACACCAACCTTATATGGATCTGGTTTGGCTCAGTTCAGCAGCCAGCTGTAAACCAAATTGTGGTCTTTTTCATAAAACTGATCTCAAGTTTGTTCAAAACTGGCCAAACTAAACTGATGAAAAATTTCTCCTACTCCTTAATATTTCTGTCTAGCGGGTTTGTAATCTTCATCGTCACCAGATTCTGTATTCTCTACAGTTTTGTTTTAAATTGACCCTTAAGAGTGGTGATAATTTTTGGTGCTTATATATTTTTATGCATATTTAACTCCCAAAAAGTATTTATTACTTTCCTTTACCTACATATGTTGCTCATGATCCTGATGTTCTTTTGGTAACCTATGAGAGAGTGGATTCACCTCTGCTTGGCTCCTTTTAATGTAAACATCTGGTTAATGGATGGCTAAATATGAGAAATATCCTCAGTTGAATAAATTATTTTTTATAATTAAAATTTAAGCATATTGGCATGCATTTGAGTTGAATCAAGTGACTGATTAGGACTTCATCAAGACATTTTTTATATTAAACTTTGTGAATAATTTGAACATGCTATGAATTTTTTTATTAGTCGAACATTCGTTTTCATATTTACTGTTGTTTAGTTCAGTTTCTTGTTTTCATGAGCATATTTTTTCCTTTTGATGTACTACATTTTAATGTAAGAACAAATATAATCTTAAATTTATCAATTTTCTTTTGTGTTTTTCCATGAGGTTTAAGTGAGAGTGTTTTGGAAACCTTAATGTGATTTTGAACTTCTAATTCTTTCTTGTTGGACATTGATTGAGTCGTCTAAAATCTAAACTAGAATAGAGTCTGTATTAGAAAAGAACATTGCTGTAGTTGAGTTGAGTTTGATGACATACTTATATTGACTCCACTTCTTTGTATCAGTTTTTTGCAATGGGAAGGAAAAAGACTGAGGAAACTGGCCCTGCCACAAAGGCTAAGAAGGAAAAGTTCTCTGTCTCTGCCATGCTGGCCAGTATGGACGAAAAACCTGATAAACCCAAGAAAGTGTCGTCCTCCTCCAGTAAGCCAAAGGTGAAATCTGCTCCAAAAGCTTCTGCATACACCGATGGTATTGATCTTCCTCCCTCTGATGAAGAAGACGAAGAGATGTTGGAAGGGGAGCAAGAGCAAAATAATGTGCCTAAGTGGTCCACTCAGCAGCAGAGGCCTGACCTGAAGCCTCTTGATGTATCTATTACTGACAAAGAGTTAAAAAAGCGTGAAAAGAAGGATCTTCTTGCTGCCCATGCTGCTGAGCTGGCTAAGCAGGAAGCACTTAAGGATGACCATGATGCTTTCACTGTGGTCATTGGAAGCCGAGCTTCAGTGCTCGATGGAGAGGATGATGCTGATGCTAATGTGAAAGATGTAACAATAGAAAATTTCTCTGTGTCAGCTCGAGGTAAAGAACTTTTGAAGAATGCTTCAGTGAGGATATCTCATGGGAAGAGGTATGGTTTGGTTGGGCCCAATGGAAAAGGCAAGTCCACACTATTGAAACTTCTTGCTTGGAGGAAGATACCAGTACCAAAGAATATCGATGTGCTTCTGGTTGAACAGGAGGTAGTTGGTGATGATAAAACAGCACTTGAAGCAGTTGTTTCTGCTAATGAAGAACTTGTTAAAACTCGACAGGAAGTTGCTTCTCTTCAGAATGTAACTTCTGTTGAAGGAAGTGTAGACAAGGATGACAGTTATGAAGATGATGCAGGTGAGAAGCTTGCTGAGCTTTATGAAAAATTACAGCTGATGGGTTCTGATGCAGCTGAAGCTCAAGCATCAAAGATTCTAGCAGGTTTGGGTTTTACAAAGGATATGCAGGCCCGTGCTACAAAATCATTTAGTGGAGGCTGGAGGATGAGAATTTCTTTAGCCAGAGCACTTTTTGTGCAGCCAACTCTATTATTGCTTGATGAACCCACAAATCATCTTGATCTGAGGGCTGTTCTCTGGTTGGAGGAGTATTTGTGTCGTTGGAAGAAGACTTTGGTGGTTGTCTCACATGATAGGGATTTCCTAAATACAGTTTGCAATGAGATTATTCATCTGCATGATTTGAAACTTCATATCTATCGTGGAAATTTTGATGATTTTGAAAGCGGTTATGAGCAGCGTCGTAAAGAGATGAATAAAAAGTATGAGATTTATGACAAGCAGTTGAAAGCAGCCAAAAGGAGCGGAAATCGGGTTCAGCAGGAAAAGGTGAAGGACCGAGCTAAGTTTGCAGCTGCCAAGGAAGCCTCAAAAGGCAAGGGCAAGGGCAAGGGCAAGGTTGATGAGGATGAAGCTCCAGCAGATGCTCCACGAAAGTGGAGGGATTATAGTGTTGAGTTCCACTTTCCTGAACCTACCGAACTCACACCACCTCTTTTGCAACTTATTGAAGTTAGCTTCAGCTACCCAAATCGGGAGGATTTTAGACTCTCAAATGTTGATGTTGGTATTGATATGGGGACTCGTGTCGCCATTGTTGGGCCTAATGGAGCTGGGAAATCTACACTGCTGAATCTACTTGCTGGTGATCTGGTTCCAACCGTGGGTGAAGTTCGAAGAAGTCAGAAATTGAGGATTGGAAGATATTCCCAGCACTTTGTGGACCTTCTAACAATGGATGAAACACCTGTTCAATATCTTCTTCGACTCCATCCAACCCAGGAGGGACTTAGCAAGCAGGAGGCTGTTCGTGCTAAACTTGGCAAGTTTGGTTTACCCAGCCATAACCATCTTACCCCTATTGCCAAACTATCAGGAGGGCAGAAAGCTCGGGTGGTCTTCACATCAATATCCATGTCAAATCCCCACATTTTGCTATTGGATGAACCCACTAATCATCTAGATATGCAAAGTATTGATGCATTAGCCGATGCACTGGATGAATTCACTGGTGGGGTTGTTCTTGTTAGTCATGATTCTAGATTGATATCACGGGCATGTGAGGATGAAGAGAGGAGTCAAATCTGGGTAGTTGAGGATGGTACTGTCAGAACTTTTGATGGAACTTTTGAGGATTACAAGGAGGAGTTGCTGAGAGAAATTAAAGCTGAAGTTGATGATTGAGCTTGCTTTATAGAATAGTTAATTTACGGCAATTTTTTATATATACCCTTAACACTTGCCCCTGTACTTGGAGAATAATAATTTCCTGCATCCTACAGATTCCAGATTTTTGCTCCTGCACCCCATCCCCTTTTTTGTCTTTCTTATTATACAACTGAGTACTAAGTTGTAGATCTTTTAGTTTAAAATGTATTATGGCTGTTATTTGGAACTTTTATTCCTGGTTTCTGCATTATCTAAGTTTGTATTTGAGTCCATATATAAAAATTTATTTAGAAAAAAATAACAGACCGTTGCAGGCTGTGACACTGGAAGCATTTAATACATTTGTTAATGTTGTGTTAAAGGACTATTGAGCAGTAAATAATTGTGAAAATGTTTGGAAATTTCTGGAAATTTTGGTTTGGAAGTACGACGGAGTCCTTAGGAAGATTGGATCAAGAAACCTTAATTAGTGGCAGTTATCATTAGCATGTCAGATTAGTAGTTCATTTTTCAGACCAGGCATTAGGACCTCTATTCTTTCCTAGGTTTGTATTAATGGCTATCAGAGTATTGAAGTTTCACAGGTGGTATGATGATTCATGAATCTTGAATCAGCCTTGAGGTTATTTCTTTTCTCTTACATTCTGCTATCGTCTTTTCCCTTGAACATATTCTGTCAGGATTTCTGAGTTTGTTTCCCTATGTCAGCTCAATTTTTTAATATGCTGATATCTATTTATTGGTTCTCTGAACCACTTCCCATTGACCCTTGTCATTTGAGCCGTTTACATTTGTGTATATCATCTTATGTGTGGTTCTCTACTATGTTGATGGAAATTTCAATTTCTGCTTGACAGCATGTGTCTCATTTGGTTTTGATGTTACTATGATTCAGTTTTCAACTTAGTTGTTGAAAGTGCAATAATCAAGTTTAGGTTTTTATTCGTTTTATGTAATTCTGAATGAATTTATACTGGTAGAATTCAATCTTTGTTTAGGATGATTCTTTGACCGTCTTTGACATGATACTGCTGTATAAGAAGTCCAAAGGCAGATGTTTTCAATATACACACAGTAGGAGGGGATGCTTTGTATGGGACTATGGAATACTTGGTTAGCAGAAAACTTATGTAGTATTAATGGAGGATTCAATGATATTTCCAGAGAAGCAAAGGTTAGCTGAAAGGAATGCACCATATGTGAAGTAATTTTGTTTCATGCATTAACGAGATGTCTTACTACAGATGACAATTACTATTATGGTTACTGTTTAATTATGTTTTGTTTTTGTTAAAATAGTCAGATCATCTCCCTTTCTCCACAGGAAGGTATCCTTCATTGATATGGATTTTTGTGCCAAGCATAAGATAGTCGGATCTACTTTGCAACGAATCAAGTTTGTTTACCCTATATGAACTCTTACGTGACATTTGATGGCTGGGTAATCCTATTTGTCGAATTAGGAACTTAAAAAAAAAAAAAAAAAAAAAATCAGGTGTATTCGTATTCTTTGAAACAATATAGAACATATAAATTATGAATTTTTTTACATTTGTTACGCCAACATATTTATAAATGGGTTTTCAAGGTTTTTTTAAAGAAAACTAAAATTTCATAGTGGTAAACACTTCCCTAATGAATTAATATTTTTTGTCCATCAATTTTGTTTTTTCTCTTTCTGCTTTTTGTTTTGGGTCTGCTTAATTGTGTCTTTAATTATTCAATTAGTTTATGTAATTTTACATGACTTTGATTTTCTTTGGGCTGGAATTGTCGCATATACTTTTGGATGACTGGAAACAAAATACCAAGGGCTTGATTATTATTACACGAAGGGGTTAGCATTTAGCAAAGTACATTTGCTTCATAATGAATAAAAATCATAAATTAAGAGATTTAAGTAATCGAAAGGGACTTAGTAGAATGAGCAACATCATTTCAAAACTCTTAAAAAAGGGAAAATTAAAGAGATGGTGAGAACATTAACCAGTGTATAGTATTGAGGGCAAGCTTTCCACCAGCCAGTGCTTAATTCTCATACATATGAAATGACAATTGAAGGAGATATTGTAATGGAGGTAACGTTAAAGCTAGATCTTAGTTATCCAGAAAGCTAACCCTAACTATGTAGTCTTAATTAGAGAAGGTAATTAAGGAAGTAAGGTTTAATTTAAGCTCTTTGCATGCATTTTGGTAATATCCAGGGAAGTCAATTCCTGAATCTTATTCCTCTCTGTAATCTTTAGAAGATCGCTTTGTTCATCTGTGACCAGTGTAGTAGCTGGATCACTAGTTTGAGACCTGCTCCGGAAGATAGTTGAATTATCCGATATTGTCAACTTGAGTTGCTCAAGCCCATCTTAGGGAATTAAGCCAAGCTGCAAGGATGCTTCTAAAGATCGAAGAAGGCAGAAATTTAAGGTTGACCAACTACAGACATAAACGAAGTTGTGACTACCGCCTGATAGTTCTCATAGATCAACTGAATATTTAAATTTGAAATAAACTTGATTTCTTTGAATTCGATCCTTATTATTGTGCCAATATTCCCTCCCTCACAAGGGGATGTTTATATTTAAAAAATGGGCAGCACAAGAGGCACAAATAGTGGAATTGGCAACTAGAGATTGTGCTTTAAGCCTAATTTGTCAAAAACAGAAAACTGTACTTTCCTTGCCAAATTAGTAAGTTCAAGAGGAAGCAAGCGTGGCTACCGAATCAAAGGAGCACAAATGCATAATATACGAGGTGCTCCTATAATCAGAATCGAGAATTCAAGGCATTTAGTAGGCCAAGTGTCAAAATAAAGCACCTTAGAATCTCCTGAAAAGCTGTAGTAAGGCTTTAGTCATTCCTAAATGAAATAAATTATGTCTAGGTCTCATTCAAGAATGGATGATTCCATAACCCATCACAAGTAATTTGGGTCGAATAAGATAAGTTGGCGAATAAAGTAAATGTAAAGGCTATGTTCCCTTGATGTTGCAATTATACCCAATTTTTAAATAATAAAATCCAACAAGAGGCCGTGAGTCTCAAGTACTGACAGCACATTCCTAGTCCAACACGAAACAATCAACTTCTACCCCTTGGATTTAACGAGTGCATAGACCCAGACTCCAACTCAGGAGAATATATCGCCATATATAAGAGCATTCCAGCATTAAAAATACAAAATCACAAAATAGAGAAAACGATTATAGGGATGGAAGAAAAATAGAGAAAGTACTCAATAAATTTCAGAGCAAAAACATTATACCTAAAATTAGGAAACAAAACAAGAATAAAAGCCTTATTGAAGCTAAACCCTTTACAATCAGTTTTACTTTTCCACAAAATTGACATTCACTCAGTAATCAGTTCCTAGACTGCATTTATGGTCCAATAACTTGAGTGGGGGGTCGCATAGGCCAACCTAGAAGTGAAGGCGATCCTGGGCGTGCAGCATTTCTGCTGGGAGAGAATAGGCTTAGTTCAACAAATGCTCCCGTGGATGCCCCATCATTTTCCATTGCCCGAAATGAAATTGACCCACGCTTTGTTGATGCATCAGAATATCTACCAGGACTAGACCCAACATTTTCTTGGACATGATCTTCCAGATGACTCTGGTTAGCAAGAAGAGACATGATATCATTATGATCATCAATAAACCTTCTAGCCTCTAGGTCTTGTAGATTCCCAAGCGCTAAACAATCTGCAACTGGACGGTATACAAGCATGCATATACAAACCCCGGCACAACATACAAGGGCAAGAAAAGCCAAGAAAGCAAGAACTTCAAAAATAAAATGCTCAGGTCCAGATAAAACAGATAAACCAAGGAAAAGAACCCTTAATGGAAGGAAACCTGAAACTGAGAATATTAACGTATAAACCCTCTTCTGCAAACCCTTATTAATAACTAGTTTCAAAATCCGCCTTCCAAGCCAAAAAAGGTAGGAAGTCAGGATAACGGCAAAAAGGCCAAGAAGTATAGTACTGAGTAAAGGGTAAGTACAGAGGGCAATATCATGGTCCATTGTCATTGAAGAGGTAGCAGCTGTGCTAGTAAAAAACTCAGGCAACTTTGTTCCAGAACCCTTATTCTTGTCTAACTGAGGTCCAATCAAGACAACAATGAGCTGAAGAAGAAACACTGGTAAGCAGTAAAGAAGAATATATCCAGCTGTTTTCCGATTCCATTTTCGGTTCATAATTCCAGTCTCCAATTTCTGTAAGGGTGCACGGAGGAGAAACACAAGGGTAAGGAAGAGGCATGGTTCTGCAAACCCCAGATTTGATACAATGTAACATTTGCAAACAGTTTCGTGCCATTTTAGGTGTAGAATGCGTCTTAAATAAGTTAACCGAATAATCTCACCAAGACCCCACCAAATTGCAAACAGGATGAATGCAACTCTGATGATCCAAGGACCACTAAAATAACTGAGTTGAACAAAACCTTGATGATGAATACGAGAGCGGAAGTAAAATGAGTAAACAATGCACAGAAAACCAAGAAGAATCAAGATGGCTACAAGACAAATGGTCACCACACCGAATGCATCGGCAGCTAATCTCGTCAGGGGCATTACCCAAAGTACAGATTCCAAGCATGCTCTCTGACAGCATGGATTCAAGAAATCCTCTGAAATTTGTGCCTTCTATCCAGTTCCGAAGTATAAATGACACAGCTTGTGATATAATAATAGAATGTGGTGGTTGGATTCAATTTAAATAAGCATATCTAAATATGCTTAACAACTTGATGTTGAAGATGAGTACACAACATTCCTGCATGTAGCATCCTTCCATACACACATCAAGGCCGCGAGACTGTGCAGGTACATCAACTTCAATGCGTATATAAGGATTAACTATTCAATTTAACCACCTATAATCCAGAAAAAAAATGCAAAAATAAGCAACAATGGAAGTTAAATACTTGAATGAAAAACTGAATATGAAACTTGACTGAGTCTTGACACAGTCTCTAGTCTAATAGTATGCCAACACAACGGAAAGACTTTAAAATCATCAAAAAGCACTGTAATATATTAACGAATGCCCACATGCAATTACACAGGTGGTACTATTGATAAACATGCTTCGTTTTTTAGGGAGTGGGAGACCAAATTGAACGAGAAAAAAAGAAACAATACAAGCATCTGAATACGTGATGTAGGACTAAGCATTACATTGATCATAGGCAGAAAGAAGAAACAACATAAGAGATCCTATGGAAAGAACGATAGATACATTTGATCATGTAAATGCTATGCAGTGACAGGACAAATTGCCAATCACGACCCCAGAATATAAAACTTCTTCAAATGTCAAATGCTCAAGCCAAAGCTATCACATTATGTTCCTAGCCAACCTAAACTTATTCAGTAAAAATCTCCATTTCAATCACCAAAAAGAAAGTCTTCGTCTCTGCTATCCAGTGAAAAGACACAAGTATAACAAGTTTAACTAATTTAACATTTTCCATGGCTCTTCACTAACCATGAATAACCTCTTAACATAAATTTTATACTCAGCAATAAATGAACAGCAATCTACTTGAAACCTCCCAAATAAACCATAGTAGACTTCGTCTGCACAAAACCAGCTAGAAAAAAGTTAGATAATACCAATAAAGTGAACTATTCTCAGTTTCTCCCCTTTTAAAGCATGGTAAAATATCATAAATTTGGTTTCTTTTCCTCTCTAACACTCTCGGTAACCAAATATATAATAAACTCTTGATCAAATTTCAAAATCAAACTTAAGCCTAAGGAAAAAAGTAGCAAATAGATACATAATAAGAACATTTACAAATATGCATTAAACAAAAAAAATACTAAATCAAAATCAAAATAAGCAGGAGAAACGTCAAATGCGGGCAATACAAGGATGAAAACCCTAGCACGAAAAATCAAATGGCTTAAAACTCGTATAAAAATGAAGAAAAGCACTAAAAGCAGATCAACAGAAAGCTCACTGTGCAGAGAATCTTGATCTAGTGAAATCGAACGACGAATCCAAAGACCACTGAATGAGATTAGCAGAAACCGGAACACAAACCCTAGATGCTCAGAGACCCAGACAGAGAGAGGGAGGAGTGAGAGAGAGAGAGCAGCGAAGGCAGAGGCAGATAGAGAGAGAGTGTGAGACAGAGAGACAGAGAGAGAACGTAGTTAGGGGAATAGGTGAGTGGAACTTTGTTGGTGACAGGCTGTCACCAGCTGTGTCGTCCGAAGCTCCGGCTTCGTGGGTTATGAATTAGGTTCGGGTTTATCCGAGCCTACGTGGCAATGGAGTGGCGGCGCTTGCGGTGGCTTGTTGTACTGTTTCTTTTTCGGTTTGTCTCCCTGGCCGGAAAATGATGCACGTTCTCTCCTTCATCAAAATTTGTATATCTTAAAATGCAAATTATTCCTATAAAATTTAAATTATGTAATTTTTAATTTTTAAAATTTGATTATACATTTTCTAAATTCTTAGATTATGCAAATTTATTAACTTATTAATAAAATATAATACCTGAACATAGTAAAAATGATATAGTAGTATAGTTTCGAATTCAAATATTAATGTGCACAAATATTATGAATTATAATGTAATAGTAAACTAAAAATAAAATATAAAATATAATACCTCAAATTGAATGGATATCTTAAACTTAAATTTGTATTAATAATCCCTATAAACTTCAATGTATGCAGACTGTCCTCTAATGTGCTTACCTTCTAGTAATCAAAGAACAAATAGTTAATTACAAAATTTACTTATAGGTAATCTTCAAGTTTTGAAAGTTTTAAGAATTATTTATACAAAAATAAATTTTCAAATTTTAGGAAATGAATTTTAACCATTTATTCAGTATGTCATATTTATAAAGTCTAATCAAACTATTGTAATGGTAAAATAATATTAATATATCACATTTTTATTTAGATATTTATACCAAAAACTGTGTACGAATTGTATTCATTTAATTAATCTTCTCCTTATTAGGGAAAATACATTTTGTTTCATGAATTATATATTAATTACAAAATTGGAATATTTATTGTAAATTATATTAAAACACTATTGTGAATTTTACATTGTTATAAAAACATTTGATTTTGTCCCTCTAAGTAGGAACTAAATTAGGAGCATATTTGGACAACTCAGTAAACTGAATGACAAATCAACAACAGATATCCCAAGTACTTGCCTTAAACTCTCAAATTCTCTAGCAAGAGCATCCCTAACAGTTATAGATAACAATTGCTTCATAAATAGTTTCTTAAACTCTTCCCATTCAAGGGGAGGTAATTCAGCTAGTCTTCCTTGTAAAAGTGACTCATACCATGATCTGACTACTTTCTTCAACTGGAAAGTAGCTAAAGTAACTGATTTCCTCTTAGGACAATCAAATGCCATACATATTTGTTAAATATCTTTGATAAACTGTTGAAGATCCTTCTGATTATCAACCTCTATAAAAATAAAAGGCTTGAATTTAAAAATTTTAGTTAAGATTCTTTTGTTTCCGCCTTCTTCATCCCTATCTTGAGATTCTCTTGCCCTAACATACTCAATAAGGGGCACAGTGTTAAGAGGGGCATTATTGCCAGTTATTTGTGTCGCTATTAAAGTTGTAAGATTCTCTACAGTTGCCTGAACACCTTGGTGTTCGATTGCTAACTTTACATTAATAGGAGCTTGAGGTTGAAGAGGCTCTACCCTTTCCTCTGGGACATCTTTGATGGAAGGCCTGGTTGCTCGCCTACCCTTAGCATGAGCTCTACCAACACTCCTCGAACGTGCTTATATCCTACCTTGATCTTTAGAGGGCTGATGAGCATTAAGTTGAGCAAGAGGCTGGCTTGGGCCAAGGAGTTCTATCTAGACCGATTACCAGTTCTATAGCCAAGAAGATTCAGGTCATGATTGTCCAGCAACTCAAAATAGAATCAGATCATTTAGGGTCCAAGCCCAACTTTTGTACAAAGTCCAAGTTCAAGTGAGATAATTTGATCATGTGTTATAATGAATGCATTATGAAAAGTTAATCATGCATGTGATAAAAGTTAAAATAAGTATTATGTTTATTGGTTAAAGTCTAAGTTAGGTGAGTTATATTTCCTTGAAAATCTAAATTATATAAGTTAGGTAAGTTACACTGGATTAAAAGACTATGTTAATTGTATTTCTAGCTTGTTTTTCTAAATTATGTGAGTAATTAAATGAATTTTAGACTTATGTCATGAGGGTTGTTCTTGGCTATAAATACAGAACTTATTAAAGAAAATTGCGACCTTCAATGCTCTAAAATTTGGCTTATTCTCTTATATGCAAATTTCTCATCTAAGTTTTCTAAACTTAGTGGTAAAATTATCCCTGATTCTTATCACTCTCCTTCTTCTATTATAAAGTATGGTGAATTAAACATAATATTATTAAGTGTAGCGTGCAAAGTTATCATTCGAGATTGCTAATTGTTCTATCTTTTCTTTTTCCAATTATTTATATTTTGGGATTGTTCAATCTAAACTTCCTTAAAGTATATCATTTTTTGTATCAAAGCTCCAGTTGCGAGTGGGTAGAGAGAGAAACACTTACTAGTCAGAGAGAGAAACACATGAAAAGAGTGTTTAAAGTGAGATATGACTAAAAATAATGCTATCAATATTCTAATAAGGCTTTCTTTGGAACAATATCAAATTATGGGCATACAACAAAGTCAACAAAAAATAAAAGAGCAGTTGATTCGTCTAGAGCAGGCAATTGCAAGATTAACTGTTCAATAACCTCCATAATGACGTAAAAATTGAACTTCTATTGATTCTGATCATGATGAAGAAATAGAAGATGAAGTTTATGCCTATAGGAAAATAAGGCAGCTGCATGACTTGGAAAACAACATCAAATTGAAGATTCTACCATTCAAAGGTACTAACTCTCCATAACAGTACTAAGAGTGAGTGCAACGAGTAGAAAAGGTGTTCTAGTGCCATGACTATTCTGAAGTTACAAAATGCAAACTAACTGCCCTTGAATTTTTTGATTATACAAATCTATGGTGGGAAAACTTGAAAGCACAACGAATGAGAGATAGAGAAGAAGAGATTAAGAGTTGGAGGCTTATGAAGAGACTCATGCAATAGCACTTTGTTCCTGACTATTACAAGTATGAGTTGTAAGTCCAGTTGCAAACTTTTAAACAAGGGGCGATATGTGTTGAAGATTATGTTAAAGAGTTTGAAATGTTGATGATGAGATGTAAGATACAAGAGTCACGAGAACAATCTATTGCAAGGTTTTTGGGAAGCTTGAATAAGTAAAATGCTAATGCAGTAGAATTGCAACCTTATGTAACACTTAAGGATGTCATTAAGCTTGCTGTTAAGGTGGAAAGGCAATGTAGAAGAGGTACAACTAAACTAAGAAGCTCACGATTTATTAAATTCAAGGCAACAAACTTAACCTCTTCAACACCAATAGATGTCTCAAATTGGTATGAACGGCGAAAGGAAAAGACAAGTTCTAGTAACCATGTTGATTCATCTAGAGGAAAGGACAAGGTTAATGATGCAAAGAACTCAAAGAGGAGCAGGAAAATTAAGTGCTTCAAATGTTTTGGTTTTGGACACATTGCTTCTGAATGTCCAAATTGAATAATGATGATTGTTCGAGAAACACAAAAGGAAGTTGAAAGTGAAGATGAATAGAAACTGAACCAGAAGAAGACGAGCGCACTGTAGAGTATCTAAATAAAGGGGAGTTACTTGCAGTTCAACAAATTTTGAACTCATAAGTTAAGGTAGAAGATGATCAATGTGAGAACATATTCTATAGTAGGTATACAATTGGTGGAAAGGTTTATGGTGACATTATTGATATAAGTAGCTGTACTAATGTTGCTTCAACAACATTAGTAGAAAAATTAAACTTGAAGACCACAAAACACACTTGCCCATACAAGCTACAATGGTTGAATGACTAAGGAGAAATTCAAGTCACTAAGCAAGTTTAGGTATCATTTCCTATTTGAAAGTTATATAAAGATGAAGTAGGTGTGATGTGGTACCAATAAATGTTAATCATTTGCTTTTGGGAAGACCTTGGCAATATGATAGCAGAGCCGTTCATGGTGGGTTTAAAAACACATATTATGTGACCAAGGATAGGAAGAAGATTGCCTTAATGCCTCTTTGTCCTCAACAAGTTTTAAAAGATCAGCTAGCGAAGAAGGAGAAAAAAAAAAGAGAACTTATTTGTAACTAAAGGAGAAGTTGAGAAAGCTTTGCATTCAACTAATCTAATATTAATGCTAATATTGAAGGAATTTATATCAACAAAGGTAGTGTTTATACCTCCACTGATCGAGAAGTTTGTAAAAAAATTCGCTGACTTATTTCCAGATGAGATACTAAAGGGATTATCACCCATTAAAGGGATTGAGAATTAAATTGATCTTATTCTAGGTACTGCTTTACTCAATGGACTAGCTTACCAGTGTAATCCAAATGAGGCCAAAGAGTTACAACGTCAAGTAAATGAGTTACTAAATAAAGGCTTTGTGAGAGAGCCAATGAGCCTTTGTTCAATGCCAACTTTGTTAATGCTAAAAAAGGATAGAACTATTAGGATGTGCACAAACAGCCAAGCCATAAACAAAATCATAGTGAAGTATCAGTATCATATTCTAAGGCTTGATGACATGCTTAATGAACTATGTGGCTCTACAATCTTTTCGAAGATTGATCTCAAGAACAAGTATTATCAGATTTGAATGAATGAAGAGGAGGAGTGGAAGGTAGCTTTCAAGACAAAGCATAGGTTGTATATATGGATGGTTATGCCATTTAGTTTGTCAAATGCTCCAAGCACCTTCATGCGTTTGATGAATCATATCCTACGAAATTTTATTAAAGATTTTATTGTGGTTTATTTGGACAACATTCTGATTTATAGCAAGGGTCAGGAAGAACATGTAAAGCACTTGAGAAGGGTCTTTGAAGTACTACAAAAAGAAAAATTAATTGGCAATATCAAAAAATGCCAATTCTACTTAAATCGAGTTGTTTTTCTTGGGTTTCTGACTAGTCGGCATAGAGTTAAAGTTGATCCAGATAAAGTTAGAACTATCAAAGAGTAGTTTATTCCTACAAACATTTCTAAGGTGAGAAGTCTCCACGAATTAGCATCTTTTTATCGAAGATTTGTGCAAAATTTTAATATTATTTTAACGCCTATGACTAATTGCATCAAAAGGGGTGGTTACTTTAAGTGGAGTGAGGCAGCCCAACGAAGTTTTAAACTCATTAAAGAGAAGTTGTGTTCAACAACAATTCTAGCACTCCCTGATTTCTCTAAAACTTTTGAGATTGAGTGTGACGCATTAGGTGTAGGAATTGGAGCGGTTCCTATGCAAGAAAAGCATTTCATTGCCTATTTTAGTAAGAAGTTGAATGGAGCAACTCTAAATTATTCAACTTACAATAAAAAGTTTTATGTATTGGTCAGAGCCTTACAGAATTGGAAACTATACTTGTTACCCAAGGAGTTTGTTATTCACACAGGCTATGAGTCATTGAAATATTTGAAGGCCAAACCAAATTAAGCAAGAGACATGCTAAATGGGTGGAGATTCTAGAGGCATTTCCCTATATCATCAAATAAAAATGGAGCAGCTAATGTGGTTGCAAATGCCTTGTCTTGAAGGCATGCTTTAATCTTATTAATGAATGCTAAGTTAATGGGATTCAAATTAATAAAGGGCCAATATGCAGAAGATCCTGATTTTTCTTATATATACTTGGTATATGAAAAAAGTGATATTAACACTTTCTATAAGCATAAGGGATTGACAATTTTTATAAGCATGAGGGATTCTTGTTCAAAGGTTCTAAACTTTGTATTCCTAATTGTTCTGTCAGATAATTATTGGTAAAAGAAGCTTATAAGGGAGATTTGGTAGAACACTTTGGAGAAAAGAAGTCATTAAAGATGATCAAGAAACACTTCTATTGGCTAAGGATAGTCAATAATGTACATTAAGTGGTGGAGAGATGTGTAACTTGCAAGAAAGTAAAAATAATAATAAGGTTGCACATAGTTTATATATGTCATTACCAGTTCCTGATCAACCATGGGTTGACTTAAGCATGAATATTGTGCTTGGGTTACTAAGGACTCAAAGGGCAAAGATTCAGTTAAAGTGGTGGTGGATCAACTTTTGAAGATGTCACATTTTATTCTCTGTCACAAATTGATGATACTGCCCATATAGTAGATTTGTTCTTCTGAGAAATTGTGAGATTACATGGCATTTCAAATAGCATTGTGTCAAACCGAGATACCAAGTTTCTAAGTTATTTATGGAAAACATTGTGTAAAAAGCTTGAGACAAGATTACTTTTCAGCATAACTTGTCATCCTCAAACTAATGGGTAAACTAAGGTAGTCAATAGAACACTTTCTTCCTTACTTAGAGCTATTGTTAATAAGCATATGAAGAATTAGGATGAATGCTTGTCACTTGTTGAGTTTGCATACAACAGAAGTGTTCATGGTACTACTAAGCATTCTCCTTTTGAAGTGGTTTATAGGTTTAACCCTATCACACCAATTGATCTTATACCACTATCCTCATGTGATAGATTATGCATGGATGGAAAGAAAAAGACTGAAACGATTCAAGCTCTATATGAAAATTTCAAGCACCAACTTGAAAAGAAGAATATAGCATATGAAAAGGCAGCAAACAAGGAAAAGAAGTAGGTTCAGTTTATACTAGGAGATCTTGTGTGGATTCATCTTAAGAAGGAGAGCTTTCCCAATAAAGGGAAGTCAAAACTGATGCCCAGGGCAGAAGGTCCATTCGAGATTCTGGAGAAAATAAATGACAATGCTTACAAGGTTAATTTACCAGGAGATTACAATATTTCTACTACATTCAATGTAAAAGACTTGACGTCATACCTAAATGATAACGAAGAGTTGGATTTGAGGACAAATCCTTTGAACCCAAGGAAAATTATGAGCATCAAGTTAAACAAGAGGTTATCTTGGGCCAAGGAGTTCCATCTGGGCCAACTACCTATTATATGGCCAAAAAGATTTAGGTCATAGCTGTCTAGTAACTCAAAGTGGAATCAGATCATTTAGGGTCTAAGTCTAACTTCTATATGAAGCTCAAGTTCAAGTGAGACAATTTGATCATATGTTATAATGAATGCATTGTAGAAAGTCAATCATGCATGTGATGAAAGTTGAAATAATTATTATGATTATAGTTAAAGTCTAAGTTGAGTGAGCTATATTTCCTTAAAAGTCTAAATTAGATAAGTTAGGTAAGCTATATTGGATTAAAAGTCTATGTTAGTTGTATTTCTAACTTGTTTTTCCAAATTATGTGAGTAATTAGGTAAATTTTGGACTTATGCCATGACGATTGTTCTTGGCTACAAATATAGAACTTATCAATAAGAACTATGACATTGAATGCTCTGAAATTTGGCCTAACCTTTTATATGAGAATTTCTCATCTAAGTTTTCTAAACTTAATAGCAAAATTATCCCCGGTTCTTATCACTCTTCCTTTTCTATTATAAAGTGTAGCGAATCAAACCTAGTATTATTGAGTGTGGCGTGCAAACTTATTATTCGAGATTGCTAATTGTTCTATCTTTTCTTTTTTCAACTATTTATGTTTTGAGATTTTTCAATTTGAACTTCCTTGAAGCACATCAGGGGTGGTACGTCAGGTTGAGCAGCAGCCCTTACAGAGTCCTCTTCTACGGCCTAATCAGCAGTGGCATATGACCTAAATAACATTGTCCCTTCAAATATAAGAAACAATTAGTTTAGCGCCAAATCTAGATATATAGACTCTCATAGATATATGATACGTAATAGACTAGAAGAATGACATTAAATGCCCTATGAGGCCCCAAATAAAAACTCAGTTATGATTATGCTCAGGTACATGGGTACATAATGATAACTAAGGTATTACTAGGGACCCTTTAAGCATACCAAGGACCCCTAAACCGAGCTCTAATACCACTTTGTCACAACGTTAGCCGATAGGATATGACCAACACAGGGAACAAGGCATCCCTCATCCTCATAAACCTATCAGATATCTCTAAGGCAGTAAAACTTAAACTAAAAAATATATCCTCATCCGATGAACTCAAGACTAATACCTATGTATGTAATTACCAAAAGAATTAGTTTAATCTCTATATAGAAATTTTAGCAAAGTCTCCCCTGAAATATAAACCTCTTAAAATTTCAACAATAGAACTATCTAACATACAATAGAATGAAGAGCTCTGCTCTCCCACATATGCATACAAAACAACCCAATACCATAGAACTACATCAAGACAATCTACTTGTATGCAAGGGAGAAATTAAGCCTAATTACAAAATGTACAACAAGAAATTGTTGCTCTGGCAACAGGTTAGGCTCACCAAAAATAAAAACATCGCAACTCATACTCCATAAGTAAGTGTTTTGGATCAGCGCTGAAATTTGAAAATGTTAAATAATGGGGTGAGTGAAAACTCAGTAAGCAGATAATACTAATAATACAAGGAAAAGGACAAATTAACAATGGTAAAGTTACCATTACATTCGTTGTTTAAAACCGAATACTTTACATAGTTAAATCAAAGTTTCAAAATAAGAAGAAAACCATTAGCTGTCAAATAAGTCTAACCTTGAATATTCAAATCATGTTCTTAAATCAAATGTAATAGCATATAATGAGAATTTAAAACATCCAATTTAACAAAATAAATTGGGAATCTCCTACAGAACCATCCAATGTTCAATATACAAAACTAGCCGAAGGCTAGTGTAATCAGATCATAGCAATTGCCTGTTATCGGTCTTAAGCTCTAAATAATCATAATAATGGCTTTAAGCCTCAAATAGAATATGGAGGTAAGGGCATCATACCCAAATATATCAGAATACTAATCACAGTGCATCACGATTAACGTCTACTACCGTTAGCCACAAGGTCCTGTTTTGGATACATTCCTAAAAGTTTCTTTAACATACAAAAATTCATAATCAAAATCAGAATTTCAAAGTCAGAATGCCTCATAATTTTAATTTTAAATAATTCTGATAATTTCAAATACAAAATCATAGAATCTATAAAGTCAGCAAAATTCCCAAATTTCAGAATATGCAACAACATTCATAAATTTAGAAGCCTGCCCAAGTACCAGAGATATCACAAATCCATATTTGAAAACAGATCATTTAAACAAAAATCTTACATAATTAAGATTATCTACTCACTTGGTCGAAACACACACAAATCACCTTTTTACTTGCTGGTTATAAAAGGACATCTTTAACTTAAAAATATAACAATTAATACGTCTTAACTTTCCATATTAATCAAAATTTTAATTAAAATAATTTCTAAAGGAAACATCCATAATAACTTATCCAAACCAATGTGTGGCACTTATGTAGTTGTGTTCCTCTTATTCCTCTTAACAACCCTAATTTCCATAATTCGCACATACTGGTATACATATAATGGGATAACACTTGGGAACCTAATGATCCCCAAACTTAAAGCCTCATTTTCAATTATGCTTAACATTAATATTTTTAGCATTAAAATATACTTCCAAGGCTTTGAAAATGCCCTGAGGCCAATAAACTCAAATAATACTCGTTGTAGTCCTTGAGTTTCCTAATGTTAACAAAGTCTAAAACTCATTGCAGTAATTAACAAAGTAATTATTGAACAATAATAATTACTTTCATTGCACTATTGTTCATAAAACTCCCTCCCACAACAATGAAATTCAATGTAAATGTGAAAGAAATTCTCAAAATCACTTACCACCCAAACAACAACTTCTTACGACTCTTACAATCCTTCTTGATGTCTAATAACACAAGAAAATCAAAATTTTTTTAATTATCGATACTTTACACACCTCAATTCCCTACCAAGAAAGATGAGTTTTTAATTTAGTGTTCCAAACATCAAATTGACACATCATAATTGTTAGAATCTCATTAGGATTAAAACCTATAAAGAATTTCCCCAAACCAACTTCAAATCATGCCTCAATTTCAAATTTTAAGTCTCAGACACTGTTCATATCACTATTGATGCTCCTAATCCAAAATTAGGGATTTCCAAATTCAAGCACTAATTCACAAAATTGGGAGGTCAAATGGGTAAAGAATAACCTAAAAATCACTTTTGAATTTCACCTAAAATTTGCCAAATTTTTGAAATTCGCCGATACTGTTAACTTGTGATAGATAGCTGAGAGAATGCTCTAATTTCTTATCAGATTACACGAATTTAAAGCTTGGAATCAATGAAGAACAAGTCAAAATGATCATTATCATCAAAACCCCCATAAGAAACAGATCAATCTCACCTGAAATTGAGAATCCTAGCTTAAAAAGATGATCACTGTCGTTGCACTCTTCACTGAACTTCAGAAGGTTTTCCATCCACCCCAAGCAACTGGTGGTGCCGGTGCGGTGCAAGTTGAGGAAGATGTAAAAATTCATAACGGAGGGGGAGGTTTGTGGGAAGTTTCTGGGAAGAAGATGGAAAGCAGAAGAAGAAGAAGATGAAGAAGATGAAGATGAATTATGAGCAATTTTGGTGATTTCACTATTAGAGGATACATGGCAGCCCAACAAAAATCATACTTTAATGAGGAGAAAGGATTCGAACATAGGACCTTATGAAAGCTTGAGTCAGGCTTAGCCACTTGAGTCAACCTAGAATTCATGAAATTTGTTACTTGGACTAATATAATAGCTCTCTTAAATATCTCATTCTCTAATTAATTTAATTGTTGTATTTATTATTTATATATTTTTTTAGTTTACTTCCTTTTTTTCCTATGTCAATGTTAAGAAAAATTATCCCTTAAGATAAACATTTCTAATGTAAAATTTTAGAATATTACAATCCTATATGTCTCATGCATTAATTTATGCAAAGGGATGAAAAGTAAAATTTTTAATCAACAAAAGACTATCTTGAAAAGCAAAAAGAACAAAAGATTCAAACAATAATTTAATGATAAATTATGAACTAAAATACTTTATTTTTTCTGTTAAAGAAGTAAAAGTGAACAAGTGTGAAGGAAATGAATGGTTATATTTATTTTTTCCTCATGGTAATCTCAAGGCTAAAGGACAGTTTATACCTTGTCCAGCTAGGAATCTCCTGTTAATTTACTTGGGAATAAGATTTATTAGGCCAGCTGGTGAAAATAAAAAGTATGTAATTGTTATAATTATATCTAGGAAAAAAATTTTAAAATATATCTATTATTAATTTGTTAATAAAATTATAATACATGAATAGAATATTTTAAAATGAATGGCTAACTTCTTTGTCACTGAGATTAGCATTATCTACATTTTTAATTAGACATAAATACTTCACTTTTTATTATTTTTACCACCAAGGATTTATAGTCGACAGCCTACCCGAATAGTCACATGAAAGTACTATGTTTCAGAAGAACAATTCACCAAATTGGAAAAGAATGAATTGCTAAAATATCTTTTAAGATTAAATAGATCTTTCTAGAAAATACCAAGAAGTAGAACTAATTTTTTTATATACTACTACATTATAATTCATAATATTTATTTATATTAAGATTTGAATCCAAAACTATTCAAATAAACATGAAAAATTCTATCACTAAATTACTCCTGTGAATGGCTAGTATACCTTATCAAGCTAAACTCATCTAGAAATAGGTGGAGTTTGAATTTGTTTGCTAAAATTTTGTTAGGTTTGGTAATGGTTTGGGCTTGAGTTTTTGTTATGTTTAGGCCTGAGCCTGGTTTAAACAAGAAACTAAAAGTTCAGGCCTTATTTAATTGTTGTTTTTAAAAAATAAAAGAACAAAAAAAAAAGCTTGTTAAATAATATGTTTTTTATCAATTTATTTAAAAAATTTTAAAATTAAATTTTTTTTAAGAATAAAAAGAATAATTTTCATATGTTTTTTATGCTTTTCAAAATTATTTTTCTTGATGTAGACATTGTAATTGGGTTATGAGTTAGATTTGAATAAGATTTGAGAGATAATTTAACCAGTTAATAATTGACCACTTCTTGTTTTAAAAAAATATTTTATTAAGAAAAATAAATTTTAAAAGAAAATCATAAGAAATTAAGATTAAAAATGAAAAAAAAATGAAATTTAAAAATTATGATTTGAAATGAAAAATAATTAAAATTTAAAAAGAAATAACATTTTAATAATTTGCATAGATAAAATTATTATAAATAAAATAAATTAATATTCAAATATAATATAAAGTTGGGTTTTAAATGAATCCAATACTCAGCTTGATCTATTTTAAACGTACATCGCCTTCAAACACACGCACTCACACTTACATACCTATATATATATATAACACACATACACATACATACACAAATAGAAATATATATATATATATATATATATATAGATATATATATATATATATATATATAATGAATTTTCTATATATATGCACAAACACATAATGCAAGTGCGCATGGGGGCCACACACACATATATATTATATTTAATTCTTTTTTGTCCATTTAATTTTATAAAACATTTTTATACTTCAATATATATAGCTAGAAAGATTACATACATTACCAAAAAAACTATGTCCTAACCACTATTTTTTAAAGGCTTAACAGTTGGCAAAACAGTGGTAGAACCAATCGTGGAGAAGCAACTACGACATTTATTTTAGACCATGGGGGAGAACAGTGATTAAGCCATGTCCTAACGATGGTTTCCAAACCGTGGCTATGACACAGTCTTAACCATGTTTTTAATATTACTGTGGTTACGCCTTTGTCTTAACAAACAATTTGGATAACCATAGTTAAGGCCATGTCCTAGCCACGGTTTGGAAATCGTGGTTAGGTCACATAATTGTTATTAGATCCTAACTATTTGTAGTGGTGTTTTTAACCACTATTAGTAGATTTTTTTTTTCATACCATATACTAATTATATTTTTATTGTTATAAGAACCTATAACATATTAATATTTTTATTATTTTTATTGTAAAAATAACATTACATACATATACAAATATTCAAATACATATTAATATAATTATGGTTCACCTAAACTACTTATATGGAGAATGAGTTGCATTCCCTAATGGTATATGTCTATTATTTTGATCACTTGGTACCTAGATTTCAAAAAAATGAGTAATGAGTAATGATATAACAAAGACTAAGATGCATGAAAATTAAATTGAACTACAAAAAATAGTGAAAAGTACTCTTGTGTTTTGCAAGGTAGCAAGCTCATGTGGCACTTGGCTATGGAAACTCCAAATGAGGAAAGTCATCCTTGCTTTTATTTATTATGTTTAAGTATCTCTTTTTGTATCCTTGGCATCTCTTTCTGCCATTTTAGCCTCTTTTTCTACCATTTTTTGCTTAAGCAGTGTCAGTTCACTTTGTAACTTATTGTAAAAAGGATTAGAGGATGAGCTTTCATGGCATCCAAATACTTGAGTTGGGCAAACTCCTAAGCAAAATCCACGCACTTGTCCATAGTGCTCACATGTTCCCAATGCCCTGGCTAATGCATCATTAACTAAAATTGGCTGTGATGCAATGTCTTATTGCTCAATTTCAGCAATTTTTTCCTATAAATTTAAACAAGAAGAAATAACTCATCTAAATAACATATCATTTCAACAATAACTTATCCAAACACCTTAGTACCACATAATTCAAACACTCACACTAACAACTCTCATCTCCTTATTCATATATGACCCATCAGAATGTTTGTGGATTGCAGTCCACAAATCTCCTCTTGTGATTGGCCTCTTACGCTCTACTTCCTACAAATGCAAAAAAAGATGAAAAATATCTCAAATTATGTTGTACGTTATGTTATATTATTCACCAAAATGACCTTACCATCTCATTGTTCTTTCATACAAGGCTTTTAGATACGCTAGTGTGTGGCATTGTCAACATCTTTTGATTTTATTTATTCTTTACAGCAATTTCCTGGTGATTGAATAGAACATATTAGTATAATCAACTAAGACCATATGTAACTATAAGAAAAGTGTGCTTTCACCTAATTCCTCTGATAAAGTCTATAATCAATGAAAGTTGTCCATTGATCCTTGTTTATATTATCTAAGACATCTTGAAGTAATTAATTCCAAGTATGAGTCCCATCATTCTTATACAAGTCACACCATGCACTCTTCCATTTACTTCCAATAGATTGTAACATGCATATTGAATATATCCTTATTGAAGGAATCATATGTTTCCACTTTGACATCCTGTAGATCCTTTAACTCTATCACTAATGGTTGCAAATACACATCTATATCATTTCTTGGTGCCCTTTTCCCTAGAATAATCATGGAGAAAATAAAGGACTTTGTTGTATAGATATCCAAGGCAGGAGATCGTAAGGCATGGGAACTACTAGCCAGATGCTATAACTCGTACTCAAATTGCCAAAATAATTTAAAACCATATATGGCTAAACTTAAGTGTACATTATGTGGATCTGAGGTAAAATGAGGATTTGCTGAGTCAAATCTCTTTGAAGCCTCAGAATCCATTGGATGTCTCATCATGCCATCATTGTTTTTATCTAATACATGTCATCTCATATGCTTAGTTGTTTTAGAAGACATGAATAACCTCTACAACCTTGGCTTCAACGAAAAGTATCTAAGTACTTTTACCAGTTGCCTGTTTCACTTTTTACCCTTACTATTCGATTTCTATCTAAAGGTATTGCATCTCTTACATACTTCCTTATTTTCATCCTCCCTACAATATAGCATGCAATCATTTGGCCAAGCATGAATTTTCATATAGTTAAGACCTAATTTGTTTATGATTTTTTTTTTTGCCTCGTAAAAGGATAGAGGAATCTTAGCATGTTCAAATGTATCGACCAATAGGTCCAGAATCAATGACATAGCCTTGTTACTTATTCCATATAAACACTTGATATGATACAGTTTTACCACAAAGGACAATTTTGAGTACTTTTCACACCCTTCGTATAAATTTTGTAATCCATCTTTAAGTAAGTCTTGAAATTCTTGCATATCACTATTTAATGTCTTATTTAATGTTGAAGTTGGACCATCCCCTTTATTCACAACTTTATCATCATTATGAACACTCCATTATCATTATGAACCCCTAATGCATCACAAACCATGTTGTGTATAAGGTTGTCCTTAACAATTGGTTTATCTCTTACTTATGGCCTTACTTAAAGTTCAACCTTATGAGGTTCTTCATTTGTTCTTTCCCCATGCCTAACCCAAAAAGTATACCCTTGGAGAAAAGGTTTAATAATTAAATGGTCATATACAACTTCCCTAACTTGTTATTTTTTAAACTTATATTTAAGACATGGGCATATTATTCAATCCTCGACACTTTTATTTACAAATGCAAAGTCCAAAAATCTATTCAATCCCTCTTAATATTCAAGAGTATTTTGAAGCCTAACAATCCATGACTTATCCATTTCCAAAAGCAAAATAAAAAATAACCAAATAGGAAACAAATGTCGAATAACAAATTTTGTAACATTTCTCTCTTTGGGATACAAAAAGGAAAAATATTGATACTAAACCTAAATCCAATTATTGTAACAATTGAGATTTTGAAGCCCATAACAAAATTCATTAATATTAATTTCCTAATAATCATGTGGATAGCTATAAACTTCAATATCTACACATATTATAAACATAAAACTTAAATGAATTAAAGGCATATAAGAAATAGTTAATTGAAAACAAATAAAGCATTCTTCTCATTTAAATTCAAGTGAATCCAACTCCCACAATGTAATGATCTTACCCTAAACCAAATAAAACTACATTAATATTCAGAAAAAAAAATACTAATATTAATAATAAAACATAGCAATAATACAATGATTTAAGCAAAAAGATTAAAAAAAAAATCAATACAAAAATCCAACCATACCAATATTTACATCTTAAGATAAAAGAAAAAAATGACTAACAATATATGCCTATGAAAAAAAAAATGCCCAATAATATTGTACAACATTTACATTCTATATAACTCATTCAAATTTAAAAAATTACAAAAAAAACATATATATAAAATATATTAAAAAGCTGAAAAAATTATTTTGTAAAAATGAAAAACTAACCAAAAAACTAATAAAAATGTATTCAAATTAAAAAAAAAATGGCCAATAAAAAGTTCCCACATGCTATTAATCATAAAAATGGAGAAAGAGTTTTGAAAGCTAACTTATAGGGGAAAAAAAACCAATTAAAAGCAAGGACTCACTGGCAGCCACCTCTCTTTTCACTAGCGTGGTCGCCTATAGCCATCGAATGCCATCCACCTCACCTGCGTCATCAACCACTGGAGCTATAGAATAATTGGTGCTGTCAAAAGTGAAGGGGGGAGGGGAAATTAGGGTGAAAAATTGAAGAGGAAGGTAAAGTAAAATTTTGAACTAGGGCCCAACCATTGCTAGGCCTATTAATAAGCCTAGCAATGGTTCATTTTTAAATGTTGCAGAATTTTTTAAAAAAAGAAACATCTCAACCTAACCAAGGTTTAACTACAACTGTAGAGGCTAACGATTTGAAAAAAAAAAAAAAGTTCTTTTCGCCTGAAAACAAAAAGGCCTAACCACGGTTTCCATAAACCGTAGCTAGACCTATGGTATAAGCATAATTTTAGTCTAACCATGCTTAGGCCCACAAAAGGAAAAATTTTAAATCCCACCAAACCATAGTTTAACTACAACTGTGGCTAGACCGACAATTTAAAAAGAAAAAAAAAGGTTCTTTCCACCTGAAAACAAAATGGCCTAACCACGGTGTCTATAAACCTTGGCTAAGCCTATTGTATAAGCACAATTTTAGTCTAATCGTGCTTAGGCCCACGGTTAAATTTTTTAATAACTGGCCTAACCATGGGGCGTAACAATTGTGGTAAAGCCCACATTAATATTTTAAGGTTAAAAAAAAAAAGACTCCATGGTCTTAACCATCTTGGTTCTAGTAGAACCTTGGTTAGATCTCTTTTGTTGTAACCACAGTTACATATAAATGTGGTTAAATCACATGTTCTAACCATGGTTAGAACAAACTATGGTTAAATCATGTGATATAAATGTGTAATATGTCTAGCTCCTTGAAATATTACACACAAATTCCCAACAATTACCTACATATTTTAAAAGAATTAGTAATGAAAATATAAATTTTTAATTAGGTGTTTTCTATACTATAGACTACACTCAATTCTTGATACTAAATGAAAAAATCAATTTTATCTTCAAACTAAGTGCTTATTCAGTACGCAAAATATCAATGAGAATGAGAATATGAATAAAAAAAATCTTTAGATTTATAAATATGTTCAGTATGATATAAAATGCAATGGAAATAATAATCTATCATGTGTTTGGTAAAACAAAAATAAGGGAGGACTTGAATGTAAAGGATACAAGAATACATTTCTTGCAAATGTAGCTTACTCCCTTGGTTGTGGACGACAAACAGAGGGCCACTGGCTTTTGTCTTTAAAGTCAACATGCACCAACATGCAAGTATGCATCATCGTCGACGCTTCATTAACAGCATCTAACTCTGAAAGTGATTATTGGTGAATATTTTTATATAACTATAAAAGTGATTGTACAGGTACAATTCTTAAATGATATACTAAGAAGACAAGTGACAATGATATATAAAAATATATCAACTTTATGTCAAAATAAAATAGTTTATTATAGTTATATTTTAATCCTAATATTTTTAACATTTTATTTATGAATTCAAAATTCTTTTGAAAATTTTCAATTTACCAACTTACTAGTTATTTTTCGTTGATCCCAAATAAACATTAGTTTGTAGGCAAAAATGCACTTTCAATCCATTAATTTTGCTTGAGGTTTTGTTTTCATCACTTAGCTTAATTCAACTTTAATTTGATCCTTTAATCTTATTTTAAGTTTTATATTTGTCCTTTAACTTTATTTAATTTGTATTTGGCACCTTAACTTTACTTTAAGTTTCAATATCGTTCCTTAAATTCATTTGGTTTCAATTTGGTCCCTTATCTCTATACTTTAAGTTTCAATATCGTTCCTTAAATTCATTTGGTTTCAATTTGGTCCCTCATCTCTATCTTAAATTTCACTTTTGTCCTTTAATATCATTTCATTCTAGTTTGGCCTCGTATCTTTTGTTATGCAAAAACTCTATGAATTGTATTAATTATTATTTTGAGGTATAATTCTTGTCTTATTGTTCCACAAATTGAATTGATTGATACTTAATAGCCAAATTTGTTTTAATATTTGTTTTCTACATTTTGGTATTCTCTAAACAATTTGTTTTCTAGTGATCATAACTCTTAATCCATACAAAGCTTAAACATTCAAGGTATTTTAATTTGAGAAGTTTTTTAAAAAATAAGGGCAAAATTGGAACAAAACAAAATTAAGGGGACAAAAGTAAAACTTGAGGTAAAGTTAAAGAACTAAATTAGAACCAACGAATTTAAGGAACAAAAATGAAACTTAAAGAAAAATTAAGGGACCTAATTAGAACTGAATAAAGTTAAAGAATGAAAATAAAATTTAAAATAAAGTTAAAGAACCAAATTAGAATTAAATGAGATTAAGGGACAAAAGTGAAATTGTAAATAAAATTAAGGAGCCAAAAGTGTATTCTTGCCTTAATTCTGTAAAATTTGTTAACTCATTCTTGTACTTCTTTTATTTTTCAACAACTCCTATAATCCCTAATTGTATCCTTATTTCTAATTAATGAATTGATTTTTAAAGATTATTGAAGAATAAAAAAATAGATGAGGTACTTAAAAATTTTAAAACAGACTTTGGGTTCATTAATAAAATTTATACAATACTGAGATTAAAATATAGATATAGTAAATGATTATAAATTGGCATATAATTACCTTATTTTGACACATTTTTATCACATGTTTTTTTCCTAATATGTCACACAGTAATTATACTAGTGAAATCATTTTATAGTTGCATCAAATAATTTACTTTAGTGTTACTATGTTTGATTTTCTTTTTTTTTTTTGGGAAATGGATACTCTTTATTGTAAACTAATTTATTTGTCTACGCATTGAGTAAGCCTTATAGTTAATTAATTTATTTTACTATATGTCAATATATTTTAAATCAATGGTATATGTAAATATTAGTAAAAAATTGAATTTAGTAATATATTATGATATAAAGGAAACATAATAAATTAGAAAAGACCCATAAAATTGGTTAGATGATATTGGTGAAAGAGAAGTGATAATAATGAATTCATTGAAAGGACATCATCATGAACCATATGTTATTTTCTCATGTTTCAATTTTAGATTATGTCAAGTTATATTTACAATCCATTATTAAAAAATTTAAGAGATAATTAATTAATTAATTAATTATTTTTTTGATTTTAAAAAGTCCAAATTTTAAAGAATTTTTTATTTTAAAAGTAGTCAATTAATGCACTATAAAGAATCTTCAAATTTCAAAGAATAATTTATTAATTTTCTTATTCATTTAAAAAAATTCTTACAATTAGAAAAATTTTCCATTTAATGGATGATTAATTGATTTAGTAATTAATAATTTCATTAATTTTCTCATTAACTATAAAAAATTTATGAAAATTAATAATTTCATTATTTTTCACATTGACTATAAAGAATATATATACTTAAAAAAATTCTTGATATATCTGCAAAACAGGTAAAAAGTTATCGAGTTGAATATTTGCTCAATAGAGCTCTCATATTAAAGGAAATTTACTTTATTTATATATATAATTGATTGATTGATTATTAGAAATCATATGAATTGATTTGATTTTACAATTAATATTATTTGAATAAATAATTAAATTTTAAAACATCTTAGAGTTAATTCTAGTCAAATTTTTAATTTTATAATTTAATAAAATTTCCAATTAAAGATAAACATTTTAACCAAGATAAATACATAGATATATCAAAATTAAAACAAAAACATAAAATTATATCATAATTACTAACCGAAAATCTCCCTATTACTTCTTATAACATATTCTTTTTATAGAATATATTCAGTTTTTCAACAATTTCCTCTGTCACATCTCACTTTTTTTACCCAAGAAACACGTTCATAATTCAAATTTTGCATTTAGGCTAAGTTAGTTGTCTTCCTTAGTTGTGTAGCCACTTCGCTTGCGGTTCTGACGCATTCATAGCAGAAAACATCGGACCAAAGCCACTCAGCGTTTCAACATCCAAACCGCGAAGCCAACATTCCAAACCACTTGATTCATCTTCCTAGTTTTCATTCTTTTTCCTTTGTTTTTCAAGAAAGAATTGGAATCAATGCTCTTGATACTTCAAATTTTGATTCATGGGTATCTCAGAATCTCTCACAACTGGGTGTTCTCGATCCTATGAATCCCATTAAGCATTTCTTCGATTTGGGAATGTATATTCATCTTCTTCCTTATCGATGAAATCGTCATGTACATTTCTCATTCGTCGATCTCATTAATCCACTGAACCTTTTGATTGATTTGGGCAGTGAATGATTTCATCGATTGAATCACTGTAGATTGTGATTGTTATAATTTATTATCATCGTCATGGGTTGTATATGCCCTAGAGGAAGATCTTCGAATGATTATGTTGCAGAGAGCCATGTGAAGAAGGCGAAGAAATCCTTGAAGGGCATTTCACGGAGGGACCAGAGAGTTCAGGTGGAAGTCGACGGCGGTGGTGGTGGCGGTGGTGGAGGAAACGATGCTACGACGAGATTGATAGCGCCGGAAGAGAGGGAGACGAATGCAGAAACGTCGACGACAGGAAATGCAGGGAATTCGCATGACGAGGGACAAGAAGGACAACCTAGGATGATGACTAGGATAGGTAGTATGAACAGAGGGGAAAGAGGAGCTCAAGTTCTTGCTGGATGGCCTTCATGGCTCACTGCTGTTGCAGGAGAAGCCATTAGTGGTTGGATTCCTCGAAGAGCAGATTCGTTTGAGAAGTTGGAGAAGGTATAATCTGATTCCTTTAATGCATAGTCTATGAAAGTCCTTGTGAAGATGATTCACATGTTCATATCATATATATAGTATTGGAACTTTTCGTTTTCTTAAACCTCATTTTTGTCGGACAGTCTTTTATATATTTTATTCTTTCCACTACATTCATCATTTATTGAAATACTATGAATGTTACTTCGTATGTATACACGAATTATTTCTTGAGTTTAACTTTCTTTCTCCCTTTTTTATTTTACTAGTATCACACACACACTAGTTAAACTCATATTTCAATCTTCTTCGTTCAATTTCTTTAAAATGTTTTTTAAATCAATTGACCTATAATTAATTCTCAATTTAGCTTCTTACTTATGAATTATGCTAATATTTATACTGTTACAAACTTAAATTGAGAAAAATCTAATATATGAATGACCAAATTAAGAATAAAAATATATAAAAGATTAAATTTAAAATAAATTTTCAAGTGAAAAATAAAATTAAAATTAAACTAATAAATGAGGAACCAAAATATTATTTTACTCATATGAAACTAGTTAACCCACTTGAGAAAATGACTATTTGGTCCCTCATTTTTTTACCTCAATGCATTTTGGTCCTCCATATATTTGTAGTGCCAAAATAGTTACCAAAAAATTTAATATCAATTAAAAGTAATTTTTCAAAAAGGTTATGATTAACTTAATAAGCGAATACATTTTATTAATATTAAATTTTTGAAGAACTATTTTAACACTAAATTTGTAAATGACTAAATTGATATTGAAACAAAAAAAAAACCAAAATAATACTTTTTCACTTCCAAACTCTATCCATTTAAGCAATATAAAAATTAGGTGGGGTGTACATGTATTTGCACAAAATTGAAAAAAACTCAAATAGCAAACAAACTGAGGGGAATTGTGACTTACACTATTTATGAATAATAGGGACTGATCCAAAGATGATCACTAGGGGGCGGTCACACTTTTTAAACTTTTAAAATTTTAATTTTTATATATAATTTTATTTTATATTTTTTATTTAGTTTTCTTTATTTATAAAAACTTGTTCTCTGTATATTTTAAAAATTTGTTTCCTTTGCTTTAATTTTTTAATCCAAAAACTTTCATCCTCTTATAATCAAATCTTAAATTTTTCCACGATGAATAGTATATAACAAAATTATTCAGCATCTTCACTTGACAAGTCAAATTAGAAATGTTCTTCGCAATTTTCCTTTCTTAAAATGAGCAAGTTAAATTCTGTGTTACATACTACAGATTGGGCAAGGAACGTACAGCAGCGTGTACAAAGCTCGAGATCTGGAAACAAATAAAATTGTTGCATTAAAGAAGGTTCGATTTGCAAATATGGATCCAGAAAGTGTTGGATTCATGGCAAGAGAGATAATTGTGCTTAGAAGGCTGGATCATCCTAATGTGATGAAGCTTGAAGGCATCATAACCTCTAGGGTTTCTGGAAGCTTGTATCTTATCTTTGAATACATGGAGCATGATCTCACTGGCCTTGCTGCAAATTCTGCCATCAAGTTTTCTGAATCTCAGGTACTTTGAGTTTTCTTCTCATTTTTTGCCCAGATTTCACATCAATTTGCATTCTAGTCTAATCAACTTCAAATTTTGTTCTTACACTCAAAATTTGTTCTTTTTCAATTTAATTTTTATAACTGGATTTATAGTTTCAGAAAATTTACTTCGGCCCTATTGTTAAGGTCTGTTGACATATGTATATGTAGAGTTTTTTAAGAGTAAAATATCTTTTCAGATCTCTACTTATCATAAAATTATTATTTAGGTCTCATACTTATTGATATATATAAAATGGTCCTTCACTTGTCAAAAAATTACTATTTTGATCACTCACTTATTTAAATACCAAAAATTGTCTCTTACTCATTTGAAAATATAACACTTAGTCCTAATTTTTTAAAAAATATTAGATTTATTCCTTTAAATTTAGAATTTAAAGTTTGATAAAAAGACTAAATTTAATAATTTTTTTAAAAGTAAAAAATCAAGTGTAACATTTTTAATAAATGAAGGACTATTTTAGTATTTAGTTGAGTGAGAGACCAAAATAATAATTTTGTAATAAATGATGGAATAAAAGTATATTTTCTTTATTTTTTAGTTAAACAGGGGTCCATTCAAGTAAGTAATACCTGCACCATAAACTAGTAAATTAATTAGGCTAATTTTAATGTAATTTCCTGATTATTCAGTAGCATCTATGATATTTAGTATCATTTTACAAGAGGGTGGTAATTATATACTAAGTGTTTGCGTGTGTGGGTGTGGACGTAGATAAAATGCTACATGCAGCAGCTGCTGAGGGGTCTGGAGCACTGTCACAAGCGGGGGGTGCTGCATCGCGACATAAAGGGGTCGAACCTTCTGGTGGACAACAAGGGCAACCTGAAGATCGCAGACTTTGGGCTAGCCACGGTGCTGGAGGGTCAAGCCCTGACGAGCCGCGTGGTAACCTTGTGGTACCGATCCCCTGAACTTTTACTTGGGGCTACGCATTATGGCGTTGCTATTGACTTGTGGAGTACCGGTTGCATTCTTGCAGAGTTGTTCGCTGGCAAGCCCATCATGCCCGGACGAACCGAGGTACGAAGGATTAAACAGACATTTCATGCATTTTGAGTCATTAGATAGATGAATATAGTTATATGTAATTACCAGTGATTCAATTAGCCTAAAATTATAGTTGTCAAAATGGTCTAATTTATTAGAATTGTGAATTGAGTTAAAATTTATTTGATGTAGGTTGATTTAAGTAACTTGATTGACTGAAATTGCAGGTTAACCCGAATAATTTTGTTGGTTAGTACGTTGGTCCACAAAAGAGGTTTTATAAATTCTCTTTTGTAAAATGTTTAACATTATATAATTTTTAACTAGTTTTTATTCTTAGTTTATTTCTAAGAAAATATTTTTTTAATTCTTTATTTATCAAAAAATTATTATTTTAATCTTTCATTAAATAATGTTACATTTAGTTTTTTTACTTTTCAAAAATCTATCAAATTTAATTCTTTTACTAAATCGTAAATTCTAAATTTAAATAACTAAATCTAATATTTTTTTTTAAAAAAAGCAAAATATTAAATGTGATATTTTTCAAAGAGTATAAAATTATTTTAAGTATTTTCAATAAGTAAGAGGTTAAAATAATAAATTTGTAATAAGTGAATAACCAAAAAACTATTTTACTCTTTATTTTTAAAAAATTCAACATTTGATCTACCATAAACTATAAGAATAAATTTTTTATATTAAAATTAATTATTGAATATTTTTGTTATAAATTATTTTTTCTTATAATTTTTTTATTTAATTTTTTAGTGAATTAAATAAGTTAATAGAATTGAAACTCAATCCATTTTAACTCATTTGGTGGGTGGCCTTCAACACTCCAACCCATCAATCCAAACCTGTGTGGCTTAGTTAACCTCTACGTAATGCTAAAAGCGCTTGTTGTATGATACTGTGGTCTGTGAAGGATGTTTGCGATTCATTGATTGTAGGTGGAACAACTCCATAAGATCTTCAAGCTGTGTGGATCGCCTTCTGAGATGTACTGGAAGAAGTCGAAGCTTCCAGATGCAACCATCTTCAAACCTCAACAGCCTTACAAGCGTGTTGTCGCAGAGACGTTCAAGGATTTTCCAGCGTCCGCACTCAAGCTTTTGGATGTCCTTCTGGCCATAGAACCTGAGGATCGAGGAACTGCTTCCTCTGCACTTCAAAGCGAGGTAGTCATAAGTTGTTTTTTTTTTTTTTTATCAGGGACTAAATTGAAAAAGTGATTTTACGAAGGATTAATTTAGAAATATTTCATTTGTGAGGTAATTTTATTTGTTCTTCCTTGTTCGGTGATGTTTATGTTGTCCAGTTCTTTACAACAAAGCCGCTCCCTTGTGATCCATCAACTTTGCCAAAGTACCCACCGAGTAAGGAGTTTACTATCAAGCTTCGAGAAGAGGAAACTGGAAGGTATTATTCCATCTTGATAATTAATTCCTTTTCTGAAATTCTCGTATATCGGATTTGCTTTTACTATTTGTTTGGTAAACTCACGTCCTAATGGGACTCATGTAATCTTTCTCAAGTGTAGTAGAAGGATGATAGAAAAGTTTTACTATTACATGACGTATCTCGTTTATTTCTCTCAACTTAACATTACCGTCCAAAATTCATGTTTTTGTAAAAGGATTCCCATAGATTCCTCTCAAAATTCATCTACCAGTCAAGAAATTTTTTTATTAAAAAAATTATATTCTACAATAATAAATCTGGACCATTTGATGTTTAATGGTCCATATTGAATTTGAATCCTCTTATATGTTTTCTCTCATCTTATGTAAGAAAAAGATAAATACATTGTAGTCTACTTATATAGTAGATTTAATTTAAATATGCAAGATCTACTAAAGTGGTAGACTCCACTCATTTTTTATCTATCTTTCTTTAATATGTCAAAAACAAGAGATGACGACAATAGAAGTTATAAATTGTCCAAGTCTATTGTTGGAGAAAAATATAAGAATCTCATCCAACAATCTGAAATTGTTACTGCAAAAAATGTATTATACCCCAATCTCTAAACTCAAGAATAGATCCGAAGGAGAGCGTGGGATGCAATTGCCTCCTTTAGATTTTTAAAGTCTTAATTTTTATATATAATTTTATTTAACATTCTTCAATTAATTTTTTTAATTTGTAAAGTTCACATCTTTGAATTGTAAGAATTTATTTATTTTTAATTTAAATTTTTTATTTGAAAACTTTTATCATTTCAAATTAAACAAAAAAAAAATTAAGGATCTCCTCTCCTGTTCCATCATGTATTGTTTGTTCAGATACTAATGTTGCTTATGTTAAATGTTTGTTCAGAGGAAGGGGTGCTAACAAAAAAGGACATGAACAAGAAGCAGTGAAGAGTTCCAGAAAGTCTAAAGCTGCGCCACCTCTTGAAGGAAAGTCCGAGTTACCGGGACCCCCAGAGGTACCTCCATCCATATATTTAGAAATAATCTGTTACACTATTATCATAATTTTAACATCTTACATGTTAGATTTGTGAGATATTTCAAATAAGGTTTTTCTTACATAAATAATGTTTTTCACGTTATTTAGATACTACACTTATATTAACATTAAAATATAGTTAGTGTGTTGGAGCTTATTATTTGAATTAATGTGATAAACTCGTTTGTGATTGTTATGTATTCATAACGTAATAAGTATTTTAATCCAAATTAGTGGTTCTCTCATCCTATTCAAACTCCTCTTAGCTTTATTAACTTTTATAAGATATTACTTGGATTTTAATTTTGACAAATTATTATTATTAAATTCAACATGCACACCTTCAATACTGTAATATCTTGTATATATTAATATGATATCTAAAAAAACATATAAAACATTAGATAAAGTACGCTGTGTTAATGAATCCCAGAAATGTTTTGTGTGCGTCTGGGATACATAAATACATGAGTGTGGTCCCCTATGAATACTTGTTGCATATAGATACTGGGATGGGATGTACTTCAAAATTGCACTAAATCCCATATTATTTTTCTTTTGACCAAAAAAGAAAATCCCATATTATCATTCATTAGGCCAAAACAATCAAATCCAATTTCAGTATCCCATATATAGAATATTAACAAAATTATACCTTTTGTTTTATAATTTTACTTAATATTTAGTTTGATTTTATAGTTAATAAATTTGTAATCAAGTCCCTACAATTTAAATAATTTTTAATTTAGTTCATATCCTTATATTTTAACCAACAATATTTTGTCATGTAGGTGAGTTAAATTTATTTTAATTTCTTATTTTTTTAATCTTTTTTATTGGTATAAATTATATATTTTCAAAGTATTATGATAATAAGTAGTTAATTATATTAACAAAATTTGGCAAGACATTAACAGAATTTTAATTATAAGGACTATATGAAAATATTTGTAAACTATAAAGACTCAATGATAAATTTTTAAACTATCAAGATCAAATTAAAAATTAAATAAAATTATAGAGATCAAAGGTATAATTGTTCCTAAAATTTTTCTCAATTTAATTAGTCTTTTAAAAAATTAATCTGTTAATTTAGTATTATAAATAGGTTATTTCTTAATTCGTTTCTTAGGTATAATTTTTTTTTAAGTATATCAATAATGTGTTTTATATTTTAAAATTAATATATGTTTTAAAAGATATAATTAATAATTACTTTATTTATCAAGGACTAAATTCAAAAATAATTATTTAAGAAAAACTAAATTGAGAACATAATTTTTTAATTGATTAATTTATATATCTGAATTAAACTGAGAAGTTTATTTTTTTAATCAAATTAAAAATACCATGCCTGTGATAGAAATGAAATACAATTTTAATCTTACCCTTCAATTATAATTTCCTGATACACTATTTTTCATGTGACTTTACTTCTATCAGAGGAAGCAAGCTCAGGCGAATCCCAAGCGCACCGTGGAGAACCACTCTCATGAGAAGAACACCCTCCTCATCGATACCGCAAGATCAACGAGATCATCCAAACTCTTCTCTCATGCAGGCCAATCGACGCACCAAAGTGCGTACGTATTGACGCGTGCCACGGAAGAAGAGGTGTTTGGATCAACAGCGAGAAAACAGAGATCGTACTGGAGCAGCACAAACGCCGTGCGTCTGTCGAAGTTTTCTAGTTCAGTGGCGGTCGGCGGCGGCTCGCGGCTGGACATGAGCGGCGGAGGAAACTCTTCGCTTTGGCGAGACGATCGGTTTGGCGCGAGATATAGGCATCACGGCGGAAGAGAAATCGACCCGTTGCAGGACGGATCCAAGTCTGCTCAGAAGAAGAGTTTCCATCCTTTTCTCACTAAGCCTTCCATGGTAAACTATTTACTTATGAAGATTACTGATTATGTGTGGCTGCGCAAGTGACATCAACATAAATTAAGCAATTATCAGATAATGGATAATAAAAGATTCCAGATTATAAGAGACCATCAAATGGGGAGAAAGTGGGTCCTGGACCTCTCATATCCCTATTATGTCATCTGAAATTTTTGCTGTGCACGGCACTATGCACATTTTGGATCATTAGAGATAACAGAGTAAGTCAAATTGAATCCATTATCTGTGTGTCGAGAGGAACATAAGGGGTTTCATACCAGGGAAAATGAGGTTATGGTATGAAACTCTAAGATAGAAGAGAAAATTACAGTTATTTTAAATTTTTTAAAAGAAAAATTGAATGAGTTTAAGGACATAAGGGATTTTTTATATATTTTTCTAGAAAAAGAAGCTAATTTTTTATTTAATATGAATTTAATTTTTGTAATCTGAACATTGAATAGTATTAGTAATATGTTTTTAGAAGACAGCCAGATATAATTTTTACAATAAAAAAATATCAAATATAATTTAGCTATATTTCGCAAAGAAATTAGTCTAATTTACTGTATAAATATCTCCTTGTCACGGCAATAGTGCATCAGATCATGAGTTAGGTAGCCAGCATAATCAAAAGTTCAAAACCCCCTTCTAAAATTTGTTTTCAGCTTAAAATTTAAGGTCCAAATCAAATTTAGATTTTTCTTGTTTGGGTCAATTTGATAAGCTTGTCTTGATATAAAAACTTGTTTAAGAAAAAGAAAGTAATAAACATATCCATTTACTTTTACTGCAAATATGTATAATCAAATCATTTTTAATAGATTTTAATGTTTAGGAATGTGCGCTATTCTATAAAAGTATGTTACTGGAATATTACTTGTTTTTCTTCCTGTTACCTTTTACAATTTATTCATAAAATAATATTTCATCCAGGTTTAGAGTTTTACCTCAGCCGAGCCCAAACCTTTTTTTCTTCATATAGGATGTGCATTATTCTATAATATAGATAATAGAATTTGCCAATGATATCGCGAGATATCTTCTCCCTATAAACTCTTACGAACATTTTATATAAACTTTTTCTGCAATACTTTTGATTCTTTTTGGTCTTAGTGATTTATGGTGCATATGAGCATTCATGGATGTATTAAGTAATATAACATGCTTCTCTTTGTGACGACAGGGCTATGCTTCTAAAAGTGGCAACTTCCACTTTTCTGGACCATTGGTGTCTGCAGGGGGGAATCTTGAACAAATGCTTAAGCATCATGAAAGACAAATCCAGCAGGCTGTACGCAAAGTTTGTTTGGATAAGGTCAGGGCATAAATAAATTCACTCAGAAATGATGCTCACTCTGAATCTGAATCACTATTCTTCACAAGTGTCTTATGGCAGAAGAGCTCAAGAATCAACAAATCTTGACATTTATATCAAACATTATACGACATTGTTAATTGTACCAAAATACTGTATATTTTGTCAAGTCGCATTATTTGTATCGTGTCATATCCCGTGTTTTTCTAGGATTTTTTACATTAGATATTTATGCTTACCACTCGGTGTACAGAGTTCTAACCAATACAGAGTTCTAACCAACAATTTTCTTAGATGTTTTAGGAAGGAGGATAGTGTTTAGAGTACATGGTATGTATGACTATATTGACTGACTATATATATAATAGTTCATAGTGCTCAAATTCACAAACTTTTGCGAAGTCTTTCATTTCCAGATGATGAATAATAGTCGATCTTCTGTGCATTGTTCAATTGCTGAAAGATAAACTTTTGTGCAGCTGAAGCTGATTCTGCAAATTGTTCCATTACTTGCTTAACCATACTACTATCTCTGTGGTTTATGGAACTTCTTGCTCTTGGCTTGTGAAATTTTGCTTCTGAGAAAAGTAAAGTAGTAATTTTGTTTTTCTTTCATTATTATTCAATATAAAGAAGAGAGACTATAACTTTTCTAAATCATCTATATCAGTAATATAGATAGCATAAAACTATAAATACAGATTATCACGAATGAAAGTGAAATTAGTGTTTAGAAGGTGGATATTATTATTTTGACCTAAGCAGAAAACCACTTATGTTCTAATTTGGATTTTGTTTGTCAGCCACGCCAGAGCAAACATAGATTAACGAATAAGAACTTAACATGAAAACACAAAACTATACATATAAAATGGAAACTCCACCAAACTTGCAGATCCAACAACCTCAACCTTTTTGCTTCATTAGAAATTCTGGTAGCTCCTTTGTCTGCATCAAATATATATCGTCATCTGCATGCCTTTATCTTCCCTTCATGTCCAAGTATCATAAATCCTATCACTCTCTGACCTTGTTCATCTCCAACTTTATAACCTTATAAATTGACCTCTGCAAAATCCATCCACATCCATACCCAACACATTGAAGTTCTTGAAACTTGCTTCCTCTTCCTTTTTCATTTTCTTTAGTTACGGTCAGGATATCTTCAGAGTTTATTTAAGTTAACTCTATTTCTTGGGCAAGCATACTCAGCACATCAATCTGGTGCATCTAAAATTTTGTCCTGTGCTCTCCAGGGGAATCTCTGAATATTAAAGTATGAGGCCTAAATCCCAACAGACCCTCAACTTCAAGCTGCTAATTCTGGGAATTTCCTTAGCAGTTTTCCTCATCTTTGTGCTAAGATCAAACTTCTCTACTTCCAACCAAGCTATGTCTCCAAGTTCATCACAGGCATCATCTTCCATCATCAAAGCTTCAAGTGAAGATCGTGACACAGAAGAGGATTGTTCCCTTTCTTGCTCCAAGATCCCTCCTTCCCTAGCCCAAGCCCTCATCCACTACTCAACCTCAACCATAACTCCACAACAAACATCCAAGGAGATCTCAGTGACAGCAAGAGTTTTAGAAAAGAAATCACCCTGCAATTTCCTTGTCTTTGGTCTAGGCCATGACAGCCTCATGTGGAGTTCCCTTAACTACGGTGGCAGGACAGTTTTCCTTGAAGAAGACGAGGCATGGATTGAGCAAATCCGGCGCCGGTTCCCCGGGCTAGAGTCCTACCATGTGACCTATGACAGCAAGGTGAATGAGGCTGAGAATTTGATGGAAGTTGGAAGAGGACCTGAGTGTACAGCAGTGGGAAACCCTAGATACTCCATGTGCCAACTTGCATTGAAGGGATTGCCCAGTGAGGTTCATGAGACAAAATGGGATTTGATAATGGTCGATGCACCAACTGGGTATTATGAGGAGGCACCAGGGAGGATGACTGCTATATATACTGCAGGGATGATGGCAAGGAATAGGGAAAGTGGAGAAACTGATGTGTTTGTGCATGATGTGAATAGAGTTGTGGAAGATAAGTTTTCTAAGGCATTTTTGTGTGAGAAGTATATGAAGAAACAGGAAGGGAGATTGAGGCACTTCACAATTCCTAGTCACAGGGATGACATGGATAGACCATTTTGTCCTGAGGATTAGTTTTTCTTTTTCTTTTTCAAAGTCTCCATGTGTTCTTTACTTCATTGATTCATCTACTATCCACAAACATAAGATCCCTTTTGTGCTTCCTTTGATTGTATAATTTTTGTTGTGTACTCATGAATTAACCTGCTTAGAGGATCCTGTTCCGAGAATACATGCTACATAAGTTTTAGTGTGTGTGTATATATATATATATATAAAGTGAGAAAAATACACTTTTGATCCTTCACTTATCAAAAATTTATCTTTTTGGTCCCTTACTTATTGAAATATCTAACATGATCCCTCATTTACTGAAAAATGTCACTCTTAATCTTTTATTTTTTTTAAAAAAATACTATTTTTAGTCTCTTAAATTTAAATTTTAAGATTTAGAATAGGGATCAAATTTAGTTTTTTTTTTGAAAAATAGGGATCGAATGTCATGTTTTTTAATTAGTGGGAGATTATTTTAAATATTTTAATAAGTAAGAAATTAAATGAAAATTTTATAATAAGTAAAGGATCAAAAATAAATATTTCTCAATGCGAAGTTGAAGTAACTATGTCTATTATGAAGGATCTTTGTTATGTTGTCTCTCATTTTATGTTATTTTGGATGTTTAAATTTTATAAATAGCACTATTAGTTAAGATATTATAAATGGTTGCATTTATATATTAAATTGGTATTTGATGCCTATATTTTAAATTATTATGTAATTCTATAATTAATGGCGTTTGAGTCACCACGCTATGATCATATCCTATAAAAAAAATACTGGTAATTGAAGTGAGATCAATCATAATCATTTGGTACTCACTTTCTTAAATAAGATAATTTTTTTTATAAACTACCAATTTTTCATTCATAAAAAAAGTTATATTTAGAATTTGAGAAAATAAATAAAAAAGATTAAGATGTGCTACGACGTGCATAATTATCTTACATCCTTTGTTAGATACCACTTGCCATACTTAACTATGTTGGCATAATTACCCATTTTGGTTGTTTAACTTATTTATTCTTTTAATTTAATTTTTTAAACTCTCAATTAGCGGTAAATTCATCCCTTAACTTTATTCCTTTAACTTTTTAAGTATTCCAAAATGAACTTTTCATCTTATCTAGCGTTTCAAAATGGTGCTTGTATGATCTAACCAAAAAAGAAGAGAATGACACAAATAAAAATTCATGGACTGACTTGAAATTAAAAAAGGAAAAAAGTTAAAGTACTAAATTAAAATTAATTAATGTACTTTATGCATAAAATTTTATATTATAATAATATATATAAAAAAAAAATAGGCATTACTGTGCTATCGGTTTAGGTTTCCTTTAATAAAAGCCTAAGTGTCTTTATTAACGCAAATCATTAATTCACACTTTAATTTTCTCTGGTGGGTCCTTTAAGGCCCATAATTCTAGTTGATATCTTGGGAACTATAGGTGCATTGGTCTTATAAAAAGAATAAAAAAATTATTGAGGGCAAATATTTAAAAAAAAAAAAATCAACGTACTCATCAATATAAAAATTTTAGATTAAAATGAAAGCATGTAACATATTTTTTTGGTAATTTATTCAAACTAAGCGTGACGTTCTTTCATATCACAAAAGTTATCAAAAATTGAGTCTGTATCAAACTTTTCAATATTAGAAATCATAATCCATCTTATCCTCGAACTTCTTTCTCTATAATTGAAAATGACCTCTCACTTGTTGCGTTCAAATTGGAGAAGTCAATAGTAGATATAGCAAACAATCAATCAATAATGAGTATAAGATTTTTAAAAAAATTTTCAATTGTTAGCATAATTGAGAGATTGTTGATAATTTTTAAAAATTTAATGGAATTTATGGTGACATTTTTTATAATTATTATATTAGTTGCATCCATATTATTATTATTATTATTATTATTATTATTATGTGGCATATATAGAAATAAATATATAATAATGACATGTCAAAATATACTAATTTTATACTCATATAAAATAATTTATTATTTTTATATTTTGACCTTAATATTTTTAAATTTTATTTATAAAATCATATTTTTTTAATAAAAAATTTAATTAAGCTCATTTATTTTTTATTTTCAGTAACTCGCAAAACTAATTTTATAAGTTGAAAATAAGAATAAAATTAAAAAGTTGAGAAATTATTACAAAAATAAAAAAATTATAAGAATGACTTAATGAATTTATAAAAAAAAAATATTTTAATGAGTTACTAAAACTAAAAAATAGAAAAGTAAATTCAAAAATTCAAAAAAAATTAAATTTATAAATAAAATATAAAAATAATAAAATTAAAATGTAAATACAATAAATTTTATAAATAATCATACTATCAATATTGTATGACATGTCATTATTATGTATATATATATATATATATATATTTAATATATAGTAAAGAGATTACATGAATACAATTATTTTTAGGTGTCATTGCAGTTATAATTTTGAATGTAACATTGTATCAAATTATAATATAAAGATATGTTTATAATAATATTAATTTAAAAAACAATAATACTACAATTATATTTTTGTGTTATAATTGAATGTATTCTTGTATTAAAAATTATAAATACACAAAAAAAATTATTTTATTTTTATAATTATACCAAAAAATTTATCAAATTTTTTTAAATTTTATTTGCTTTAATAAATTTTGGTAGCAATCTAAAACTTTGTTAGACCAAATGATTATTGATTGGGATCAAGATTGCCAAGCTATGAGGCAAGTCGTTTTGAAGCCCCTATATGGCCATTATTGTAATTGCACGTGAAGAATAAAAAAATAATTTAATAATAAAAATAAATTCTTTTGAAATGGCATCATTGTATTTGACTGATTATGATATATGAGGTGAGGGATAGCACCACTTCGTCCTTCGTCTTCTCTCGTTTTCTTCTTCCTTTCGGAGTCAGAGAGGAAAACCCACCACGAGACCTTACCCATTGCGATCATAACAATGAGCAGCGAGTAGTAAGTAAACTCCTTTCCTTCCAAAGACTCTTTCTTTCTTTCTTCTTTCACTTGATTTTGCAGAAGTTGTTTGTGTAATTTTACTGTATGTTTTTGTGTTTCACTTTTGGGCTTAATTTCAGCGACTACTTGTTCAAGCTTCTGCTAATCGGGGACTCCTCGGTTGGAAAATCTTGCTTGCTTCTCAGATTTGCTGTGAGTTGACTTTGTTAGTGCTTTTACGTTTTACCGTCACCCATTTAGCTGGATTTTGGTTATTTTACTGAGGGAAACAAGGTTTCAAGCTCATGGTTGGTTATTTTAATTTATTTTTTACTGTATTTTTCAGGATGACTCGTATGTGGACAGCTACATAAGCACCATTGGAGTTGATTTCGTAAGTATCACTCTTTCCTCTTCTGAGTATTTCTAAATTTTAAGTATTTCTTTTTAAAAAAAAGTTATCTACATTCAGACATGTTCATGGCTAAAAAGCAACAATTTCCTTGATTTTTCAGAAAATCAGAACCGTGGAGCAAGAAGGAAAAACAATCAAGCTACAGATTGTGAGTAGAAACTGCACTTCCCCTTCAGCTTAATACACCTTCTCTTAATCTAATAGGAATATATATTACTGACTAATGTGGCTTATATGTTTAATGATATCTAAGTATTATGTTATCTTTTCTTCTCATCCTATATGATATTGTGTAGGATCTTATTCATGACATTAAGTTCAAGGAAGTAATGAAACTTACGTAAATGTGTTTGAGTCGTCTTCTGTGGCTTGTTTTATAAAATCTGAAAATTTGTATGTGGCTTTTAGTTTATTGGTTACAACATTGGTGTTTCAAAACCACACAAATGAGGACCATGAATTTCTAAGATGCTACATTAAAGTTACAAATTTCATGTAATATATACTTATATTTTCTGATATTGATAGAATATGCAGAAGGGATCTTGAGGTAATTTTGAATTCATGGTTTGTCCAATGTCATCTATCTCTTTATCTTCATGGTTTGTTTGAAGCAACTGTGTTGTATTATTCAGCTTAGGCATCTGGTGTATCTTTATTAAAACATGCTTCTAGTTTCGTACACACCTAACTTGTATGTCTTCTCTATGCTCCTTCCCCACCCAACCCCTCACTTTTTTTTGGGTCCAAGAAGTTCATCATGAGTCATAGCTGGCTAATATACTTTCATGTCTAACTTAGTAACATTTTTAATTAGAAGTCAACTAAATATATTGGACTGCTAGTCACCATATATATCAATTGTTTAATCTATCTAAGGCACCCTCTTCACTGCATCTGACAATCTATCCTTTCCATTCACTGTCTGTTTAGTGGGATACCGCTGGACAGGAGAGATTCAGGACCATAACAAGCAGTTATTACAGAGGAGCTCATGGAATAATTGTAAGTCACTATATTCTATTGTCCTAAAATTGTGAGGAATATGGTCATCTCAGCAGCACTTACTCTTTAATTAAACTTCTAAAATATATATGTATTGAGATTGCGACAGATTGTCTATGATGTTACTGAGATGGAGAGCTTCAACAACGTCAAGCAGTGGTTGAATGAAATTGATAGATATGCTAATGACAGCGTATGCAAGCTTCTTGTAGGGAACAAATGCGATTTAGTTGATAACAAGGTTGTCGACACACAAACAGCGAAGGTGAATGTCACTATTAGTTTTTCCTTTTTGGTATTTTTTTCTTTGCTAATTAATTTCACATTTTTCTTCTAAACAAGTTTAAATCTAGTGACGAAATTTATTAGCAGACATCAGTTATCTCTGACATGCTTACTTTCTGTGTTTTGATTGTTGACCAATAAGTTTGTATTTTACATTATGTTTCACCTCCAATACCTACCTTGTAATATTAGCTTTCTGTTTCTATCTGCTTTAGGAGTTTTCTGTTGATCTTCTAGTCATAACATCTTGATAATATTACATATACATTCAAACTTGATAGGATTTGTATTTATAAATGCAAATGGGTAAGTTTGACAGTTACTGAGCATGTGGCATTAAAAATGAATTTTTCAGAATTGTACTTGATAGTAGGTATCAAATGTTGTGATTACCAGTGGATGCTGAGGCACTAAATAAATTGTTACTGACTGGTAGAATACTCAACAAAAAAAAAAAAAAAAGATGAATTGAATTGAATTATTGCTTATCTAACTTAATTTCTTCACTCTCACGGCTATAAATGACAGGCATTTGCTGATGAACTTGGCATCCCTTTCCTTGAGACAAGTGCTAAAGACTCGATCAATGTGGAGCAAGCTTTCTTAACCATGGCAGCCGAGATTAGAAAGAAGTATATTTTTGTTTTTTATGCTTCCCTCATTCCTGAATTAGATCTTAATCTATTCACAAGTAACTAATATCATGATTTAGGTGTTTGATTTATTTTGTCCACCTTCAGATTTCCACTTGTTTAAGTTAAAAATGATCTATTTACAGTTGAAAAATTAGCAATGTTCTTACAACTTTGAGCCTTTTTTTTTTTTTTTATATAACTTTTTTTTATGCCTACACTCATACTGCTGCCCGCAATTTTTTTATCATAAAATAAATTTAATATGTGATTTGTGTGATTGGAGTTGATTTTTATTATTATTATTGTTATCATTATTATCATTATTAATTTTATTTTGTAAGGTATAATAATGATGATGAAAATTTAAATGGTGTGATATAGGATATAGATTGATCATATTCTGATCACTGTTCTTCCATTACTTTCAAACACATTTTTTTGTTGGACAAAACATAGGTATTGATTATCAAGTTTTTAAATAAACACATAACATTTGGAGGAATTTTATTAAAGTAGTAATTATGTAAAGCTGAGCTCTGAAAAATGTTATGATCATGTTTTTATTGGAAAAACTGATATCAAACACACACATAAGTTTTGTCCTTTCTTGACTTTGTATTGACTAGAGATGTTTTGAAGTCCATAAGTTTTGTCCTTTCTTGACTTAGTATTGACAGGAGATGTTATGAAGTTCATAACATTTGTCCTGTCTTGACTTAGTATTGACTGGAGATGTTTTGAGGTTCATAAGTTTTGTCCTTCTTGACTTAGTATTGACTGGGGATGTTTTGAACTTGTATGAGTGCAGGATGGGAAGCCAACCAACTGGTAGCAAGTCATCAGGAACTGTTGAAATGAAGGGACAACCAATCCAGCAGAAGAGCAACTGTTGTGGTTAAATAAGATACCAATTGTATTTTCTACTTTCTGTTAAATGATAATAACATAACTCTGCTGTTGTGTGTTATATATTGATCTTTTTCTGTAATTGTTGAAGTATGGTCTATTTAAAAATCTTTGGAAAATGTAGCTCTGATGAATCCTCAAATTTAAAATGAAGTTGAAGCTATGTCTTGCATGCATCTAATTTTGGATTGGAATTATAACAGCTATAGGCATTAAAAATAATGAATTATGCTTGCACTATATATTGATGCTTCTAGTTCATAAAAATAATATTATCTATTTCATTATTAAATTAGGGCCATTAAAAATAATGATTAATGTTCGACGAAAAATAGTGATGTACTTCAAGTCTGAGAAGGATAATGAGCTAGCAAGAAGACTTTCAGTTACATAGAGTGAGAGCTTGACCATTTCTTTAGTTTGATCTATTATAAACGTGATCGGCAAGATAAATATGTAATTCTCCACGTTGGAGGGTCAGTTATATTTTCTAATTAATTATTAAGAAAGGTCTTAAATTTTATAATTATATTGAATGATGTAATATCATTTTATGATTTGTTAATGGATAAAATTAATCCTAAATAAAAGTATTATCATGGTTTATATTATTTATAAATAATATTAATTCTAATTACTTAATATTTTTGTATTTTTTAACATGTAATTTTTAATTTTAACTAGTTAAACTAATAAGTAATTTATGAATTTATTACTATTATAGTTTGTTACTTACAAATTACATTTACCGTGGTTTTATATTTCTTATCACTTAATTTTTCTTTTTAATTAATTGGACTAATTGGTAACTTGTTGATATCATTTAATTTTTATTCTCAATTACTTGGACTAATACATAACTTATTGATATCATTTAATTTTTATTCTTAATTACTTGGACTAACATGTAACTTATTGATTTATTATCATCATAATTTGTGTTATTTACAAATTATGTTTGCCCTAGTTAACTAATATTTCTACATTTTTTACCACGTCATTTTTATTCTTAGTAGGTTAAACTAACAAATAACTTATAAATTTATTATTATCATGGTTCCTATTATTTATAACTTACGTTTACTCTAATTATCGAATATTTTTATTTTTTTTACTATATAATTTTTATTCTTAACTAATTAGACTAATAAGTAACTTATAAATTTATTACTATCATAGTTTGTATTATTTATAAATCAAGTTTACCCTGGTTATTGAATCTTTTTGTATTTTTTACCACGTAATTTTTTATCTTAACTAGTTAGACTAACAAGTAACTTATAGATTTATTACTTCTATAATTTGTGTTACTTACAAATTACGTTCTCTCTAATTACCAAATGTTTTTACATTTCTTACTATAAAATTTTTATTCTTAACTAGTGGACTATCAAGTAACTTTGATTTTTATGTCACTTATAAATCACGTTGTCCTAGTTACCAAATATTTTTACATTTTTTACTACATAATTCTTATTTGTGATTGATTAGACTAACAAATAACTTATAGACTTATTATTACTATGATTTGCATTATTTATCAAATATTTTTGTATTTCTTATCACATAATATTTTTGTGGGTATGATATTAGAATTATTTAAAGGTAATTTTGTCTATTAAAAAGTCAATGAAATAATATTAGATATTTCAAGATAATTACAAAATTTAACATTTTTTTTAATAATTAATTTTATCTATTGTCCTGAAACAAAAATTTTTCCTCTATTTCTTGTGATTTGAAAGTTAAAAAGTTATTTATAATGAACTTTGTATTAGTTGAAGAATTCTAAACTAACAGATAACTGAGATGGTTAATAGAAAAAAAAAAAGCAAATGGTAGAAAAGTAATGGGCTAGAAGATTAGGGATAGAGGCATCAAAATGGATTCAACCCACCGAGTCGAGCTCGTGTAACCCACCTCAAATGTGGGTTGAATTAAGGGGTTCCTTTGAGAACACGTTTAGTATACTTCTATCAACTCAACCTGTTTAACCCGTGGTTAAACAAAGCTATCTTGTGAGTTAAACGGGTTACCTGTTTTTTTTTTTTTTTAATTTCACTCACTCAATCCAATGCCTAGCCCACTGCACTTTGTTATTTAAAAAAATTAACTTTAATATATGTTTTGTGTTGTCTTTATTATTTTGTAATTTATCAAATTTAAATATTCTGCTCATAATTATATTCTTATTATTAATTAATCATTGAATTATTGGATTACTCTACTTGTTTTATCCATTGAAACTTGTTTTTTATTTAGTTTTTTTTTAATTTATACTAATATATAAATTTATTAATTAAATAAGACATGTGCTTAAAAAAAATCACATTTAAATTTTTATCATTTTTATTTATTTTTATTTTTTTAATTTTTTTAGTAGATTAAACGGGTCAGCTTGGTTAACCCACCAAGTAGAGTGATTTGAAATTTTTAACCCACCACTTTATGATAGATTAAACAGACTGATTCATTTAACCCAATGAGTAAACTTGAGTGGATTAAATTGGCTCACTTTGACAACTCTAATTAGAGAGACATTATTTTTATAAAGATATATTAAATGTGGGGGTTTCTCATTGATCTTCATTCCAAAAAAAAAAATGATGTATAAATACAGCTTACTAATATTTAAAATATCTAATCTCATCCAAAATATCAATATTCCTGTAATGTCACCTCTGTTTCATATAACGACAACATTTTATATAATATTCCTTAAGTTTTCACTTTAATGTTTTTATAATGTAAAAACCTTATATACCATAACATTAAATACTTTGATAATCTAAACTGTATCATAACTAAGAAGTCATAAAATGTAAAGTTCAAATTAAAGTGTAGCGAACTGCTCCTAGAAATTTAATTTCGCATCAAAACAGGGTTCAGTTTTATTTTTCGTTGGCTAATTAATTAGACTCTTGCTGCACTTGAAAATAAGGGTACTATAAACTGGGACTGGGATATAAATCGCGATGCACAACCATAAGAAACCATTATAAAACCTGATAACAAAATATAGTTCCAAAAGAATGATAAACAAGACAAGCAATATAACAACCCACATGCTGATACTGAAAAACTGAGAAAGGTGTAGGAAAAATTAATACAAACAAACTATAATACTTCAAGATGTACAGCAAGGCTTCTTTGTTGGTTCAGCTCCCCCAACTGTTATAGTCTTCCCTTCTTTAACAGTTGAGGGTGCAGGCTCACCTGAAGACAGTGACTTCTTACTGATAATGCGGTAAATCTCTGCAAGAATCGTCTGAAAAGCTTTCTCAACATTCGTAGCTTCAAGAGCAGATGTCTCAATGAAAGAAAGGCCTTCTTTCTCTGCATAACTCTGACCATCCTCAGTGGCAACAGCTCGGAGATGCTTCAGATCTGTCTTATTCCCAATCAACATGATCACAATGTTAGCATCTGCATGGTCCCTTAGCTCCTTTAGCCACCGGCTAACATTCTCAAAAGTAGTAGGTTTTGTCACATCGTAAACTAGAAGAGCACCAAGGGCACCACGATAGTAGGCACTGGTTATTGCTCTGTATCGCTCTTGTCCGGCGGTATCCCATATCTGAGCTTTAATAGTTCTTCCCTCAACCTGTACATCCATGGTTATTTTTCATAACATGTTTCAGTTCATAACAAATTGAAAAAACACATCACCCACCAATGCCCAAAATGTCAACCACAAATCCATAATGCCTAGAAGACAATATCCTGATCAACAATCAGATTAACAGGCGACATTTACAATGAGGAACACCAAATCAGGCAACTACCCAAATTTTCACTCTGAATTCCTCCAGTGGCAACAACGTATCATCACAAATAGACCGATCATTGGTGCTAGCTATAAGAGAGTTGATCCAGAAGAAGCTAATAGGTGTTATCAAGCAACTTGTTTATCAGAACTAGATAATATATAATCACTGAGATTCAACAGAGAGGACCATAACATGAAGGAATGGATCAAATCCAAAAACATATGTGAGTAAAAGATCAACCCATATACATTTATGCAAGATTAAAATAATTTCTGCTCATGCCAAATTACAAATCTATGCTAGCAGAAAAGTCAAATCATTCAAATTATGAAGCCAAATTTCTTTTTTTTTTTTTCTCTCTAATTTTTCTTCATTTTTCCCTCCCTCTTGTTTTCAGTTTTTCATTGCTGGGGTATTGCTACTCAGTTTCCTTGTTCGTATGCATAATGGGTATAATAATGAATTTTCATCTCCATTATTCTGCAGTGAAACATCTATAAAGATTAAAGACAAGCTGAATGCAAAATGTAATCAAAATTTCCCACAAACTTAATGATAGTTCCAGAAAATCGAAGACACAAAATATAAACACAACTGGCACTGCAGGCCAACATTGCTAACTAGCTAGTAGCTACCAGATAACAAGACAGCTGTGTTTACCCCAGAGCAGTGACTATCATTACTCTCTCACAAATTTGTTATCTTCCACTGACTAAAGTGATCCAGTAAAATTATATGAAGATATCATAAAATTAAAAAGGGTAGTTAGATTAAGACTGGGACAATTATTATACGGGGGAAGAATGAAGATATAAAGATAAACAAAAGGAAAAAAGAAAACTCTCGGACCTCAAACCTCAATGCACCCAACCAAAGGGTTGATAGACCAAATCAATGGACTATGGTCCCAATGTAAGATTTAGAAGAGTATAATTTGGGCTTATAGTGTCAAGAAAATCTACAATCACACTAGTATGCCAAAGAAGCCATATTCATTTGAACTATATCAAGATTTAAATTAAAGATAGAACAATGTTGTATATCAAGCAACAAGTGGGGTATAAAATTAATCACATCGCTGGCATCAAGAAACACGTCAATCATTGCAACTGCTAGAGAAACAAAATGAGATTATTAGCAACTAACAGTTATATCTAAATGCTTCAGGCAGATAAAAGAAGCAATACGAGTCAAAAGTAGAAAAAGGATCGCCAAGATATCCAAGTAAAATTTGAAAAGCATTCACTTCAAGTTCAGAACAAAAAACCGAATTGCCAGAACCCCAAATCAACTGTTACACTGGTATTGACAATCCAAGAAACAACCGTTACGATCAAAAACAGATCTGGAACAAACCCACTTCCCAAGTAAACCAACCCGAGATCCGAAACGATTCCGAACGGAGCGAAAACAAGGTAAGGTAATGAGATCAAACACACAAACAATCTACTCAAACCACCCATCCCAATATCAAATGCTCAAACATAGATCAGATGGCAAATACAGCCACAGTTCTTACTGCCATCACTACCACACTGAATGAGAGAGAGAAAGAAAAAATAAAAGAGAGAGAGAGACCTCAAGGGTACGAGTGGCGAATTCAACACCAATGGTGGACTTGGACTCCAAGCAAAATTCGTTGCGGGTGAATCGGGAAAGGAGATTGGACTTCCCAACACCCGAATCGCCGATTAAGACGACCTTGAACAAATAATCGTACTCTTCGTCAGGTCTCCTCGCCATCCTCCGTTTCTCTTTTGAAAGAATAAAAAAAAAAAAAAGGACAAATCGCCTTTTATAGAAAATTCAGAAAATCAAAGGAATTGAATAAAATTGGGAAAATTAAAAAGGGCACGTACCCTGAGGAATCGGATGCAAGAGAAGGAGGAAGAAGATCAATCCAAGGAAAATCAAAGAAAATGGAACCTTCGCATTTATGTGATGTTGGCCTGAGTAATGTGAGTGAGAGTGAGAGAGTATGATCTTTTTTGACTAAAATACCCCTATAGTATCCTTGGATCTCCCCATCACAAACGAAATTGTGGCTGGCAAAAATGTACATGACTAATAAGAATTCTTTTATAACAATTTCTTTTTCTTTGCGTCTTCAAATCTGAAAGGAGGGTACTTGACAATGTGACGGGAATCTTGAAACTGAGGAAGAATCAGCACAATCAAAATTTTCAGATAAAAAAAAAATCATAAAAAGTAAATCACAATTTGGTGAGATTGATAGGGATTAACAAATTACATATTATTAGAGCTTGGGCTAGAAATTGTTTTAGAGATTTCGATAGCGACTCATATAATTTAATTTTATACATTTTTTTCTTTAATTAAAAATTCTATAAAATTCTAATTTATTAGCCTTGTAATAATAAATCTCTTAATATATATAAATTTAAAAATTTTGATTAGATAAAAGGAAAAATATGATTTTGGTATCTTTTTTTTAGCATAAAGATTAATTTAATCCTTCAAATACGATAAAAAATATTAAAATAATTTTGTGAAGATAAAATTCTTTAGAAATAGAAGTGCTTATTAAAAAACCAAATTATTTTATTTTTTAATTTAAATATTGTTTTGATCTTATATAATCTTATATTTAGAAAACTAAATTAATTTCATAATAAAAATAACAGACAAAAATTATATTTTCTCGAAACTAAAACAGAAGCACAATACGTGGAATATAAAAGATCATGTTCGATGTAAAACATGTTGATTTGAGAGTAAAAAAACAGAAGAACAAAGGGCTATCAAATAGGGAAGGAATATTGATTAGATAGTTAGAGTTTTCAAATTTTGATAATAAGAAAATTATTATAATGAAATTCATATATTTAAAGGTTGCTTGTGACTCCTTAAATTAAATATACTCACAACTAGAGATAAAGACCAATGTAAGAAAATGTAATTTGTACGTATTCTCATTTTTTTTTTTAATTAGACTGGCCCGTCTACATTTAAAAAATAAAAAAGAAGAAAAATATTATTTTATAACATATCTAATTTAACCAAGCCTAGAGTATTAAAGCACATATATTTTTTGAGAGATATTATGTCACATTTAATTTTAAAGTATTAGTTATTTTTTGTTTCCAATTAATGTGACACAATATGTTAATGAGGAAATAATAACTAATACTCTTCATACGAAGGATTTATGACAATATAATAATTAATTAGTATTTATAACATCCATATATATAATCGTACCAATAATAATAACTATTAATTACATAATCTATCTCAAATTTTAAATAATAAATAGACTTATTTATGACTTAAAAAAAATGTCAAGTCTAATAAGTACAATACAAAAAACAATGATAAATGCCTAAATAAAAAGCTTGATTAAAAAACGAGTTTGGACATTTTTAATTAGCCAAATCTCGATTTTAAGCCTGACCCGATGATTTAGTCTACATTTGTGTTAGCTACATTTATTATACTGACCGTAAAAGATGGTTTAACTTATTCTCAATAGTTTCTTTTTTGTTTTTTGTTCACTTTAAATGACAATAATATCATTTTTACGAGTGTCAATACTATATAATTAAGCTCAGTTTGGTATCAAAGAAAGAGAAAGATGGAATGCGAAGAGAAAGAATGAATGAAAAAAATTGTTTAGTACAACTTAAGGAATCCTCATCCCCTCATAAATGCCTATTCTAGTTAAAAGGGGAATGGTCATTCCATGAAATATTTGATAGAATGTTTTAGATTTCTAGGAATGAAATTTTTTAAGACCATTTTGTCCTTCCACAACTCTATTGTTAGATAAGCATGTCTATTGTGGCTTCTTCCCAAACCCCATTGGTATAGCTTGGTTGTCATCTTCTTCTTACTGCAAGCATTTCAATGTGAGAGATCTACCATTTGATTTGATTTCACCCTTTTATTTATTTTCTTCGCTTCATTTCTGATAGCATTTTCAACCAGGAAAAGACCCATGACCCATTAGAAGCTCTATAGGCCCATGATCAAATAGAAATCCAATCCAAAAGCAGCAAATGAAGGTAAAAGAAGCATCTAAAATGGCATGATAACTATGATATAAGAATTAAGCTACGTGGCAACAATAGCAGGAGAGCAGGGAGGTGCCATAAAGACGTATGTAAAGTTTGTTAGGATTTTTTGTTATCAAAGTTGTTATTTTATCATATTAGGAAGTGAGGTGTTTAAATAAGGAAAGAGGTAAGTGCTTTGGCCATGCTTCTGGAGTGATATTGAGGTAAGGAGTTGTTCCTTTAACTCAAAAAAGGGCCCTCTGTGTTTAAGCTAATATGTATTTCAAATGTTTTTTTTACATTTCTTTCAGCATCCTTAATTTTAGCATCTTTAGTTTTAACAAATTGGTGCTTTCATTGACTTTCATGGCAGATGGTAAGCGTCTTACTCAATTGGAAAAAAGCCTCACCACAAATTGTGAAGAATTAGCATAATTCAAAGCTAATACTGATCAATGGTTGTCTCACATAGAGAATACAATAACCAATGTTGAATCACTACTACAAACGTTATTCCAGAGTCATACTACACTAGCTACGCTAGCTTCAACGTCTACAGCTCAAGCTCCATTAGGATTCCTCTCACAAGTACCAACAATGATTCAACTGCAACCAAATAATTCTCTCCTTAAAGGAATGAAATCGAAGTACCAACATTTGACAAGGCCGATGCAGAAAACTAGGTTTTCAAAATTTCTGAATTTTTTGCTATGTATAACACACCTACAGAACAATGAATTTCTCTGTCCTCTTTGCATATGATAAGTGCCGCCTATAGCTATTACAAGTGCATACATCGTAATAGACTCCTCAACACCTGGCAAAATTTCTTGAACGATGTCTTATTACATTTCAGAAGAACTTTATTTGACGACCGTAAAGCAACACTAAAAGATGTCAAGCAAAGTTTGACGGTTAACAAATACCAAGGCCGTTTTAAGGAGGCGTATACTAAAGTTACAGGTATATCATAAGCATGGTTGGTAAGTTTCTTCATAGCAGGCTTATTTGATGACCTTAAACACGAATTGTTATTCACACAACCCATCACATACTTCTATGCCATCTCACTTGCCAAGCTTTATAAACAAAAATACAATTTCCTCCAGTTGCCCAAACCTACATTGCGAACTTTTCCTCTTAAGCTGGCCACAATAGTATAATCATTAACCCCATTTCTAACTACTACATTTACTCTTCCACCCCTTCAGTCGTTACCACTAATTCCATAACCTAAAGCCTTACCGGTCCCACTTAATACCTTATATAAAAAACTCACACCACTTGTACTTAAAGCCAGAAGAGAAAAGGAACTATGGTTTTACTACGAGAGCAAGTTTTCAGTAGGTCACAAGTGCAAGAGTCGGTGTTTCCTATTACTTGACCAAGAAGAGTTTGAGCTATTAATGATAAAATGACAAAATGTAGTTGAGGCCAAGAATGATAGTGAAGCATTACAAGAGACATCAAAGATAAGCCTAAATGCCTTCGAAGGACATATGGGAGTCCATACGATCAAACTACATGGCAAGTACAATAATCATTAACTCAATATATTAGTAAATGGAAGAAGCACAAACAACTTCATCAAAGCTGGCCTCTATAAAAAATTGCAGGTTATGTGATAAATATTACATAATTTATTATGGTAATGGGTAAAGACGCTTCTTTGGTATGCCAAAACAAGTGCTCTGAAATGATCATTGATATGCAAGGACACATATTAAGCCTTAACCTATTCATGTTGGATTTAAAGGGAGTGGATGTAGTCCTAAGGAGTGCATAGCTTTGCATACTTAGATATATTCTAATAGATTACCAAACACTGACCATGGATTTCTACATGCAAAGGAAACCAATACACTTACAAGAGGAAGCCCTCTACGATATAAACCCCTTATCTACTAGAAAGTTACAAAATCTAACATGTTAAATTACAGGGTTGTTTCAATTGCAGGTAGTGGACATAAAAATCAAGGAAATTCTAAAACCATTGCCTAGAGCTTTGACACGGCATCTCGTGGAATTCAACCACTTATTTTAAGAACCTCAAGGTTTACCACCAGCTCATGCCAATGATCATGCAATTCATTTACAAGAAGGAGTCGCTCCGGTCAACATGCGTCCCTAGCGATACCCTTATTACCAAAAGTTAAAGATTAAGAAATTGGTAGCTAAAATGTTGAGCGCTGTCATCATTCATCTGAGTAACAACCCATTGTCATCATTAGTGCTCTTGGTGAAGAAGAATGATGGTTTGTAAAGATTTTGCATTGACTATAGAGTTTTAAACAAAATCACCATCAAAGATAAATTCTCAATACCTACCATCAATGAATTATTAGATGAGCTATACAGAGCTGCCATATTCTCGAAGCTTAACCTTTGGGCCGAGCACCACCATATTAAAATGCAAGCCAATGATGTCCCCAAAATTGTCTTTTGCAATACCAATTACATTTTGAATTCCTCATTATGTCGTTCTGCTTTACCAACACTCCTTCAACATTTTAGGCAATTATGAATCAACTTCTTATGTCATATTTGAGAAAATTCATAATAGTGTTTTTTGACTACATTTTCATCTACAATAAAATGTTAGAATCATTTGCAAATGGTCTTCGAAGCATTGACAGTGAACTTATTTATCCTAAAGCAAACAAAGTGTCAGTTTCGTCAACTTTCCATTGAATATTTAGATCAGATTGTGTCATTAGTTGGAATGGCTATGGACCCATCCAAGAGACAAGCAATGGTGCAATGTCTATGAATGACAAATATTAAACAGCTTAGGGGCTTTTTAGGCCTCATTGGATATTACTGATATTTCATATGTCATTATGCACAGCACGTTGCCCCATTAACAGAACTCTTAAAGAAAGACAACTTCCTATGGTTGGAAAAGGCATAACGAGCATTTGGCGCCTTAAATAAGAAGACGATAGAAGTCCCTACTTTATCATTATGAAACTTTTCAATCAGGTTTAAACTAGAAACTGATGCTTTAGGTACAGGTGTAGGAGTAGTGTTAGTCCAATGAGGTAATCTTTTAGCATTCTGTGTCAAGCAAGCTTTGCCCAAAACTTAAACAAGCCTTTGCCTACGTGAAAGAAATTTATGCTATTGCACTGGCAATTAAGAAATGGAGGTATTATATGATGAGGCACCAGTTCTTGATCATTACGAACACCAGAGCAGTTACACTACATCAGCAAACTCATGGGAAGACTTAACAAAGCTACCAACGTATTGTCAAGGAAAGAAGAAGACATAGGAGAAGGCCATATAGTGTTATGGGCTCTATCCATTCTGCATTCCAATTTGTGGGCCTTATTACAATAGGATAATGGAAATCATGAGAAGCTGCAACTGATACACAAGTTGACAAGAAAAGAAAAGTTGAAACAAGGGTATGAAGTCAAAGAAGGTGCTATATTTTGGCAAAATAAGATTTTCCTCCCTGCTAACTCTTTACTAATAAACCTGATCTTGCACAAACATCATGATCTAAGCTTGGAAGGCCATGTAGGAATTCTTAAAACCTATAAGAGTACTTCGGCCCATTTCTTCTGGCCAAACAAGAAAAACACCATTAAAGACTACATTTTGAAATGCTTAACTTGTCAAAGAAATAAGGTTCCTACTCAGAGGCCTTATGGTTTATTATAGCCATTAGAAATACCTGAACAACCATGGGAGGAAGTCAACATGGAATTCGTAACCCATCTACCAAATTCTAGAGGATTTACTGTCATCTTTGTGGTGGTTGATTGACTAACCAAGATGGTTAACTTTGCACCTCATAAGGATGGGTATACAGCCATAACAGTAGCCTTTACTTTCATAACCTTAATAGTTAGACTATACGGTTTTTAAATACCATTGTTTTCATATTATGATCTCCTCTTCATGAATTTATTTTAGAAACAACTCTTAAAATACAGTGGCATTCACCTTCAAAGTGACAGACAGACTAAGGTGGTTAATCACTGCTAGGAACAATATCTCTAAGCCTTCACTTGTAGTCAAACCTAATTAAGGTTATGGTACTTAACTTGGGCAAAGATTGCCTATAACACCAATTATCACTTAATAATAGGAAAGATACCTTATGAGGCAATTTATGGCTATAAATCGCAAACAATTCCAGGTTATAAGGGAGGAATGACTATGTAGACTCTGTGGATACTGTGTTACTGAATAAACATGGTTTGATGATAGATTTACAAAAGCACATTCTAATGCCTAAGAAAGGATAAAGAAGCAAATGGATAAAAAAAGCAAGAAAAGCAATTAATAAAGGGAGAATTAGTATGGGTTAAGCTATATAAGTACACATTATTTTGGCCTATTCCTCATCACCATAATGATTAGCAATGTAGCTTATGAACTTGCTCTTCCTCCTGAAGTTGGAATTCACAATGTATTTCATGTCTCCTTACTCAAAGATTATTGATTGGAATACGGCCTCATAGGAAGACCTTTAACCTAAGTGGGTGCTCAACACATAATACTTCCAAGTGGGAAACCAAAAAAATCCTCATGTGTTAATCGAATGGGCCAACCAGACAGTAAAAAAAGCAACTTAAATTAACGTTGCCAATATTCTAAATTTATTCCTAGGATTTTACCTTGAGGATAAGGTAAATTTGGGAAAGAGAAAGTAATATGATAGCATTGTTGAGTATGAAAAGGTCCATGACCCACCAAAAGCTCTACAAACTCATGATCAAATAGAAAGCCAATCCAAAAGCAACAGAAAAAGGGAGAAGAAGCATATAAAATGGTAGAATGACTACGACAAGAGAATTAAGCTACATGGCAACAATAGCAGGAGAGTCAAGGAATAGTCGCAGAGACATCTACAGAGTTTGTTAGGACTATTTGTTATCAAAGTCATTATTTTGTCGTATTAGGAGGTCAGGTGTTTAAATAAGAAAAGGGGTGAGTACTCTAGGCATGCTTTTAAAGTGATATTGTTATAAGGAGTTATTCCTTTAACTCAAAGAAGGGCCCCATAGGTTTAAGCTAACATATATTTTAGACATTTTTCTACATTTCTTTCAGCATCTTTAATCTTAACGTCCCTAGTTCTAACAATTTCTCATCATCTTTTCCCTTTCATTTCATATCTATACTTCAATTTCCCTCATTTCTCACTTCTTCTACTACTTTAATATATGTGCTTCAATTTCTCCCTTGTCTCTTCTTTCCATTTTCCATCATCTTCTTCCCTCCATTTTGATTATTGCTCTACCAGTGTTAAAGTGATTGAAAAGGCACGAAAGAGGTGAATGGAGGACTCAAAGCTCTAGTGATATTGCCAAAGGGAGGTAGTTATCATTCTTCACTAAAATCACAATGTAGATGAATAGTGCAAAGTGGGAAGAAACAATTTTAGATTGACCAATAAATTTTTTAAATGTTTTAATACAAAAAGAAATATTTTTAACAAAATATAAAAATAGAATTAATGATTATTGATATTTTAGTCAATTACATAACTTTTCTTTCTATCATTACATTGTTTCTATTAAACCAAAAATAAAAATAAAAGAACATTTTCATTCTTTTTCATGTCATTCCAAACATAATTATAAGTCTTAAGATTCTATTCCATCAACTCTCATTTTCCTTCTTATTCTCATAAAATTTTTTTTTATATACAAAAAATGCAATCTTAGTATATTTACCCTAGAAGATCTGTACTCTATAAATTCCTTAACTCTGTGAGCTTATAAATAAGGAATTATAGGAGTGAATACACTATTGATTGGTTCATGTTGATGGTATACAATTTTATAAGGCATAGATGATTTCATTTTTTAAAACATGGTTTGGATTTTAGGATCTTTTTCCCTTTTTCTTTATTTTGCATCAATCACCCTTTGCTTGAATGGAAACATATATATGTGAGTTGAGATTCCTTCTATTTGTCTTTTTTAAATTTTGAAGAAATATAGACACAGATTGAGTAAGTCTTACCTAAATAATGAATTTCACCTAAATATATGAAACTTATTTGAGTGGGGAGATTTACCTATTTTATGTTTATATGTCTCCAAAATTAAATTAAGAGATGGCAAATTAAGGAGATTCATTCATTGTATGGGATCTTGTTTTATAATTTTCTAATTCCATGCTCAAGTATTAGAATAGTTGTTCATATGTATAAATGTATATTTATGCATATGTTTGTGTGCCCATGTTTTTATATGCATATGCGTGCCACTGTGTGTAGGTGTGCCTTATGATGCATATACAAACTTGGGCCTAAGAGTGGATCTAATAGGCTAAAGCCCAAATTTGTATGGGTCCACTAGATATCCATGATTTGATGGATTTGTCCATTAAATGGTAGGATAGTTTAGTGCATGAGAAAAACTTTATTTTGGTCTCTCACTCATCTTCTTATTTCTATTTTGGTTCCTTATTTAGTAAAAAATTTAAATTGGTCTCTTAGTAAGTTGAATGTGATATATTTTGGTCATTTTATCATGCAACCTTTAACCCAAAAACTAACTTAAGCTACTAATTGCTAAGTAGACACACTAACTGACTAGCAATCATACTCCATCCCACTAAGTTGTAGTGTCAGTTTTCATTATACTATTATTGTCAATTATCTCTATTCTCCTCATCCTCTTTGTTCCTCGTCATCCTCCACTTATAGAACTTGGACCGATCCTTTTCTCTTTCCCTCCTACATACCTACCATATCATCATCTTCCTAAAACCACCCATTTCATTTTTCTTGCCTCTAGCATAGGAAAACAACACAAAATAAATATTCTTCGTTAACAAATCTAATATGTATTCTCCATTTCATTTCTAAGTGTATTTGACTCTTTCTGTTTCCTTGAAAATCAATCAAGCCTTTTAGTTGTAAATTCTCTTTTTTCCATAGTTCTTTTCATTCTTTCTGTTCCCTGTTCATGTCCATAAAATCTATGTATACCCTTTTTCATTTCAATCTTTATACTTCTCAAATCATAATTTAATCTTTGAATTCTTTAACTTCCTTTCTCTCTGCTTAGAAAAGAGAAAAACAATCTATGCAAGTTAATTTAATTTAAAGTGAAAAGAAGCAAAAAGTATTTTGGCTTTAGTTAACTAAAGAGAATAAAAAGAGAGAAAAGTTTGTAATTATGGCTATGAATAATGCTTTCTTGTTTAGCACTCAAAAGCACAGTTGCGTGGATGAAAGGCTCATTTTAAAAATGTTTTCATTTTATTAGGCACGGGATAATAATTAGATAATTAAATTTATTTAGACATTAATTACTTAATTTTATTTAAAACATAATATATGAAATAAATTTTTTTAAAAATCATATTAATTAAATTTTTAAGATTTAAAAGAAGAAAAAAATTATTTATCAAATTTTTTTCAAAAAATTTGATAATAAAGACTTAAAATTTTATATTAATATATTAACGGTGATTTTGGTATTAATTAGAGTATTAATGATGTGTTTGGCTAAGGTTTAGAAAGGATTGTAATTATGTGAGACGGCAACATATGGAAGATTATTGCTTTTGATGATTAATACCATGATTTTGAATTGGAATTGGGTCCATAGTCTTCCTCCACATTTCGCTACACCCATGCCACTTCAACACCCATGCATCTCATGATTTCGAATTGGGTTCGCAATATTCATTATTGTCATGTTCCACTATCTCTACATCTTAGAAGCTGGTAATGAGTGGCCTCTTGTACTTATTCTCTGCTCCAATGGTGAAGCATTATTTACTGTTGAGCTTTTTCAATGCCAAAGAGGAATTAGGTTCTTTGTCAGAATTAAAGGGACTGAGCAATACCTTTTCTTATTCGCTAACTATATTTGTTGGATCCTTTTGGAAAAGAAATTATAGCCTCATATATGTTTTCCCAGGTCCAATTTTATGTTGCAACAATAATATTTCTGGTTTCGTAAGAAGTCCTCTAATAAGGAAATGGAAGGAGGGGTTGTTTTGTGAAAGATGATGATGCAATAGGTATGGTGAGAACCAAAAAAAGGGCTTGTTCTAGATTCCATAATGGGAAGGGATGGAGGAAGACGAGAAATAAAGAGGATGAGGACGCACGGATCACTTCCTATAACTAGAGCATTCTAAACCGTTAAATGAAGATATAATGGTTCATATTCAAAAATAAAAAAAGTAACTTAGGATCAAGTGCAGTCATTGATAAAAAAACTATTAATTTTTATCCAATGGTCTCCATTTATTGGAGATTCTCCTCTAGAAAATCTGGATTCAAGGATGAGGAGAGAAGAAAGGAATCATAATACAATGAAAAGTGATGTGGCTGAATAATAGGGTGGAGTGTATTTTAGGGTATGTTTGGATGGATGGCTCAAAAGAGAGTGGCAAGAAATTGAATGACTAAAATGAATTGAATTTATGTTTGAATGAATTTTTTAAGGTGAAATGGAATGGTAAGGGATAAACACCAAGACCCGTCCTTGTCATCTAAAATCCCAATTTTGGTGTCCTTTCAAATTGGGAGGTCAATGATGGAATGAAATGACTTAAGAAATTAAGTACTAATATATCCATATCTTATAATTAATATACCTATAATTCATTAAGGATCATTCTAATTATTACAACTTTATCTAATTTTCATAGTTATGGTCATGATCTCTCTCTTTTCTTTTTTTACTTAAAATTTCAAAATAAAAAAGAGAGAATGAAAGAATCTACAATATAGATTAGTTTTATATTTTTTTAAAATTTTTTTGTCAACAATTTTTTGGCTTTTTAAATTTGTCTTTTAAAATTTTTTTGAAGCAATGCAGATATTTTGTAATAAATGTATTACACAGAAAATATAGACATGATAATTAGTAAATAAAATTAAAAAAAATATGGACAAGAGAATAACATAACATTATGTATGAAATAATGACAAAATTATTAGTTATATATTTATATTATAAGGGATAATATTGAAAAAAAAATATATGAGTTATTCCATTCCATTAATTTAAGGTAAAATTTTTGGTGCACTCATAATTTTGAGTGCACTAGTATACCCAATTTTAATGTAAGGATATAATTATAATATTACTACTTTTGGGTTGATAGTATTACAATTATGCCCCTACATTATAATTTGGTGTACTTATACACTCCAAATTGTGAGTGCACCAAAGATTATACCTAATATTGTAACTTCCAAATAAAAATTATATGTATCCATCCATTTTCTCATTAAAACTTTTAAACAATATATATATTCAAGTCCTTCCACTTTATTCTATTATATTTTATCTCATTTTATTAATGACCACTTCATTTTATAACCTTAGTCAACCATTAGTGTCTCCATTTAGCAATTTTCAATAAGTGGAAACCAAAATAAAAATACGAGGATGAGTAGAGGATTAAAATAGGATTTTCATCTTTAGTGTATAGATCGAGCGAATTTATGGACCATGAATATCCATTGCCATCTTTAATTGTTCGATTTCATGCTTAAGAATTTTGCCTGTGGGATTTGCACTGAAGCTAAACAAATAGAGGATATTGAAACAAAATTTTAAAACATTGAAAAATAAAAGTTATAAGATTTAATTCTGACCATAATCTCTATTTCTGAAATATATACAATTTTTCTTTCAAATGAAAAGTTGTCTTACATTTTAGTCTAATTTATTTATTTATATTAAAATACTTGAGAAAAATACTTCTTTAATTTATATTAAAATACTAAAAAAAACACTTCTTTAATCTTTCATATTTTAATTTAGTCTCATTTTGATGATTCAAAAATTAAAAATTTTAAAATAATCATTCACTTTTAAATATAGTCTCATTTTTGTCCTTCACAAATTAAAAGTCTCAAATGTCCCTCTGCTTTTCAAAATTTGATTCCAATTGATTGTCCTTAATCTCATTTAAAAATAAACTACTTTGGATTAAATCATGAAAAATGAAAAATTATTTTAAAATTTTTAATTTATAAAAGACTAAAATGAAATCAAACTCAAAAGTAAAAGACCAAAATGATATTATTCTCTATAATACCCACTACTATCTTGAAAACATATTTTTTAACGTTAAAATATATGATATTGTAATTGAAAAATTAAAATAGATCAAAGAGTATGATTTTTTGTTTTATGAAACAACTACTTAAATTCAACAAAACTAAAAGATTTATGTAGTTCAGTCTTTTTAAAATAAAAATTTGATTCTTTTAGTCATTATTTAATTTTGACATAATTTAGGCTTGTAAATTCAGTAAATTTAGTCACTATCACATCTAATTTTGACTTCAGCATTATCGTCTGAAAAATTTATAATCTTCGGTTTTCATTTTTCATCTAAGAATATTATGTTACTTGGCCAAAAAAAAATTCACGTTTTCCTTGAAATGATTTGGAATTGTTTTTTTCTAAAAAATTACATGGTTATACACTTATATGCATATTTCGTAAGTAATTTTTTTTTTAACCGACCAAAAAATATATAATTTCATTTTATCCGTGGGTTATATCATCAAAAAAATTTTTGTTCAAACACGTAGTTATTGAAAATCTCGTAAAAGTTTTCCTTTTCTTCAATAGGTGTTGCTTTCCAGAACCAGAACAACACAAGAAGAGGGGTCCCACTAGCAATACTTCAAAAGCGAGTGACAAATTGCAAATTTTTTCATCGAATTTGAGTTTCGAGAAATCCCTTTGTGGCGTTGTTTTCAAAATCCGCGATCTCTCCAGAGTCACAGAAATGAGTGCAGTTCCCCGAAGCAGGTTGCTCAAATTCCTCGTTTTCTTCGTTTCGTGCTCGTTACGAATCGTCTTAGGTTCGCCCGCTCGATCTCTGCACGCTTCCTATTGCAATTCCCTTAGCTTTTGTCTGATTTTGTTTGATTTTGATTAGATTTGTAGCTATAGTTACGTTCGCTTTTTGCATGTCGCTTTTCTGCTTTTGTTGTATGTTTGTTGATCGAAATTCATAATTCATTGTAGTTGTAAAGGTAATTTGTTTACTTTTCATGGTTGCATAAGCTATGCCAATATTTGTAGTTGCTTGTTTTGCTTTTGCGTTAGGTTTTTCAGAAATTTGCTTGCCATATTTTGTTAAATCTAAAAGACTGGAAACATGTAAACGAAAGTATGATGCTTTTGACGGTTATTTCATGTTTTCTGGTAATAGTATCCTCTGGTTTTGCAAAATAGTCAGCTTGATATATGAAATCAATGGATAAATTTCGTTTCTCTTGTATTTATTTGTTTATCTTGGATGAATTGTTAGTCTTGTATTTGCTGTAATCTAAGCAGCATGTTTCTTCAAAGGCAAAATTTTGAAGCTTTTAAGTCATTATATGACAAATGAAGCAAGAAGTCCTATCTGCTCTGGATCTTTTCCCTTTTAGCAACAAGCACCACAGCATAATCTGCTCTGTATGTGTTTCATTTTATTCGACATTGACTGTTTTTGGATTATAACTGGAATGATGGACATTATTTTGAGACATGATCCTTGCTTCTTCGTTATTTTCCTCCGCATAAGTTGAAAATTTATACTACTTTTAAACTGCACTGATCTTAATCATGTTATTCTTCAGTATAAATTTTCTTTTGCATCAGTTGGTGTAGCAACTTTAATATGCTTTTCATTGAAATCCTTTGCTCTTTCTCTCTCACTCAGACTTGCACAGATATACAATCCAGATTACCTAATTTCTTTTTAGGGGATTGTTTTCTCAGGCGTTTCTGATGGTTCATCCGGTTCCAATGATGCTATAAAGCCTAGAAGCAATGGTTCTACTGTTGCCATTATAGTAGTTGTGCTTGTGGTAGTTTTGCTGTTCTCTTTCTTCCTGTTTAAGTTGTGGCAGAAGAAGAAAAGAGAAGAGCAATATGCTCGTCTTTTGAAGTTGTTTGAAGAGGATGATGAGTTAGAGCTTGAGCTTGGCCTACGGGAATGACCTTCGAAGTTCAACATCTTGTGATAATTGTAATTGAGGTTGGTCTTCCTTCCATCATAGTTTAGCCTTTTGTATTTCCTTACGGACTGAAGTTCCATTTATAAAGATAGTGAAGAACTGAAGACATTTTTAGGTTTGTTGCGCAGTTTTTTGTTGGTGATCAGATAGGAAAATCTTCTTTCGTTCATAAAAAGAGAAAGAATTCTGGAATTTATGCTTTGGTATCTGATGGTATAAGTTAACTTCTCAAATTACAGCAATCTGTTCACTAGTTTCTTCCAATTCATGCAGCCTACAAGCCTTTCCCCTAAGGAACAACTAAATGCCACTACTATCCAAATTACCTTACCTGATATCTATGTTTACCTTCCAATGCATGTTAACACCTAGTTTGCTATCTAGAGTACTTTATGCAAAGATACTATTTTTGGTTTAAGAATTGGGATTGATATGGTTTTTTTCTAGCAAGAATTTTGTCACAGTGTTATTCTTCTCTTCCATGACATTTTTATTTAATAATTATGACTTCGTTTTAAATTTTTTTCATGCAGGCTTAGGCGGCTTTGTTAATTTGAAAATTTTGCTTCCTGTGTAATCAAGATGGATACTATGTCCTTTGATGAGGTTAGGATTTGAAGTGTTTGTAATGCTATTCAATGATTTTTTTTTTATTTCTATATATAGATATATGTTATTCAATTTCCTATACAGATAAGATGAAGGAGCCTAACTTTGTAAGAAGTGATTGGGCATAGTCACATAGAGTATGTTCACGTGTTTAATTGATATTCAAGTTTTGACATGCTAAAAGCAATATATGGTGTCCATGAATCTTCTTCTTAGTTGTTACATTTTGGAAAAAAACCTCTGACGTTTGCTTCTATCAGACATTCTGGGTAAGATGGATGAAGAGGATCTTCATTAAATAGGCCCAGCCTCTCTGCTTCCAGTTACTGAATAGCTTCCAAAAGTTGAACTTTAGGGATATGTATGAATCAAAATTATGGAGGGGATGGAAAGGTTTCATTGAAACCTTCCTCTTTGTTTAGGAGTTATTAGTAAGGGAAGATAAAAAATTTCAACCTTTTAGAACCTTTCCAAGTTTTTCCTTTGTATTTGCAATTTTTCCAATTTGGAAGAAAAAGTTTTCTGAACAAGGAGAAGAAAAATTTATATAGTTATCGAGTTCTCTTTGTTCTCTTCCTTTTCTTCTTTTTGTCCTTTCAACTCTCAAATACATCCTGATGTGAAGGCCTATGTGGATAAGATCATATTCTCAATTTTTGTTTTTTTTTTTTGTTTTTGGGAAAGAATATTCTCAATTTTACCAATTACAAAACTCGTGTTAACTTCAAACACCACTGTGCAAAATTTATGTGGCTTCATTTAAAACCTTCCTTGTTTAGTAATGACACTTTAACAAATGTTTACCTTAGGGTGATGTATAATGCAGGTTCCTATAAGTGTTTTTATTGAATAAAAAACTTATGCACAGTTTATATGTTTATTGTATTGACTAACAATTGAAATTACGGAACAAACTGATTTCAATTTAAAGGTGGTAAAATATAATTTATCCTTATCTTAATGAGCAGTCAAGAGAAAATGTGTCATTTTGTTGGAATTTGTAATATTATTTTATCTATATATAAATATCGTAATACACACACACACATAATATATATATATATATATATATATATTTATTTATTTATTTATTTATTTATTTAAAAACTAATCATCAGATACACCGTTTTCCAAATTGCATTCCTCCTCTTAGAGCAAAACCTTTCTCTTTGATTCAAATATAGTGGTGTGAATTGTAAAAGCAAGACAATCTCAACTTTTATGTGATAGTTTATCATAATAAGAAATTTTGTAAGATAAATGATGGACGTTACTTTAATAATCATGAAAACTAATAATTAATCAAAGGCCATCACATAATTATGAAGACGAGAGAGAAATAACAGGCATGTAAATTCAGGTAAGAGAAGCCAACTAGTGTTTCTTAATTTAATTCCTTTGCTTTGTTTCTTACTTCCAAAAGTAGATCATTACACAGTAAATACTTGAAATCTGATGCTCCTAAAAAATAAAATGTATAATATTGACGTTAGAAAGGTAGCTACTTCGCAGAATCTTTCATTATTCTCAGGAATCATGAATTTGGAATCCTAAATCATTCAATAACAGGTTGCCTCAAGTTTTTAAACATATATGTCTGGAAAAAAAAAAAAAAACTTTGGTCTGAAAATCTAGTTTCCTTCTTTGGGTAGACAGTTAATTATATTGATGAAGTAAAGGGTGATTATATCTAATCAAAATATGAATAATGTAAGGACGATTAATTAATTAGAGAATAATTTTATGGTGCTCTAAGTGACATCGTTGACAGACACGTGGCAATATTTATGTCATTCAGATTATTCAGAGTAACTGTACTTGAATATTTGATAATTTGTAAGGCATGTCATTTAAGGCTCTGACAAAAATTTATTTTGTACTCCATCACTTGTCTTTTTATGCAAAGATGTAATGACCAAAATTTATATTACACACCATCTCCTTTGTATCTTCATACATGGATGTATTTTTATATTATACAAGCTTTGGTTGAGGAGCCATAGAAGGATCCTCCATTAAATATTTCTGAAGTATAAAACGAAGCATTTGCATAGCCATTTTTTCTCTCTTGATATTATAATCAAGTAGAGTTCAAACTAAGTTGTGCGCACTAATCCAATTAGTGGGAAGCCATCCATATTCGATAACTACTTTTTTTTTTTCGCAATTTAATCACAAAAAATTGACCTTATCAAGATTTAGACAATGACAATATGCATAACCAACATCAGATGTTGATCTATTAGACCAATCCTTGGGGTCATCTATCCACTCACAAGGACTCATCTTCCTGTATAATGAATTAAACATGGTACATCTAATAACTTTTTTCCCAGCCAACTACACTATCACCTTTTTATTACAAGTAAAGAAATGAAACAGCATCAAATTACACTGCCATGCCAAAAAGGCTGAAAAGTTGCAACTTTCTAACACAATGCAGAAAGTTGAAAGCTTCATGACTTAGCATGTGTACATCCATCGATGCTTAACTCAGTAGGCATTCATTTTTACCATCATCCCTACAACCCCCATCTCACCTGATACTTCGGACAAGTCTCCTTAGTAGTGACAACAAGTAAACTGCTATCCTGCAAACTTCAACAGTGAAACAGTACACCTGACTTGTTATCAGAACTAAAAATAATTTGATGATTATACTTGGTACCAGCACAAGCTATAACATGGGAAATCTCTTGTATTAATAGCTGTGTGGTGATAAAAAGGGCAATTGACTTGTAGTTCCACTTCAAATTCCAGAATACGAACTCCACCAAAATCACTTAGCTAACTTAAAATAATAACAATGATGTCAAAATATTCATGTTGCAATACAACCAAAAGCATTCTACTCATCTTATTTTAGTGTCAATACCATGCATATCTAAACATATGCATGTAATCTAATCATCTGACAACTGCAAAGAATCTTCTATTACACTAGGAGTGTGCTACTCAGTAGCACCTGAGTACCAGTTACTGCTATAACAAGTGAACTGACAGTCAATGTTCAAGCGGTCAACACACCAAAGAATAGACATCAAAGCGTACTAGACGGAATGAATGAAGTAAATAACCCATCGGATCAGACATGTCGAACAAATCAGGGCCAAAACTCTGGCATCGCAACTAGCCGCTTGTGGAGATTCAGCCCCCACAGTTGATTCAGGTCAGCCATATCAGTGAAAAGACCATCGCGTATTCTAAGAGACCAGAGGCAGATAACTTAGCTTGGGAATATATATATGATGTTTTATATATAGATATGATTCACCATCAACATATAGGCGTCATCTTCCTGTCTTGGCTCGTTTCATTCCTGTACTATTGAAGGGCGACATGCTTGGGCTCATACTTGGGCTCATGCTTGGGCTTTCCTCCCTCAAAGTACCATTTAGCATAGCCAACTCCCTTAATTGCTGCTTCTTATAGTGATCAAGAGATTCATCCTGGTATGTTAACCAAAATAAAAATGACTTGCAGAGGAAAAGAGGCACAACTAATGTGAAAACTATCATAAATCATGATATATCTATACCACAGGCTTCAAAAGATTTTCAAGTATTGCCACAGCATGTTCCAAGCGAGAATTGATTATATCTTCTGGAAACTCTGCCTCCACCAACACATGCAATGGCTCTTTGAGGTGCTCATATCCAGGTTTATCTTTAAGCTTCTCTTCCTACAGTGAAAAGTCAAGAACCATCACAAGAGTCTACGAAGGTTGAAGAACATTATAAAAATGACATATTAAGTGAACTTTTTACTTTCAGTATGTAAAAAGGATATTAATTACTGGAAATTTCAAAACGGGGGCAGAGGCAGGGAGGGTAGGCTTCAATATAAAATGATAAGGTGAAGCAATCAATGATATTGAACCAAAAATGGTGAAAATCATTTTGGTAATATTTAAGGAAAATAATGTATTATTTCAGTTTGCCATATAAGTTTGTGCATTTAAACAAATAAAAAAAATGAAGTCTTAAAAACTCATCAATGAAAGAAAATTTGAGTTACAACACAGTTATGTTTACCTTGATAGAGTCCTTCACAGAGCCACAACCTCTGATGTAAACCCTACATTCAGTCATGGCTTCAACCCTTTTCAATGAGTTCCCACGAGGTCCCAGAATTCGGCCAACAAAATTATACTGCCAAACTTTGAGTCAAAAACCTTACACATTGTGAAAGAAAACTTGATATCAACCGAAATTCAAGAGCAAGATTTTGACTTACATTCGGATATTTGTCTACAGGTACATCAAGTCTGACAACTCTTTTCACTACAGGGGTAGTTGGAATTCCTTGGGTCCCAGGCCCAGTCCAACCCATTGATGGTGTTTGAAATGATGCCATTCTTTGGAGATGTCCATTGTCCTGCATGAAAAAACTTGGCATTATTGAGAATACCCTTTATATAGCCTCAAATTGTGTTAACATTCCAAACTCTCATTCTACCAAGTTTCCTCTCAAAAATTCAACTCAAATTTTTAGTACATCTATGACTTACTAAAGTATGAGCATTGTTGCAAATAGGAGAGCAAAAGTTAGGGAGGAAAGGAAAAGACTAAACAAAATATAATACTGAAAGACTAATTATGGCGTGTACACTATTCACCCCTCAACCTCTATAAATATTAATACTACAACTATACAAAGACATTTTTACCATATTTCAAGGGTGAACTAATTTTATTTTATTTTTGTTTTACCTTCAAGACCTTCCTAAATTCTTAATACATCTTACATTCTCTCTGAAACTTACGAAGCTTTTAGCTTCTTAAATCAAATGCCCATTTGAAGACAACTGACTCAAATGAAGAACCCAGTCGTAGACTTAAAACACATAAGCAACTAGAACTACCCTAATGACTCTCACTTCACTAGACTTGATCATGTGCCAAAAAGCTCATGTACTCTGATAGGCCCCATAGAAAAACCAATATGAGCCAGAAACATAAAGCTCATTTATAAAACAGGCTTTTTAAGCAAGGCCCATTTTGTAAGATAGGCTAAGCTCAGGCTTCTTTTCAAGCCCAGCCCCACCCAAGGTTTCATTAATGGTATTTTAATTTTTATTATATTATATATATCACTAAAATTTCTAATACTATATCTATATATATATATGCTAATATAATTTTAGTATTATCTATTACGAAGGAAACCCTAGATGCCTCTTCATCAGATCCTCTCCTAAACTCTGCCTCACTCTATCTCTCTCTTTTTGTATCCACTCTCCAATCCCTACCCTCCTTTTCTTTTCTCAAGCCTTCAAGACACAAAAAACATGTCCTGCTCAGCGACAAGTTGACTTCAATAATTTAAACTTTCTCTAAGAAAACAAAGGCAGAACTCAGAGCTTTCAAACATCACAGTTCACAATAATCATGACTGCACTTCCAATGGTTCCCTCTTCTAGCAATGAAAAGGAGAAATTGAGTAAAAGTTAAACAAAGAAGCTTCCCAAAATTAGTGGCAGAAAAATTCATGAAAAAAAAAGCATAAAATTGCACATTTCATATGGATCCTATATTTTTTAGTTTTAGAACTAATAATGGAACAGCTACACACTATCAAAGCTTTGCATCCAGTTATTTTTCAAAAAAAAAAAAATTCAGGCCAGCTAGGCTTTCTCATTTCTTTATCAGGCTGGGCCTGGGCTAAAAAGAATAAGTCTAAAATCAAGATGGGCCCAAAGGAATATGGACATGTAAAAGCCTGGCCCATCTTTTAAAGAGACTGGCCCATGATTAGGTCTATTTCACAGCAAACAAACAGTTCTCAGAATTTCTCCAACCTACTTCACATGACCAACACCTCAACATTTTCCCAACTCTCATACTGGCCACATCGCCAAACAAAATAACAAAACTACCAAAAGTTTTAAACCTACTTCCCACAAGTAGTTCTCTCAAATTTCTCCCAACTCTCCACCACTTGGGTTGCACACCAGGGTACACCATTCGCTTGCTAGTGCCAAAGTCTTCAATATGCAACTGTTGGGTCTTTAGTTCTTTCAAGTACACTGGTAACAGCTATAATTTTTATTACAACTTCCTTGGTGGCAAAATTAAAGCAACTAAAATTAAAACACTTACGCATTAGAACAAACTACCACCATCAAAATAGTTGAACTCAACATCAAGAACTCCATAACAAAAAGAGTTCCTTCACAGATTGAAATCCATACAGGATTGGTAAACCTCTTTTAAATATATGATCAGACATAAGCACAACCCAAGTGATTGTATTTCTTTTTGGTCATTTCAGTTATTCACTAATTTTTTATTTTCTTCCGGAAAATCAATATAACACCTTATTGAAAAGCTTCATGATAGTGTGTCTATAAAATTAAGCCCTTGTACCAACCATTATAGTATTAAAAGCCTTTACATTAAAGCACCAAGGACTTCACATTGCTCAACCCATGTTTACTTTGCTACCAGATATAATGTTGTAAGCTCAATACCAATTGTCTTCATAATTTCAACAGTGAAAGCACTATACATCCATATCTTATTGTCCATCCAATCATGGAGTGATCTGATCATGAAAAGGAACTGCTTTTTAGTGCTTGAAGCATAGACAACCACAAATGTATGACATGATTAGATGAAGGACCAACCAAAAAGTTGCAACAAGAGAGCCAAAATCAACCAAGAACTAGTGCGAGGTCAAACTAATTGAGAACCTTCATCACTGCTGGCAGGATTGACATCTGGAATCAAGCTTCCTCCATGGACAATATTATTTAGTTCCACAAAAGGATAATTGAAGTAGTTTGCAAACATCAACTAGCAAATGAGCCAAAACTACAATCACCTGCAAGGTCTCATCCAATTTTGGGCTGGATTTATATCCCATGATAAAAAATTCTCTCATGGAAATGATATGTTCTTGCAAAGGCTGATGAGCAGCTACCACAGATTTGGTTGGCATTTATATATAGGGGAAAGCTCATAAAAACCGCAGGTATCTAGCATCTTAGCTGGAGTGATGTGTACTGAAGATGCTTGGATGCAAATGTTGTCTATAACAAAACCACAACCTGGACTTCATCCTTGTCAGTCAAAATTTAGCAAAAGGGTGAGATATCAGGTTCTATAAATTGGGAAAATTGTAACACCTTCATTGCTTTGGGAACAAGTTTTGAAATTTCTCACTGAGGATGGCTAATTGAATAAGATCCAAAATTTCATACCAGGTGCTGTCATGGCCCATCAACCATGACACAGAAGGTAACTTCACATCTTTGGTCAATATCAGCTCAAATCTGATGAAGATTTCGCAGGAAAAACTTATTTTCAAGTGCTACTTGCTGATGGCTAAAATATACCATGCGGAAACTGGCAAGGGAGTAAGTTAAGAAGAAGATGACAAAAGACACTATAAACATAATCTAATAAACAATAATTTAAGAAAACAAAAGTCTCTTATCATTTATATGAATATAACATCTATAGTCTTGTGTGCCTCACTCTGAAATAGAACTACAAGCTCTACTTTAAAAAATCGGGAACTTTGATTCAACTATGATCAAGGTTGCATATTAAGACCCATTACCTTTGTACTATGGTAAAATGACAGCCAAAATTTTCATAACTATTGTATATTAATACATCAGTCTCATAAAATATAAAGGGAACTCGCCTTTGGATTAAACGCAACATTTAACTACAGAAATGATAAACAAGTTCCATATAAAGGATATTTCCTCAATTGCTTGCTATTGCTACATGAGTTAAAGTATTTAGGCTAGTAAAATCATTAATATATTATAAAAAATCACTACCGGGAAAAATGTAAGCCATTATCATATAATCATATTTCTATGAATCAAAATTGTAGTAAAAAGGAAGTAAACAAGGAAATCACGAGATGTTTAGACATGATCTTAAAGTCATTAAGGCAACAACCCAACCTAACAATAGTTACCGCAATTGCTTATTGTTTCATAGTTCTACTCAATAATCTAAAATTACAAGGTGTGCTTAAAGGTGCCAATTAACTTGTAACTTCAATGAAATTTTGAAGTACACAGTCAAAAATTCAATTGATAGTATATTTTTGCTGTCAACATCAAACAAATATTAAAAACAATAAGGAGAGATCAAACAGGAATTTGCTTATAAAAAGCAACTGATGTCAATTAATAAAAAGTTCCAAGAATTATAGGATAAAAATTACTGAACGCTGAATCAAACAAAGTAGCATTACCTCTGTTGGTACAGCAGGCCACCCTTCCAAATCCATTGATCTACCATTGGGATGTTGACCCACGGACCTAAATGGACTGTCCAGCTCAAGGCGCTCATGATCTATAAAACCTTGATTGAAGCCTGAGACCCGTCTAATTTCTGCCATTGCCTCAAAACACAAATTAGAAAAGAGTACCAAGAGAACTACAAAAACTTCAGAGAATAAACAAAGTGCAGGCAGATCCTTCTTAAAGAAGCCACCAGCCTACATAATGAATGGTATGCACAGAAAAATGGCACTACAGAATGCTACCTTACAATCAACACTGTTTGCTTATGATTTTTTTTTACAGAAAATATTTTACTATTTGTTTATTATCTTTCAATGTCATCAACATTGGCAGACACTTGACTATTATTTGGGACTTGTTATGAGTTTTTGTATTGAACATCAACCAGAACCAGTTGTCCCCCATGGTGTTAACTTGTACGTACTAATAACTAGCAAAGTTGTAATCCACAAGTGAATCAAAGTCTTCTTTGTTTCCAAAAATTAAAAAATTATTAGGAGTTGTGCTAATTATAAACAAGGGAAAAGCATAACAAAAGACCAAACAACACAAAATATTATAAGTACAGTATCAAAGAAATTATAGCTATAAAAGCAGTAAGATTCTTTTTAAACCTTGATTCAAAAGCCTGGTACATTGTGGCAGAACTTGCACAAATGGTCCCAATTTTTGCCTCTCTGCCAGTAATTCAGTAAGATATCTGCAAGTTATTAGCAATCAATTTATGCACCAGAAATGCCAGCATGCACCAAGACAAATTAGCATTATACTGGAGTAACAATGAAAAATAGCACTTTTCAGCAATAACAAAAGCAAGACAGTTAGATTACATGTAATTTATCAGTCTTCAATGTATTACACATTAGAGGCATTAGTAAATAAATAAAAATTGCAGCTGCATTTCTTTCAAATAACATAACTAGATTTGCACCATACAATCTTCCCAAATTACACTAGTAATCCCCATCCTTTGAAAAACCAAAACTTTCTTCATTCATGACATGAGTACGATATTAGATTTTGAGATCCTACGATTACATGATTCTACTATTCCTGTGATTCTTGGTTCCTAATCTCTTGTTGCATATGTGAGATGGAAACAAAACCATGAGAACAGCCCAAAACCCAAATTAAATTATACATTTACAGCCTTTTAATCCCCAATTTGTTCTGCCATAGACTTCAATTGCTGAGGGCCAACTAAATAAGATTACCTTTCTTTTCAGATACCCCCTTCCCCAATGCAATTATAATGCATTCATCCCGTTGTTTAACTTAACCTCTGCAGCAAAAAACACCAAATTTCAATTTCTCAAAGTCCTCAATGTTCCTTGATCTATAACCAACAAGAGCAATATTTTTTAAGTTTGTTTTTTCCTTTATCCTGCTCAAATTTAAAGCAGAAAATAAATGACTCCATCAACCAGCTTCACTAAAATGAAGCCTTCTAAACACAAGAAAAGGGCATTGCTCTTGTCAGTAGGTGGGAGTGTGCACATGTGAGAGGGATGGCAGCTTCAATTATTTGTCCCCTGTTCTCTGTGGCAGCTAATTGCCGGCAAATAATGATGTCACTCAGTGTCATACCAATTATGTATCGTTAAAATTTAAAAGATTAAGTGGCATTGGTAACTTGAACTAGACTTCATCATTCCATGAGATACACGAGCTACCATTGAAAATACGTAAATTCAGTAAAACCAAGTTTTCAAATTTTCAAGCAAAATACTAATGCATGTATCACCAATACTAACGCAGTTTTTACCAAAACGTACATGTTAAGACCTGTGTTGCTGTTGGAATGAAAAAAAAATTTACACATATATCACATCTTGTATAAGGATTGACATGGAAAAGGAGCATAATTTACTAATTTATTCTACAATAAAGCTTTCATAAGCAAACTCAGGTACAAGCACTACCCCAAAAAACCAAAAACAAAAAAACAGAAAGAAAGAAACTTGAAAGCAAAATGTATTCCAAAACTAAAGACTTTCTTGTAACGAAAAAAAATTCAAACAATTAATGTCAGAAGGCCCAATTATGCACAATGAAGCAACCAGATATTAGGTTTGACATTATCTAAATGTATATCAATGTCCAACCACAAGAGAACATAGGAGTCAGTAGATGGCACGATTAAAAGACGGACTAACCTTTCTCGATCTGAAGGAATAGAGGAAGACCTGATAGGGGAAGCCGGAACTCCAGGAGGAGGGTACTGGAAATAACTCCCAGGTGGGATTCTCTCTCCCATCACAGCAAGGCTATATATTCTGTAGTTAAAAACAAACAAAACCCTCAGTTAAAGAAAGCATCAAGCAAAACCATGAAAACGCAAAAGACCCAAATATGAAAGCACTTAGTAGACCTAAAACACCAATTCATCCACAAAACCAAACCAGAACAATCCCAGAAATACCATATGACCAAAGTTGAGAAGGACCCAGAAGAAACAGAGAAACACAAGTGCAAAAGCAAAAAGCAAATACTGATTGACACACGAGACGCATGCAAAGAAGCCGAGGCTTACTGTGTGAAAGCTAGAGAAGATAGATGAATATGGGGGCAGAGAGATTCAACTGTTGAAGAGCTGTGCTTCTTCTTCGTCTGCCCAAAGGGGAAGTGCTGAGTGTGCAGAGAGAGCGACACAAAGCCCTACCCAAAGAGGAGACTAGGGATGCTGTGCGTCGCTGTATATATTCACTGCATCATCACTCGTCACCGGAAATGAATCTTTTTACCGCGATGTTTACGTTGGCGCTTCCACTTGTTTATCTTTTTCCTTTTATTTCATCTTCCACCTTAAACACCATAAGTCTACGACCCACCGGTTTGGTCTTTTACCTAGGGATTTGGTTAATTTAATATCGTATCATTTCAACAGTTTTGATCTTTATTTTGTCAAATATTCAATATTTAATTAATAATAATTAAAGGCATTAATCTTTAGTATTAAATTAAATACTTGAGTTGATATTAAAATTCAATCTTTTGAATTTGTTGATAATTTTTTTATATTTTTTGTTCATTTAACCTATTTTTATTATAGCCCATGAAAATGGGTTGCTTAGACATCATTTAACCTACAAATAGACACTCACCACACCATGTGGTAGGCTGGCCGTTTTGACAGCTTTATTAGACACCAAATTGTCAAAATGACTTCAAACGGTGTTTAACTCACTATTTTGATAATTTTGATTAAAAATTTTAATTTATTTAATATAAATAAATTAATTTAATTTAATTCATTTAACTTATGAATTAAACAAATTAGTTTGGTAGATATATAAATTTGCCTATAGAAGATGTTTTGTGAAATTTCTTTTTTGAAATATTTAATATTTTAGAGTTTCATTTAGCCTTTATTATTATTTTATATTTAAATATTTAGTGTTTGATCAACAATAGATAATATAAATAATTTTTTTATAATAAAATTAAATATTTAGGTTGATGATTAAATTTATTTTTATTTCAAATTCCTTTTATGTTTACAAACTTTTATATTATTTAATAAGTTAAACAAACTAATTGGTCAAGCTCAGGCTCATTAATATTAATTCACATGAGTCGAACGAACAGCTCTACCTAAACTATCTGCATTGTAAGTTATTCTCATTTGATTTATGATTGGTTTTTCAGATTATAGAGCAAAAATTACAAAATCATAGTGAAAAATAATGATAATAATAATATATTTTTTTAATTAAAATTACGATTGCAATGTTATAGAATATATTATCTTTGATACCAAAATTAAAATTTTAATTTCACAAGTTAAAAATTTAATTATTTTATTTTATTTAATTTCTATTTCTCTTCTTTCACCTTATTTTATTTCATATTAATTTTAACTGTGGTTTTACTTTTGTTCTTTAATTTTTATTTTGTTATAATATTTTTTAAACTTTACAAAAATTTTAAACATTTATAAAACATAATAGTAGGGAAATTTACAAACATCACTAATATACCACATCCGTTAGTATTCAATCATCTAAAATATATTTTTCATTATTAAATCTCACATTATATTTTATTTTGACCCTTAATTTTATTTTATTTTAATAATTTTACTTTATAATTTATTTTTATCTTTTTTTAAAATCATTCTGATTTTTTCTACTCTCAAACATTGTCAAATTGTTTAATTTTATATTTTCTTGTAGTCCTTTGATGACTTAATTTCAATAAATTTTGTCAACTTAAATTTTACTTATTATAAATTAATTTATTTCTTCTTCTTTTTTCTTTTGATTATTGTAAAAATTATTAATAATATTCATAAAACTAAATGAATCATTGTCAGTTACTTCATATTCAAAATTATTTTAGAAACCTGAGGGTCTAATATTTTGCATGTCGACCCTTAATGCTTAAATGAGAGCTTATATTCTATGAAAAATATTATATATGCAATCTTTTTTTTTTTTTTTGCCAAAAGGCAATCTTCTATATTTTTACTATTAAATATTTTTATTAAAATATGATAAATATATTATTATGTAATTAAATTTTAAACTTATAATGTTTAGAAAACACTTGTTTTATCATAACAGGAGAATCCAATATAAAAGATATATATAAAAAAATCTATTTAAATCTAATCCATATTATATTCCTAATTTTCAACATAACAATTTTTACGTTGAAAATTTAAATATATTTCTATCAAACCACATAAAATAAAGAATTAGTTTCGGAAACATCACTTGAATAAGCATATTACCTTCTCTTCCCCAAATTTTCAACACTATTATTTCACAATAGCAATTCAAATGTTCAATTAATTACAGTTTTAGTTAATATAATTTGTTTGATAAATTCAACAAATTAAATATAATTATTAAGTAACTTTGTTAGTCCAAGTCACTAATTTGAATAATTTAACTTTTTACGTTTAAAAAGTTAAGTCACCAGTAAAATAAACAAGATTTTTCTATAATTAAGTACTTTAATTTGGGAGAGAATAAAATATTTGAATAATTTCAAGGGATTAAGAAGCTAAGTTGGAATAACATGAAAATTGAAATCAAATATAATTAAAGTATAAAAGAGATAGTTGACATAAATTAAATAATAAAATTAAAGTCAAACAAAAATTAAATAAAATTAAGAGACCAAAATTAGGTTTTCCAACATTAGAACACACCTAGTGACTAATGACAACCATAAATTTGTGCAAGGTAATTGTCATAGAGTCAGTCTGAGAATATTGTGGCTATTCAAAATTTCTTTTTCTATAAGTGCTTCTAGAAAGACTTTATATTTGGTCAAATTTTCGTAAAAAAACAAATTGAATAATAGAGTGTTTGGTAATTGTTCTTAAAAGTTAATGAAAATATTAGGTTATAACTTTTAAAAATAGTTGTGCTTGACATTTTTGAAAAAGAAATTTTATTTATATCGAAAATCTCAAAACCAAACCCAAAAAAAAAAAAGCTACAATAGTTTTGAATGAGCCTTTAATATGTTTAATTAGTTAATCTGTTCGTGCAGGATGTTAGAAAAAATTAATTTATTTTACAATATATCTAGTACATTTCAAACTAACAATATTTGTAAGTATTACTAAAAAATTAAATTTAGTAATATGTTGTAATATAAAAATAATAAATTAGAGAAATCTATAAAATTAGTTAAGTAATATTTATAAGAGAAAATTGATAATAATGAGTATACTAGGATAACACATTATAAATTATTTAATCATATATTATTTTTTCTTATTTTAATTTATTTCATATTAAGTTATATTTATAATCTCTTATTGAAAGGTTTAAGAGACAATTAATTAATTAATTCATTATTTTTTGTTGACTTCAAAATATATTCAAACTTTAAAAAAATTCTCAATTTAAGATGAGACTAATTAATTCATTATTTTTTAAGAATTCTTAGAGTTTGAAGAATATTTCAATTTTCTTGTTCACTTAAAAAATATTCTTACAATTCAAAAAAAATCTTGACTTAAGAAGCAAATAATTAATTTATGAATTAACTACTTTATTATTTTTCTCTTTGACTATAAAAAATTTATACAAATTAATGAATTCATTTTTTTTTACTGACTACTAAGAATTTAAGCAATTCAAAGAATTTGATACATATATAATAAATGTAAAAAGTCATTACACGATGAGTTTAAGGTTTGTTTAATGAAACATTTTTATCAATTAATGGAGATTTTGCATTAAATAGAATATGCTTTACTTATATATAATATATTAGTAATTATTTTTTTAGGTATAACCTGCACTTCGGAAACCATAAGTCCTTAAAATTGAGTGCTTTTTAGAATAATTGAAATGTCACTTAGTAAGAAAAATATAAGAGATATGCTCAAACTTTTGGTCCGTCATATATTTAAGAAAAACATAATAAATTAATCATTAATTCAAGAATATTCTAATTATTTCTAAATATATATTTGAACATGGCATGCATGAAACATTAATGTTCTGTATTATTTATGATTCATGTGTTATTCAAATTATTAATTTTTCATATTTTGTGTACTTTACTTATGACTATGAAGTTATGCCATATTGTTTCAAGCATACTTTGTTACCAACAAAAATAATAATTAAAGATTATAAATTAAATTACTTACTACAAAACTTTTAAATCTTAAAAATCATTCTAAAGGAGTTAAAGACCAAAAATTTTACTATGAATGGTCTTATTTTGGCAGTCTGATATGTTACTTAAAATTTATTTATTATGTATTTTACAAGACAATGTCTTTCAGAATAAAAAAAAAATAGTGTCTAAGTCTTATATAATAATTTTAAAATTAAATGTCTTTCATACTAAATATTATAAATTTATGGTACTTAATTGTAATTTTGCTACCATTTTCACCTAACGATGGTGAGTGTCATGTTTGATTTTCAGAAATGTTTCCACATAGTCTAAATTTTGAATTTAAGGGATTGTGACCTAAAATAAAACTCAAAGTCTACCAAGTGAGTTGGTTTAATTCCACTATATTCTCATATATGGAATAAAAGTCTTTCTTATACCTAACTCTGATTCACAATTTTAAAATCTAAGTCTAATTTTATATATTATAATATAAAATGATATTAGAAGATTTTTCTGTTCAACGACTAACTTGAATGACAAATTAAAAAAACAGTTAAGTGCTTTTTTAAAAATTAAAATACCACAATTATGTGTTAGTGATGGTAGACAATAAAGGAAAATATCATGATATTAATTCATTTATAGGTAACGAAAGAGTTATTTTTTGTATTCAAAGATAATTAAATTTGCCATCCTGATCAAATATTAGGATACAATAATTTGTTTAATTTAAATGTCATTTATTGATAACTTGTATCTAAATCTTGAATCATCCCAATTATTCAATTATTTAATTTGAAGATTAACTTTAACTTAATATTTAGATTTATCAAATAAGAGTCATTATTGTTATCTATGGATTAGTTCTTTTGATTTTTTTTTTAAATAAATTTGCATGATTTCCACTTCTTCTTCTTCTTCTTCTTCTTCTTCTTCTTCTTCTTTTTCTTTGGAGGTGGGAGATTGAGCATAGTAACTTCCTCTCTGTTTTTTTTTTTTCATATATTTCACTTTATTACTGAATTTATTATTTTGTTATATATTTATGTGTGTTGTTTAGGATCAAGACATCTAAAAATTATAAACATATAGTAATATAAATATTGATTAATTGAGTAATTAAAAATTTGAGAATAATGACCAACTTATTGATTTTTGTCAAGCTTCAAAATGAGACTAATATTCATTTCCTATAACTTGAAAAAACAAAGATACTGCAATTAATTAAAAATTTTATTTTTCGCCAATAGTGTTTTAAAATTAATGATGTATACAATGATGGCCATTTTATTGGTCATCTTATTATATATATATATATAAAGAAAAATCATTTTTCCTCTTTGTTATGAAAGATTGCATCAACTTAAAAAATAAAAAGAAAAAAAAGCCTTGGTTATATTTAAAAAGTAAGAAATTCAAGTGAATTGATTATTTCTCCTGATTTGTTATTATTGAATTATATTTGTTATTATATTTTATAATAATTTTATGTACCAAACATTTATTATAATAAAAGAAGATTAAATAGAAAGAAATTGACTTCCACTCATAAAGTAACCGAATATTCTAATTTGGTGATTCCAATTCCCTTCTCAGCGTCATTTTGATTTCTCAATAAATAATTTCGCACACCAAATGTGGCAATAATGCATGAAAATGACAAGTTCATTCATTCATTATTCCATGAAAATTTGAAAAAAATATTTTTTTGGTACCTAAAAAATTTAAATACAAATGTTTTCTTTAATTAACCATACTTTTCACCAATAAACTATATTTATTAGCTTGAAAGAAAAATACAACGTTTGATATTCATAAGGAAATTAGATGGAAAAAGAATAAAAATAGAGTGAAAATAACATAGAATGGAAGAAAAAGTTGGTGTGAAAAAATCTTTTTGATATGTTGAGAATAAAAAGAAAAAATATAATTAATAATTTGTTTGATACGATAAAAATTAAGATGAAAATGAGAGTTTTTATCCTAAAATGACGAAATTGCCCAAAAAAAAAAAAGGCAATGTATGTGGCTGCCATCTAATGTACACACATGCATCATACGGATGGATTGTGTTTCGGAAAATATTTAGGGGCAAATTGGTAAACAGACACCCAATATTGAGGCAAAGAACAACATTCCATCGGTTCATTAGTAGAACTTCTCTCGTCGTACCGATCATAATCCCCTCTCCCGCATCACCGTTGAAACTCTGTACTAAAATGACCAACTTGCCTTTCCATAAATGATATCGTCTCTGATTGGGCAAATTCCAAGGCACCAAAATTATCCTAAGTTTGAAATCAAATAAACAAAAATGACAAACGCTTTTATTCAAAAGTTGAAATTGTGAATTGCACCTAAACACAAATAAATGGATATTTGTCTTATATCCTTATTTATTGTAATCAATTGGTGCAATTTAATTTCTTTCCGTGTTAATCAAATTTAGCGTGAAAAATAATATTTAGTTATCTACTTTTTAATTTAATTTAATTTTAATTATTTATGAATTAAAAGCTTTAAAATATTTATATATTTTTAAACTTAGTTTCATTTATATATTAAATAAATTAGTAAACTACACTTTTGGTCCATTAATTATCATAAAATTATCATTTTGATCCCTCATTTATTGAAATGACCAAAGTGTCCTCCTACTTATTATAAAATATGACATTTGTCTCTTATTTTTTTGAAAAAAATATTAGATTTAGTCATTCGATTTAAGATTTAAGGTTTAATATAGAAATTAAATTTGATAATTTTTTAAAAAATGATGCATTAAGTGTGACATTTTTAAAAAATTATTTTAGACATTTCAATGAGTAAAATACTAAAATAACAATTTTATGATAAAAGGGAGACTAAAAATACGTTTTTTCTTAAATAAATTAAAAAAATTAAAATGGTAATTCACATTTCAAGATTGATAAAAAGTAATTTTCTCTAAATAACAACTAAATAAATAGCATACCATTAATAAAGTAAAGGGATAACTTCGAGTTAAAATTTAAAAAGTAGAATATTATTAAGAGACTTTTAATTTATGATGAATTATAATAAAACTAAGTTCAAATATAGAAAATTACTTTAAAACTTTTAATTTATAGAATTAAAAATAAATTAAGTTTAAAAGTGAAAAATTAAAATAATAATTTATCAGAATTTAACATGAAAATTGATATAATATATGATTTTTTTTAATAATTTAAGAGATCATTCAAATTTAGAATTCTTATACGTCGCTATGCCTACTGACCGAACAAAACATTTAAATAATAATGCTGATTTCCTTTAATATTATTAATTAAGTGAGATTTGGAGATTGGTGTAAAAATTATATAAAATGGATGTTATCATTGTTTTTGTTTATTATGCTATCTTCATACACATTATGTTGACTTGATGGTTTTTCTCATTTTTATTTATTTTTTAATTAAGTAATAAGTAGTAAAAGCATTTTAGTTTTTTCGGATAAAGTAATAGAAGTTGCTCATATAGTTGAAAATAAATATTATACGAAATGGATGCTCTTTTATTTACAAAAATTATTGTTATTATAAATTTTATATTTTTCTTATTAAATCCTTTAATAAAAACATGATTTGAAATTCATTAATTAGGTCTATAAAAAAATTCTACATTTTTATGGATAGAACTATCAAATTAACCTATCACTTTTACATTTTGTAATAATTTGATATCTCACAAATAATTGTGATAAATTAGTTATTTAAAAATTTTATTTTATGTAAAATTAGTTAATTATTAATACAAATAGAGATATTAATTTTATATAAAATTAAATTTGTCATAATTAATTTATGAAATATTACAAAATACAAAAGTAAAGTAAAGATCAATTGTGTACTTTTTTTCATTTTTATGTGTGTTAGTAAATCCCGATTATTAAATTAAAAATTTCACTTTTTATCCTTTCAGGTTTTTAAGACTTACAAATTTTAATAACGTATTTAAAACACAGATTATTAAATTGTCTGCATTAATCACCATTATTTGGATCCACAATATAATTTTATAACTTTATATTATCAAGGCACATCTTACTAATTTCTTATAATTTTAAGAAGACTGATAACAACTAACATATATTTTTAAAATGACTCTAGAATCAACATATTTAAAATTTGAGGAATTTTAGCATAATTTAATTACTTATTTATTTATTGATTGAGTAAAATATACTTTTTGTCGTTTACTTTTTATAAAATTACTATTTTGGTACATCACTTATCAAATTATCAAAAATAATATTCTCTCATTAAAAAATATCATAATTAGCTCACTTTTTAGAAAGATATCAAATTTAGTTTATTAAATTTAAAATTTAGAGTTTAATACATAATTAAATTTAATAATTTTTTAAAAAATAAAGAATCAAGTGGTCAATTTTTCAATAATTAAGGAATTATTTAGGAATTTAAGACTTAAAATAGTAATTTTGTGATAAATAAATAATCAAGAGTATATTTTTTCTCTTTATTTATTATATATTATATATGAAATGAGAGTAGTTAATGCACATAAATATTGTGTTGAGTGATATTATGTTTAAAACTTTTAACTGAATTTGAGTTGTCTTATCGATTAATATTTTAACTTGTTAAGAAGTGTATATAATTATATTTAATTTTATATATAATTGCATTATAATTTAATTATCTCCAGTAGTTATAGTTGTGTTATTATTTATTATCAATGATAATCATAATTTTTTTAAATTGAAATAGCTACACCTTTTTACTATATCATACGTTTCTTTTAAATTTTTTAAAAATCTCATAACATCAATCTTTATCTAAATTTTATCAAAATTATTATTAAAAAATTTAAAAATATTTATGATGAAAGCTAATCTATATTTCCGGGTTTAAAAAGGAAAACGGATTTGACAAAAAGACCACCTCGTATATTCGTATGCGAAATAGAGGAGCAAAACGGTGGAAAGTCTATATCCTGAAAGCTTTAAACGCAACCGTATATGCTTTCACTCGCAACTACCCTTTTGATTGAACACTGTGTCTTGTCTTCTCCTCTCATCATGGTAATTTTGGGGTTTTTCTTCACCGAATTAGGGCATTGAGTCTGTCCTGATTGATGCTACGAACCAGTGGAGAAGATGTGATTTCACTGAGGTTTTCGGTTTTTCTTCCATTTTGATCGTTTTACCAAGTTGTCGGCTGCTAGGGTTTTTCGTTTCGTGGGATTATTCGTTCGCATGAAGGGTGCGTTGGATCGGACGAAGGTCGTGCTGCGGCACTTGCCTCCGACCATTACTGAGGCCATGCTTTTGGACCAAATCGATGGCACCTTTGCTGGGCGTTACAACTGGGTTTCCTTTCGTCCTGGCAAAAGCGGGTTTAGGTTTGTGTTTTACTAGTATTGCAACTTGCAAGGGTTCATCTTGTTTACGTTTCCATTTTTCTTCTCTTTAAAAAAATCTGTTGGGTTTTATTGAAAATCGAATTTAGCTAGGTGGGTCTTTGCAGATTTTTGAATGGATGTTAATGAATTTGTAACGTTCGAGTTTGTGGAAGTTTTTTGGTGGGTACAATGCACCTTTTTATCCTTTTTTTTTTTTTTTTTCCTTTTTTGTTTCTTTTTCACAGGTTGTTTGGTTTGCGAGTTTTGCTACTGACGCCTCTTGTTATCCAAAGTTGGTTGTTTAAGGGCTATAGCAATCAGTGACCAAGGTTTTGTGTTGATGTTTAAGTTAATATTTATGTAGTGTCAAGTGGTTAGGCATATAACGGGGGAGTGACCTTGGGAAATTGCCCCAATGTCTTTCTTTTGTTTTCGGCATGATGGTGACTCGGTTGATTAATAAGAGAAGCAAACTGGTGTACTGGAAACTCGTAGAACTATGTTTTTGTATGGCGTGTAAAGACAAAAATTGATCTAGGTTGTGTGACTGCATATCTTTATTGACCTGTGATGTGTAGATTTATAGTTGGTTTCGTGGTTAGATACATTACATTAGCCAAATCATCATGTGTTGAAGTTTTTAATGAGATGAACCCAAATTGCTCACGAACGGGTCAGTTCACTTACACCTTAATGATGGGGCCCTTTTACTTTTTAGGGGCTTTATACTATGATATGGATTATAGTCAATGGATGAAGCTTAACTAATCAAATCATTGATTATTAATAGCTGTTAAGGGCATTATTTTAACTTATTGTTTTCTTTTTAAAATGAATTTTCAGCCAGAAGCCTCTATCTTATTCTAGAGCCTACATTGACTTCAAGAAGCCAGAGGATGTTATAGAGTTCGCTGAGTTCTTTGATGGGCACGTCTTTGTGAATGAGAAGGGTAATTAATTAGATCTTTTGAAGAGGCTGATTGGGCACATCAACTTTCTTGCCCAATTTTCTTTCATGATCATGATTGCATTTAAACCCTGAATGTTTTTATTTTATTAATAAATTTTAGAGTGGAATGGAATTCCTTCCTTCCTTCCAAAGGGGGATTCATCTTGGAAGTGCCAGGTTCAATTCTTATTGGCCATGGGAGGGAGAGGAGATAAAAAGGGTTGTGTGTTTTAATTTCTGTTGGATCAAGAAAATGACTTTGTTTTCCCTTAGTTGCTCTGATGGAGAGGCTTTTTATATCTGTTTAAAACTTAAGAGACTAAGTCTGGACTTTTAATTAGTCTACGTTTTCTTGAGACTAGATATTGAAACAGGTTCTCTCTTACCTTGGTTTCCCCATATCAGGTACTCAGTTTAAAGTCATTGTTGAATATGCTCCTTCACAACGCATTCCAAAACAGATTTCCAAAAAGGATGGTCGCGAAGGAACCATATACAAAGGTACCGCAGACAAAAGATTTATGTCCTTTACAGGGATATGTCTTCTGTAGTTTTGTTTCTATGTAGAGTCGTCCTTTTGATAATTACAAGTGCTTCCGTGGTGAAATCTAGATTCTGAGTATCTGGAGTTTCTTGAAGTTCTTGCCAAGCCCATTGAGAATCTTCCTAGTGCTGAGATACAGTTGGAGAGAAGGGAAGCTGAACGATCTGGTTTGTTGACTAATGCAAAATGTGTGCTATAAATTTACAAGTAGGAATATGCATAATTTGCAGGTACAATCAGTTTTTCTTTGTTTTGTTGGTTTCTATTCTTTAGCAGGTGCAGCAAAAGATATTCCTATTGTTACACCATTGATGGACTTTGTGCGTCAGAAAAGAGCTGCCAAGGGATCACGGGTATCTCTGCACATTAACAGTCTTAGGAAGTTTCAGATAAACTTATTTGGTTGTCACCATGTGTTTGTTTGTTTGTGTGTGAAAAAGTGCATTTATGCTAAACAAGGCTCTCATTAATATCCTTCTTGTCTGTTTAATCTATAATAACAGTCAACATCTTGCTTCCTGAATGTGTATTATATTTGTCCAGAGATCATTGTCTAATGGAAAAGTGAGCAGAAGAGCTGGTGCATCGTCAAGTGGAAGTCCTAGTTCTGGCCCATTAAGACGAGGTTCTGGGAAGAAAAGGGTTTCCACCACAATGGTATGATGTGTGTGACTTTAATATGTCAACAAGTACTAAGAAAAATGTCTTTTTGATGAATAACATGAAGTTTTCAAGCTGCATTTGATAGCTGAGATGAATTTCCTACTAGTTGGCCAGAAATCTGTCTAGCTATGGTTATGAACTGGAATTGTATTATTCTCTTTCTAACTAATAAGTTTCTTTTGTATATATATATTTTTTTGCCAAATATAAAAAAGATGGATGCTGAGTGAGGCTAGTATTAAGAGTCTTTGATCATAGCATAGCTTCTTGACATGATCAATTATTTTGCCAAAGTATGGATAGAATAAATTTTTGCCCAGTTATTTGAGGGTCAATAATGGTGCAGCAATTTTCAATTGACACATTTGGCTGCAAGCAACTCAACCTTGGTACCTTGTGAAGGGGGAAGGGAGCTAGTTAGCTTGTGTATTTTATTTGAGGAAAATATATTCAGCAGGGTTTGTGTTATATAGCTTGAATAGTAGTGATTTGAGGAATAAAATGAACAGAAAGACTACTTATTTGATGCATTTTTCTTTCCATTTTCCCTACATGCTCCATGAGTTATACTAGACTGAGACTGAAGGTTGTTGATGACATTGCGTATTGCCTTGGATCGGAAGGATATCTAATGACCATACATGAATAAGGTTTAATCTTATTAGGCCTTTGATAAGTTAAGTTACATTTACTATCTGCAAAACTGTAACTGATAGTTACCTATAAGTTTCATATTTTAAGAAAATACAGCCTCAGAGTTTGATTTGTCTCTAGCTGGGAACTTTTTACGCACTCTCACACAGCTGCCCATCTGCCCTGTGACATGCTTCCACACAAATATTGAACTGTCATTTTTTTACTGTGTCATCTAGTTTTTAACTTGTTCAACTTTTTTTCTTGTATGATGGACAGTATGTTGTAAGGGACTCTGCAAAAAGTGCTACTGTAAAAGACAAATCACCTTATGTTCTGGTCCCAAAGTATGGTGATCAGCATCTTTCTGATAGAACTACAGTTTCGGCTACTGCAGATGGAAATCAAGCATTGGAAGATGCGATTGGTATGGTTGAATTTTGAGTTCCATAATGTTGTGTGATAATTTTACTCTTTTTCTGGGGTATGCTTATGTCTTGTGGCTTGAGCCTTGAACTTTCCTTCTAAGATAAGATATGTGGGTTACTATGATCAAGAGATTCTAAAGTAGTGCTTGATCTTGGACTACGATGTATTACCATAAATCATGCATGTTGCTGAGTGCTGACCTTTTCCTTTCGTGTTCTTACTGTTTGGCAGGGACCATTTTACTCATGTTTACCCTGCTATTGCTATATGGAGACTAGAGAACTTTATAGGATTTTGTTATCTTCTGACACTTATAAGATTGCCTGTACTCTTTGGAGTCTGTTGAAATTGCACTTCTTTTAGTATGAAGCATGGTATTTGAATTTTAGGAGAAAATAAAAAAGGAAAAATAGCACCAACATTAAAATGATTTTCCCATATTTAGATGGAGAGTTTCTGTTCCTTGTGTTAGTCTTTCAAATATTTTTTTAAACATGGTTTAGTGATATAAATACAGTAATTGATCAATGTAACTTTTGAAAATATTCTTTGGTGGCTTTCCCTATTTTATGGGGGGTGTGGGGAGGGATGGCTCCTGTTATTTCCCTGGTGTCTTCAGTATTCTCTCCTATTGGTGTAACTGTATCTAATTTTACATTAATTAGTCTATTTCTTTCTTACTGGAATTTTTCTTTTTTTGCTTTCACTGGGAATTTGCTTGTCACTTTCTCCATTTTCTCAGGAGTTGCTGGACCTAATGATGCTGGGAAGAAGAAAATCTTGCTTCTTAAAGGGAGAAAAAGGGAGACAATTACTGTGAGCTCTGATTTCCCTCTTTGTAATCCAATGGCTAATTCTATGTATTGCTGTACATGGTGCGTCATAAAGGGATTGAATTTAACCTCTGTGCTTAGGTAACTGAAATGGATACCTGATGTTTGAGAAGCTGCAGTATACTTTCCATTTTCCTTTGAAAGTCTAGATTAGAAATAGAATGACACCTCAGCTGAATGGATAACTCTCGCTATAGTATTCATAGCTTCTATTCTGATTGAAGCATAATTTCAATTTATTACTCTGGAGAATAGAGTGAAATTTATGAAGGGACTTTGTTTAACCCTTTTGTTATTCTTGAAGTTCATGCTTTGTTATGTTGGTGACTTCAATGTTGATATTCTGTTACAAATCCTGTTTAGTTTGCATCAATTCATTGTGTCTTCTGCTCTATTGGCTATCCAAATTCATTACTTTACAATTGAAAAGTTACTCAAGTTATATTATGATTGATACATCTTAAGCAATAACATGCAATCCTTAAAATTGTGGATGCTGTGCTTTTCCTGGTCAACTGTTAGTGAAACTGCCATACACTTTAGTTGTAGCGTAACCTTACACTTTTAAGAATGACAATTGGAGGGAGATCACAGGTATATATGATATTGGTTTCCTGTATGACATCACCATAAATGAATAAATAGGAAAATTGAGGTTTTATGTGCCTTGGAGGAATTATTAGGAAGTTTGGTAGGTCAGAAGATTTTGAATATGTGGAAAAGACTATCTATCTTTGATCCAAATGAGTTCTTGGTATAAAATTGCTCCTATCTAAAGTGACAGCCTGGATTTACTGTTGTTTTCTGCCTTAATGCGGTATGAATTTTGATGAACAGCATCAATATCTGGTATAATTTTTATCTTTATTTTTTGGTATGTATAATGTAGATGAACAGTATCTTAGTGATTTATGATGGTGAAGTTGTTGCAATAATTCTGAGTGGTTCTATCTCATGGGATTTTCTTGTAACTTAGTCCTGCTCAGAGTCTGATGATGCTTATGTTATACTCAATTTGCAGGTATCTGATTCTGATAGCATGTCACAGCTGCATAGTTCAGCGTCATCAGCTAAGACAACTCTTGGTTCAACTGCTCCAAAGCAGAATCAGCGGCAGGAAGGTAGTGGAAGGATAATTAGACGCATACTCTCAAACAAGGATTTACGTCAAAGTCAGTTATCCAGGCCCTACTCTGAGCAGCAAGTCCAAACATCTAATCAAGAAAAAGAAAAGCGGCCACCTCGCCCCTCACATGTGCAATTGATTATGAAGGGTGCAAATGGGGCTCCAGAGGATAAGGCTGGCGTGAATGATTTACATGTTTCTAGTGAGAGGCAAGATACACATGTCAGGCACAAGGAAAGACCTGATCGTGGTGCATGGACATCTTTTTCTAATGGAGGTGATGACTTTTTGTCATCATCTGCAACTTTGCAAGTAGATTCTTATAGAGGTATAGACTTTTTTATGTACTTGCTTTAGTGCTTCTGGATTAATCTTGTGGATGTGGAGAAAAAGGGGATTAAAGTTAAAATCACTTGTCCCATATTATATGAATAATATATTGATGATTTAATTATTGTGGATAATCTATTACTCCCTGCCTATGTGCTTTTCGTTCCAACTTGAAGTTTATGCATAGATTATGTATGATGTAGGAAGTCACACAGAGTTGAAACATGACATACCAAATGCAAAAAGAGGGGAGATAAAAACTCTTGGAAGTGTACGTTCCACTCAGTCTTCAGAAAATGGTTGGTTTCTAGTTTTGGAACTGCAAATCTTTGGTATTGTTGTACTGACTGATTTTATATGCATTTGTGTCTATTTTTTTCCCCCTATGTTGTCTTCAATTTCAATGCTCCTATATTATTCAGGTTTCAGTAAGCATCTTAGTCGCCGTGGACCAACCCATGGGATGAAGGATGTTGATGGCTATTCAATTTCAAGTGAAGGGAAGCATCCAAGAAGAAGCAGTGCCTCTGTTTATGGTTCTCATGAGGTATTAGTTGTTTGTTATCTGCATGGCCATACTCTGCATATTCCTATTTTGGTTAAAAATTAATAAATGGTTAATACCGCTCTTTTTAATCTTCAGAAACAAGTCTGGGTTCAAAAAGCAAGTTCTGGTACCTAAAATATCTAGATTGGTAAGCCACATTCTGAATTTGGCCTGGGGTTGCATAGCTTTTAAATATGGCTTTTTCGATCTGCCGATATTGTAATTTACCTAAGTGAAATTCTTCATGAACTTAGAATTTTCAGTTTCTGCGCGCGCGCACACACACACATATATAGATATATATATGATTGACTGTCTGTGATTCTTTTAGCGCACACCAATTTTTCCTACGGCACCTACATATTTTCATCAGTTTTTCCCATGAAGCATGGACACTTAAAAAAGGAAGCTGTCTGTCTGAATTATGTCAGACACTTATATTAGACAGTTTTTCCCCATGAAGCATGGAAACTGAAAAAAGGAAGCTGTCTGTCTGACATATGTCAGACACTTTTATTAGACATGATGTGATACTTAAAATTACATACGAAGACTTTAGATTTTGGTGTGTTGCCATGTCCATGTGAATGTCATGTCTCATGTCATGTTGGTGTCCTCCAGGCTTCCTAGGTTTGGTTGAACTTTCATTGAATTATATATAATTATCTTCTGAGTGTGTTCTACGGAAATGCAGATGACCACACAACATTCTCTTTAAATCTCTAGTATTATGGCTTCTTTAAGTTCTGTAGTTGTTATTTTTCCAGTTCTTCCCCTCTTCATAAGTGGCCAAATGCTCTTTTGTATCTTCCCCAGGAAGCTGATATTACAATAGTGAAAGGCTTTCATGATGTTGTTTACTAGATAAAATTAGGCAGACACGTTGAGATTGTGCAATAAAAATAGTGGTAAGGAGAGAAATTGGGAGGAAGATAAGGAAAGTGGAGAGAGATTGTGGGGTGTAGTTATCGAAAGCAATTCTATTATAATGTATTTTATTTATTGAATTGCATAATTTATATTTATAATCCCTTATCTTGACTTCTATTTTGACTACCATCCAATTAGATGAGGACATCTTTTGACAATTAAGGTGAATGGAAACTGTTATGCCTATTTTATTAATTTGTAGAGATATGCTAAATCTGTGTTCTGATAACAGCTTATTTTTGTGCTTGAGCAAGTCAATGTCATTGATTTTGTATTCACTTGTATCAAGGTTGATGATTTTCTTCAGTGAAAAGCATGCTGACTTACAATTTTGGAGCATCCTTTGCTGGTGGCTGGATTCTGTCGATTTTTTGGTTGACAGATGATTTAAGTAAATGAGTTTATGCGGTCAAAAAAGGTTCTTTTTCAATACAACAGAGGAAAGTACAGTTGATCCAAATTGATGCATTTGAGTTGCCTAAAGCATAACTTCATTGAAGATGGCTCAGAGTAGTGAGAGAAATCAATTGAGTGATAACAAATTACACAATGTCCCTTGTACGATACGAGTTGCTGCCTGTTTGGTGATTCCTGGATATACTCGCCTAGCTTGTAAGTTTGACTGAGTATGGGTATAGTCAGCTTTTATACGTGGGTCATCTTCTATAGTTGAAGTGTAAATATAAGCACAGGGCATTGTGTATTGCCTGTTATTTTAGTTCATATATATACAATCCCTTTTATCGGTCTGCCAAATTCAAGTGAGTGCCTGCTTATAATCCCTGGATAGTTTTGGAAAATACTTGCTCAGTCTAAGGGCCATTTTGCTGGCTCTTTTCTAGCCTTTGGATCGACAGTGGAGTTTCTTGTAGTGCCAGACATGGGAATTACTATAGGTGGTTGGTTTGGTAATAAGGATTGATGAGGGTCTTGCAGAAGTTATTACTGTGTGGATACTACTGATTTGGCACCAAATACCCTTTGTACACAGATTGTGGTGTTGGATTTCTCAGCAGAACATAGCTGTGTTACATTGCTGGTTCTTTATTATATGTTCAATTAATTTGTTTGGGAATGTGCATTCTTATCCACTTTTTGTGCCAATGCATCCTGTGCAAGTGTTAATATAGAACTCCCTTGGCCAAAAAAACTGTTAATATAGAATTCAAATGGAGTTCAAAAGGCAGGCACACATAAGCTGATGAGATTTTGATACAAGCATTTGAATATGGAGCAAACTCAAGTGCAAATTTTTCTATCAAGGCTTTCAATTAAATTATGACAATGAATGAGTTTTCTTTCCTTCTTAAAAGGAGAAAAAGAAGAATGGATGTAGTGCTAAGTTAAACAACTGAGAAGCGGTTGTTAGCGATTAGTAGAACTTTCTGTTTATATACTGGTCAGCTAGTATTGCATTCAGTTTGTGTGCACACTAAACATACATACATACATACATACATACATATATATATATATATATATATATATATATAAACATATTTGATGTGATTAACATTGTTAGAATATGAAAATACTGAATAACAGAGAATAGAAGTGAATTTAAGCTTACATGAAAATTATATGCATTTTGAGCAATCGATTGCAGCCTTTTTATTTCTAAAATTACCATTTCTTGAATAATGGTTTGATGAATAATTTATAATATGTATTGAATTGTAAATATAATATCGTGAGTACCAACAGTAAAATTAGTATCGCCAAGTACCATTTTGGGTTTTATAAATAAGATACATTACTTGAAAGGTGTTTCCATTACATTATTCTTTTATTTTTTTTAAAAATGCATTTCGCTCTTTTGAAGAATTACATTTTTTTATTTTGAAACTTAAAAATACATTATCTTTACTTTTTTATAATTTAAAATATAGGAAAAATTAAACTTTTACCCTTTAGACTTTATACCTGTTTTCAAACTAATTCCTATAGAATTTTTTTTTTAAATTTTTTTAAATCACTTCTTATACTTTTTAATATTCGCAAGTTGCACCCGCTCACCTGTTAACAATGTTATTTTATGAGTTGACTGAAATTTTTGCATTCGTCCTTTCAAATCCATACTCAGTCAGACGTTTTTCATGCCATCTCTTATGATTAATATTCTCATAAGTTTAGGTAAAATTATAAAAGGGGTGTAAATTTATAACTTAAATTTATAACGTAAAATCGTAAAAGTTTAATTTTATTAATAAATAATTATTAAATATAACCAAATTTTAAAGATATAAGTAAAAATTTATACATATATACAAAATACTATTATAATAACCCAAATTATAAAATTAGAAAATAATAAAAAAAATTAAAAAAATATACTTTAATTATAATTATTTAGGTAGAGATTGAGTTTAAAATTTATTTGGAAGTGTTGAGATTAAATCTATCAAAAGAAACTAAAAAGTAAATTTTGTTATTATAATATTTACTAATATAGAAATTCAAATAAAATGTAATATGTTATTTACTATTAATGGCAGGTAAAATATATTAGAGTCATTGTAATGTAATTATATTTGTAATATAAATTTTTTTTAATATTTAATGATTGAAGTAATTAAGTTGAACTTAAAGTTAATTAATTTTTGTTCAAAAAAATTGTTATAAATGTTAGATTATTCATATTTGGGTTAAAACCTTAAAAGAAATTTAGTTGACTTTAATTAAATTTAATAAGTTTATCCAAATTTAATTGAGTCTATTCTAATTATAATTGAGTTAAATCAATTTTGTTATTTAAAATCGTCAAATCTGCGAATTTAACAGTTGCAATTTTAACAACTATACCTACTATAATTATCATACGAGCAATCTCCATCTGCTCTCTCTCACTCTCTCTCGAATCCCAAACAATCCCATAGACGCAATAGTTAAATAAGTCGTTTGACAATTTCCCTCTTCTTTCCCAAGTAACTATACCCACTACCTTGTAGCTCCCAATCTCTCTCTATTGGGTTAAATAGTGATAAAGATTCACGACCTCTCAGGCTCACCCATGTTTGCAGCTTCCATGATCACTCCCTTCCTCGCTTCTCCTAGCTCAGACCGCGTGTCCCGGTCCAACCCCGATGCGCTGCTCATTATCCGGCGAAGGACTCCTCCTTTAGTAGCTGGAAGCAATGGGGCCATCGAGAGGCGTCGCGAGAAAGGGGTCCCACAGATAGGTTGGGGTTCAAGTTCGAGCTGGTCACTCAGAATAATGGACCTGTGAGTGGAGTCCTCATTGCTGAAGCCATAATGAACACCAAAATGGGTGCTCGATTCTGCGTCGATTACTGAGTGATGAAGGATTCTGGGCTTGGTTCTAATCTAACGAGCACCAATACAACTGTAGTGTGGGATGCCACACAATATTAAATATTATATGTGGGATGAATTTATTTTTAAAATTTTAAGATATGACAACGAATATATATATATATATATATATATATATATAAATTGATAATAAAAGAAAATTATGTAAAATATAATTAAAAATTAAAATAATAAAATAATACATAATTAATAAAAAAATATTTAAGTTTGATTTAATATTATTTCAACCTATTTTAAAACTTACCATACCTAAATTTTTTAATATGTACGTAAATATATCATATTAAATATAGTATTAGAAACATATCATAAATATATCTATTACGGGGAGTAGAGATCGTTAGATTAGCGTGTCCCATAAAAATTTTGTGAATTACACTTAATCTAATAATTTTTATTATACAATTTGATGGGTACTATAGCAGAGAATTTGATCTCCGATTACATTTAGGATTTAGAAGTATTTATGCTTCTAAAGGGTTTGATTGTGGAGCGCAAAGTAAACAAACTTATTGTACAGGTTTGGAGCAGTATTCCAATCCGCATTTTCTCTAGTAATAATGTTATTGAAAAATTTTTAGTAAAATAGAAATTATTATATGAAAATTAAATGATTCAAATTTTTTATCGATAATCACACACAATAACTAATGACTATATGCAATTTTAAGTTATCTTTCTTATTTTTAAATTTAAATTATTAAATTTTCATCCAATTACTTATATTAAATTCCTGTAGATTTTCTAATAATTCATGTTACAAGTAGAAATTTGCTCTCTAATATTCATTCCCATTACCTCTAGCTTTTGAACTCTAATGGCACCCACTTCACAAAAATTTGCCCAAGTAAACTTTACACCTAAAAAGCACTAATACAGACATGAATATCGAGTAATGACATGATATGGTATGTAGAATATATTAATTTAAAAAAAATTTAAGATATAGATATGAGTATATTTATGTATGTATGTATATATATTTTAACAAATATAATTGGTAATAAAAAAAATATTATATAAAATATGGTAATAAAAGAGGGATCAAAATATTAATTTAATATTATTTTAACACTTTTTAAAACATATTTTGCAAAAAAATTTTTAGATATTTTTGTAAATATATTATATTAAGTATCTTATTAAATACATATTCAAATATATCTCATATTCAAAAGTATCCATCTTCAATAGATTTACACCCAAGCTCTCTCTTTCACTCTGCTGTATCATCATAACATGAACGAGACCAGATCTCATGCTTGAACAAGAATGATATTATAGAAGGAGATATCGAAAGGAAAAACTAAAAGTCATGGGACAAGAAAATTTTAATGTTGTCCGGCGTGAGATTCATATACAAAATGAACTGTATTAACATATTGACACAGTACTATAAGAAGTGATTTTAAAAAAAAAATTATAAGAGCTGCTTTAATTACACATATTTTAATCACAATATTGTTATGACTTTTAGTTATATATTATCATACAAACTAAAAGCAAAACATTTTCACAAAATAACTTTTTAGATTAATCAATTAAAAAGAAATGATTATTAATATTTGATTCGATGCGTTCATGTGTTATATATATATATATATATAGTTTAGAACTCAGGGAACGACTTATAAATATGAAAATGTATAAAAAGTAATTTGTCAAAAAAAAAAAAAGAGACTAAGTTAATTACACATTGTTTATATATATATATATATATATATATATATATATATATATATATATATATATATATATATAGAGTTTAGAACTTAAGAAACGACTTATAAATATGAAAATGTATAAAAAGTAATTTGTCAAAAAAAAAAGACTAAGTTAATTACACATTGTTTAATCACACTATGATTATGACTTTTAGTAATATAATATAACACAAAATAAAAACAAAAATTTTTACAAAATAATTTTTTAGATTAATCAATTAAAAGGAGGTGATTATTAATAGTTGATTTCAACGAGTTCATACTTTTTAAATATATATATACACACACACGTACGCATAAATTAATAACAAATAGAATATATTACATTTATGATATTTAAGACAATTTAATAAACAGAAAAACAAATTTTAAGAAATATAATTAGAATAATATTATCCTTAGTATTTTGATCATCTTTAAAAAAATTGTAAAATATGAGCATTATAATACATCATTAACAAACATAGAAAAGAAAAGTGGATATCACAACAACAGTACTTTAAAGTGACGTGGCTGATTTCAAAACTACACACTCAACGGTGAAGAAGAACGGAAGAATGGATAGTACTCACCTCTCAGTCTCACCACCAAGAGGTTCCAATCTCAGTCTTCGCGTTTCAATTTCAGCCTTCCATGGCAATTGGCGTCTTCCCCAACTTCGTCAAATTCCTTAATCCTCAGAGTCCCACATTCAAATGCTCATCAGATAGGAAATCTGTTTTGGCGCGAAGCTCCAACGCTCAGGAGATCTCTTCCGGCGCTTCTCTCTCCTTTAAAGAAAAGAACTCCTTTTCAGGTTTCTTACTTTGCTTAATTCCTTTTGTTATTTACATGGCGATTTTGGATGAATGTGTGTGAATTTTGAAATTTGGTCTTGTTTTTCGGAGACTATATTCGTTGTTACTGTAATTAATTAATTCCCTGCTGGCCCAAAAGGGAAAAAATGCGTTATTATGTAAGATTTATTCTATAAAGCGATGTTCTTGTTATTTTGATTCTTTTTTCAAATATACAAGAATGAAGATTCTAGCCTGAATTTGTGTCTATTGTTAACCAACATCTCCCTTTAGCTTATCGTTATTGGCAATTTGTTTTCTTGGGACGTCTTAACATTCATCTTTTTCTAATGTTGCCTCTTAAGGTTTTGATTGAAATTTGTCTTTATGTACAGAAGAGGCTCGCTCAGATGTTCGCATGTGATAATCTGTACATCAGAGCTACAATCTTGTTTCGCGTTATTTTTAAGAAACTTGATTTTTTATGTTTTGAATTTTGAACTCTCTGCAAGGTGTTGTGTTTTAAACTTAGCCAAAAGTAGGAGAGATTTGGTGACTTCTGGTCAATGTTTAATTTTTATGTTTAAGCATAAAATTCAAAATGGGGACTGCTAGCTTTGTGGGTGTCATTAGCTAAGGTTATATTTTGGTAATATATAGGGGCCTGATAACGGCATTTCTAATGTGAATTTGGGATGGTTTTCAGGAAAGCCAGAAGCTGATGTCGTTGTCATTGGGAGTGGTATAGGTGGACTCTGTTGTGCATCACTTTTAGCAAGATACCAACAAGATGTACTGGTGCTAGAAAGCCATGACATACCTGGCGGTGCTGCACATTCTTTCGATGTCAAAGGGTACAAGTTTGATTCTGGACCATCTTTATATTCTGGGTTGCAATCAAGGGGTCCTCAGGCAAATCCTCTTGCACAGGTAAATCTTTGTTTTTTTAATGATGACTGATAACAATATATCCCTTAGTTTTTGCCTTCGTGGAGTTCAACCTACACAATACATATCAGTTTAAGGAGCTAGTTTCATGGTATCTTACTGGAGCTGCTCTTTATCCTTGGATTGAAATATTGATTGGACTCAAGATGTATTCAATTTCAAGTAGCGAATTTTAATGTCTCTCCTTTTTATGATTAGGTTCTGGATGCATTGGGTGAGTCTCTCCCATGTGCCACTTACGATTCATGGATGGTTTATATCCCTGAAGGTGAATTCCTGTCACGCATAGGGCCTACAGAATTTCTCAAGGTGGATTATTATTAATTTTTTATGGTCTACATTTTTCCACTGCTAATGTCCCATGTTTTTTTATATATTCATTGCATGCTTGACGTCTCTTTAATATTCCTTTTCTTAGGAGAATAAAAGGAAATCACATTATGCATAATTTTCATCCTAAAAGTAAAAGAAGTAATCCTTTGTGTGTGTGTGTTTGATTGTTTTGCATTTTGAATATCTGAAATGCTTCTGCAAATACTGGATGGATCTTCTAATAAAAAGAAGTATTTAAAATCTCAATTACAAAAACCATCAACAATTTGGTTATATTATATTAAAATTACATAATCACAAATTAATTGTTAATCTTAATCTTGCTGCTTTTGCTTGTCTATCATAAGCTTTTGAGGCCAAAAGGAATTTCTATTCATGAGTTCATTATTTTTCAGGACCTTGAGAAGTATGCAAGTCCAAATGCTGTCCGAGAATGGAAGAAACTTCTTGTGAGTTCTGCTTGTACTCTTGCCTAATACTGTGAAGATAACCAGAAGCTGATAAGCTTGGAATCTATATTGTCACTTTATTGCCTCTTATATGGCAAAATGTAAATTTCTTTGACAGGATGCTGTACTTCCATTATCTGCGGCTGCAATGGCTCTTCCTCCTCTTTCTATTCGAGGAGATTTAGGTGTTGTTTCCACTGCTGGAGCTAGATATGCTCCTTCTCTCTTAAAATCTTTTATTCAGATGGGACCTCAAGGTGCTGTTGGTGCTACAAAACTTCTTAGACCGTTTTCTGAAATAATTGATTCACTGGAGCTGAAAGAACCTTTCATAAGGAATTGGGTTGATCTGCTGTCGTTCTTGCTTGCTGGGGTGAAATCTAATGGTATACTCTCAGCGGAGATGGTAACTATGTAAAAAGTTGTTAAATACTATTTATCTGAAATAATTATTATAGCTCATGAACATGCTGCTGCTTATATATTCAAATGTGTGTGATACATAATAAAGCTATTTATGAGCCTTCAGTTAACAGCTCAAACTTTTTAGTCGAAGTAATTATTGCATGGAATCAAAGTCTCTATCATCAAGTGATTAGGAATTCAATCCTTGCTACCCCTCATTCCTTTTTAATATAGTAAGATTCTGCACAACACAGGGTATGGTAAACCTGTGCTTTATCCGCACATTAAGCCTAAAAGCTTTCATCTGAGGAAAAGTGTTAGAGATTACAATAGGACTATTCATGGGCCTATGCTTAACAACTTTTGAGTTGATCCTTGACAAAAAGGACCTAGCTGAACCCGTGTATATTCCTTCACTTATTAAATGATTATATATGTTTCCTTTCTTTGCTCATAGTATTTGCCATTGGAATTTGTTACTAATTGTTGGTATTGATGTCTGAACAATTTTTTCTCTTTGACTTTTCAGATTTACATGTTTGCAGAATGGTACAAACCAGGATGCTGTCTTGAATATCCCCTTCATGGAACCGCTGCTATTGTTGATGCCCTTGTACGAGGACTTGAGAAGTTTGGTGGGAGGCTTTCTCTTGAAAGTCATGTGGAAAATATTGCTGTTGAAAATGACAGAGCCATTGGAGTCAAGTTGAGAAGTGGTCAAGTAAGTATATTTTGGAAAACAAAAAGAATTATAAATCAACTTTTGTTTATTCATCTGTACTTTATTCTTTCATTGAAATGAATATTTCTGTATTCTACAGTTCATACGTGCTAAAAAGGCTGTGGTCAGCAATGCATCAATGTGGGACACTTTAAAATTGCTACCTAAGGAAGTCGTTCCTAGGTCTTACTCTGACAGGATTAACAGGACTCCTCAATGTGAATCATTCATGCATCTCCATTTAGGATTTGATGCTAAGGTTTGCCATTTTGGAGACTATTATACATTTCTGATTTCTTTCATTTAAAGAATAAGCTATGCATATATAATAGAAGATATCAGGAACTGCATGCCAACATGTCAGTAGTGCAGAAAATAATATTTCAATAGAGCTTTCTTCTCTAGTACATTGGTGTATCTTCGCTTCTTTTACACCATACAGTGTTCATACCTTACCTTAAAGTCTTAGGGTATGAATTAGGTGTACTGCATGTGCTAGTTGCAAACTTGCAATCTCAAGTTGCAAGCTTAGCTTAAGATTTCCACTATTGAAGCTATTTAACATATATGGATAACATTGTTATCATGTCTCATTGACCAGGATATACGTGAGGATTTGGGAATTCATCACATAGTTGTAAATGACTGGGAAAGAGGAGTTGATGCTGATCAGAATGTTGTGTTGATATCGGTACCTAGCGTCCTTACTTCTAATCTGGCACCACCTGGGAAACATGTATTACATGCTTATATGCCAGGAACTGAACCCTTTGAGCTGTGGGAAGGGCTTGACCGTAGGAGTGCTGAATACAGAAATCTCAAAGCTGCAAGGTCAGAGGTGAATATACTTGATTTGATATTAACTACACTAAGTAATTTAGTAATAGTTAGCAGATTTCCTAAGCCATGCAGTGACGCAGAGCTGAACAGATTGTAACTGTGTTCTGTGAAGCTAGACAAGATGAAACATGATATGTCCATATTTAGTGTGCATCACGCCATCTGGGAGGATTTCCCAGCCTTCGACTTTGTAATCAGTGCACTGGTTCTGCCAAAAACACAAATAACTTTATCTCCATTTTAATTGAAATTTTATGCAATTCTTATCACCTGTAAGAAGTGGACGACGTTACATATATAATGTAGGTGTGACAATGAGGTCAAATTAATCCAAGCAATAAATACCATTGTTACTGCTAGCTGTTCAATTTTTTTTCTTGGCCAAAACAGTTAATTCAATACTTGAGAAGTTCTGATGCTGAGTCCACCTTATCAGTATACTTATTCATATGTTGGCTAGGCTTATCACGAAGCGCAATAGGTTCTTAGGTCTTAAACTCAAAATCAGGCCTAAGCACAACTTAATTTAGACCCACCATAGAAGGCTGCGACCATGGGTAAAGCCCAAGCCTAGGCCAACAAGGTTGGGCCAATAATACCCTCAAGCAAGCCTAGCCCATGACCACCTATAATCATCTTCAATTAATATCATTTCTGTTATTTGTTCCCGTCACTGGATATTGATTCTAGTGATCAAAAGAGTAATCTGATCTAGTTATTTTTTTCTCTTTATCCTTTCAATCTGCTGTTTTTTATAAATTCGATTCATCCTTGCATGTCAGGTACTCTGGAGAGCTGCAGAGCGTGTTCTTGGCCCAGGTTTTAGCAGGGATAAGTGTGAAGTAAAGTTAGTAGGGAGTCCTCTAACACATCAAAGGTTTCTTCGGAGGCACAGAGGGACATATGGACCAGCTATAGAAGCTGGTAAAGGTACATTTCCTGGACACTCAAGCCCAATACCACAGCTTTATTGTTGTGGAGACTCCACCTTCCCTGGCATTGGGGTCCCAGCAGTAGCTGCTAGTGGAGCCATCGTTGCAAATTCGTTGGTGTCGGTGTCTCAACATTCTGAGTTGCTTGATGCAATTGGAATATGAGATCGTCTGTGAGCTGAGTTTAAAGTTTCCAGACATTGTTTCTTCTCATCATGTTGTATAGGTATATAATTATTTATTCTGATAATCTATCTATAGGTATATACTTATTTTATGATAATCTGTCTCTGAAATTATTGATTTTGCCATCATTTTCTCCTCTTATCTAACATGCTGTACTATTTATATGCACTAAGGGTGCTGCTGTATATTTCTACATAGCTGGGCAATTTATAGGAAAGAAAAAAATTTACTTGGGATGTTAATCTACTTGTCTCTTAAACTAAGAATGATGGCTGGTCTTTATGTAGTTTGGATCATTGAAGATTCGAAAGTACTATTGAAGTTAAAGTAATAGGATAGTATAGAGAAGTCACTTCTTCTCTTTTCACATACTCTTTCTTTTCTTTCTATTTCTCTCGAATCTTAGAAATTCATGCTTACACTTTAAAGGATCTAAATTTGACTTTATCATTTAGTTATCGTACTCACATGTGACTACCAAGTGTCGATCTGTTGGCACCTAAAACAAACCAAACCGAACCAATTGGCTACTAAAATGGCTCAATCAAATCAAACCAAACAATTAAATATAAGTTTGGTCTAGTTGGCTTTGGGCTTCATATTTTATTCAGCTCCAATTAGTTTGAATTAAACTGCATTACGGCTTTTTACCAAGAAAAAAATTGCAGAAAGACTCACTTTAACAAAAGTGTAGTATAAATTGTGGTTCTGACTAAAACTTACAAAACTTCGTGCTTAACAAATAAAATTAACATACAAATCTTGCTATAATAGTTGCTTATTTTCATAGTCTAGTTTTTCATTAGAGAACTGTGTCCACCTCTTCATCCATGCCTCCATGTTTAGAAATGTAAAATGGTGAATCATTAGCATGTGAGTGTGGAACAGGAGGGGCCTCCATTGCTTGGGGCAGCCTAAATAATAGTGGCCTTTGTGTGTATCATTGAGCTTTATCTTTTTCTCTTAAGTTTGTTCAGAGTTCAGACGTTGAATGGTACTATAGTAGTTATAGTGTCAGACTAAGGGGACCATTTTCTATGTCCATGCGCGCACATGCATGTCCCCACACTTGCTTTTCACACTCAAAAAGATTGTGACCGCATCTTTTGTACTTTGCAAAATCATCCCTCACCAAAAGGTAAATTGTGTTTGACTACATTTTACTCACTATTCTTACATTTGGCTCGCATAAGATAAGATTGTGTTTTTATTTATAACACAAGAAGGGTAAAATTTTATTATGATTCTTCATATATAGGGTATTTTTCAATTTAGTTCTTTATAATTTTTTTTTTCATTTTGGTTCCTTACTTATTGATATTTTTTGATTTGATGACTTAAAAATAAACTTTTTTATCAATAATACCACAAAAAATATGTTAATTTTAAAAATATGAAAAATATCTATAATGATCATTGTGAATAACCAAGTGGAGAAATATCTATATATAAATGACTAAATTGATAAAATAATTCTATGAGAAATCAAATTGAGAAATAGTGGCTAAATTGAGAATGAAATTCTATGGGGAACTTAATTGAAAGAAATATTCCTTGTGTGAATGACCAAGGTGAGTTTTTACTTGCAGAAATAAATACAACTAAACTGATAAGACCGTGGTAATATTATTATGTTTAACTTCAAAAAGAAACACATTATAAAAAGTTAATTTTATTGACTTGAATTAAATTAAGGGATAGTTAGGTCTGATTTTTGAAGCAAAATGGGGAGGGTACCAAGTGTCATTTGATTAAATTTAGGAAAAGTTAGTACAATTTAATCTTTAATGTGCTTAGAATAATAACAGATTGTCTCCAGAATTAACAGTATCATTTTTAAAGAATATAGACATAGAAAGTATATCACTCACTTAAATGATACCTCACATATAGATTCGTCTTCACCACTTCGTAGATTTTTTTTTTCCTACAAAATGATTATAATGTACAAAAATATTTTACATTTTTTGCCCATAGTATTTGAGTTTCATCCACAAGCATTAACAAAATGAATACTTAAAAAAGGGACTTGAATCTTGTTCATCACTTGTGTCTTTATGTTTTAAGCACTAAAAATAAAAGGATAAAATCATGTAGCATGGATGGTATTTTACTTATATATATCCATATGTTTTAACTCATCCGATTTTTAATGAGCTTACTCCTATGTCTGTGACCTATGTTATTCATAATAGATATGATATGAATATTTTAATTGTTTTAAATTAAATTGAATCCTTTTATATTTTATGTAGAGGGAGGGATCAAATTTGCTTATAACACTTTTAATTTTTAGTTCATTTTTTTTTAAGCAATTTCTAGTTTGATTTCGTTATGTATTCATAGTAGTGATCTCATGTCTAGTTAATTTTGAGCTAATGGTGTCTTGAGACACATATAGAGAAAAATATACTGGACAGTATTTTCAAATTCTAATGAGGTTGTAATGCAGTGATTATAAGACATGAAATTTTAATTTTTATTATTTATTTATTTATTTCAACTTAGATTATTATGTCAAAGAGAAAATGGTTCTACCTTAGAAAGAAGAATATTATGAATCTGACTTTGTCTGTTCGTGTTTCCTAAATTAAACCTTTTCTTTTGTTTGGTTTTACATGATTGTGTCACCTAGTGTATTCAATAAAGTATTACATTTAAGTAAAGATTTTTAGTTGTTTATTAATAATTTTTAATTGAAAATTATATATATATATATATATATATGCACACACATATAAAAAATATTGTTGAACTATACAAAAAAACGAAATTATGATAGTCTTTCTTAAACTTTGAGTCACTTAAAAATAACTTCTGAATTTTCAAAAATAGGAAAATAAATTCTTTAACTTTCATACACTAGGTAGAAAATAAACTTGAAATCACTTAAACCCTAAAAATTCCATAACTTTCACTTTGAACGTTGTTACCTCACATGTCATTATAGTCTCCCTTATAATATTATAAATTGAACATACTGATATTGAAGACAAATAAAAACATATTACGTCAATTATAAAATAGTCTAACGTGGCATTTGAAAACAATGTTCATAGTAAATAGATAAGTAAACATATTTCATGGAGTGCAAAAGTTAAATGATTTATATTATAATTTATAATTTTTTTAAGTTGAGTAAGATATCATTTTTAGTCATTTATTTATTAATTGATTATTAATTTAATCTATTACTAATATTTTATCTCAATTTAAACCTCCAATTTGAACCTTCACATAAGAATAAAGATGGATTTAGAATTTGATTCCAAATGGGAACAAAAGTTTTCATATCAAATATTTGAATCAATAGAGCACATTATTACAATTTAAGGGAGGTGAATTTTTATAATTTAAAAAACAAATAAAAATATCAGAAATAATTTCATATATAAATTAAAAATTTTTAAAATTCAAGGGGAAGATTGTCTTCCATGCCCCCCTTATCTATCCCTACATGTAAATTTAATTTTAATTTAGGCTTTCACTAATTTTTAATTTCAATTTGATCTTTCAAATTCAGTGTCAATTTATTTTTTTTATTCATATAAAAGTTAATATATTTAATCATACATTTTTAATTAAATTTAAACTAAGCATGCTTATATTCATATTAATAAATGATAGAGTAAATGATCAAATTAATACTGGAATAAAAAATTTAATATCAAATATTTAAAATTTCTTTAGTAATCAGCCATACTCATATGCTTCTACACTCTTCTTTGACCTATAATTTATGTGATGTAATTTGAATAGCCACTCTTAGGGTGGACCACTAGATGGTGTAATCCATGAGTGCTGACCTGTATCTTCCTGGGCTTTGAAATTTGAAGATTAGAAACTGAAGATTGGTGTGATTAGGCACTAAGTCATGCTTCTACAAGTGGAGACCATATCTAGGCTTTACTTTTTAAGGATTTCCCTCATCCACATGAAACATGCTCATATTTTTTTTTCTTCTAGAAAACAGAAAATTACAGGTGGATGGCCATAAATTTAAAATATTTATTATGATTGACTATAAACTTAAAAATTATTTTGAATGGTTCAGGCACCAAAATTTTTTCTTTTTTTTATTTCGAAAGATCGTGTCTTATGAAAACTCTTTTATTGTATATTTTTAAAATCGAGTACTAAATCAATTAACACTTTTATACTTTGTAATAAATTAATTTTTTATAAATTAATTGTGACAAAATATTTCTTAAAAAATTATATTTTATGCAAATTAATCCTTTATTAATTCAAATTGAATGACTGATTTTATACAAATTTAAATTTATAAAGAATTAATTTGTCATAATTAATTTATAAAGAATTAAATTATCATAAAATATAAAAGAAGAGAACTAATTTATACTTTTTTCCTTTTAAAATCTAAGAACAAGATCTTTTAGAGTAAAAAAAATTTACTCTCTATGTCTTTTAGAATAATTTCAGATTTAAAGCCTTCATAGTAAATATTTTACACTTATAGTTCTTTACAATAAAGGTCTTTTAAGTTCGTGTGTGCTTCAATTGAGATTAAACTTTTTTTTTTTCAATAATTTTAAGTGCATATTTGCCCGTCCTAAATAGTGATACTAAACATTAAAGACAAATTCACATTTCACTATTATGTTTTTATTTTAAAAAAACTAATAACACATACTAAAGAAAGCTTTACTCAAGTTTTATCTAATTTTTAATTAGTGAGATAAGAATTTTAAAATAGTTTAACGTTAAAAGAGATTAACTTCTTTAAGAAAGAATTGTGCACAAAATAGTCCATTAAGAAAATTAAAAAAAAAAAAAAACCATGACTATATAAGTATGTATTTTTTGGACATGTTTTGATCGAATATTAGTTTACTTAAATAAGTGAAGAATAGTCATATGAAAACATATTAGCATATGTTTGGATTATAGTTAAATTTTGGATCAATTTAATCTATTAATTTTTGTTATAAATTGGATTTCAGTTAATAATAAACTTGCTTAATTGTAATTTTATTTGAAAACATTTTATATAGTAAGTAAATTTTATTATCAATACAATTCATTCAATATAGAAATAATTTTGTTCATTTCCCTGCAAACAGAAATTTAAAATATAAATCAAAATATAAACATTTTGTTCATTAATCTAAATTTTTTTTGTCCAACACTCTTAATGCGAAATTTTAGTAGTAAATCAAAGTCTAATATTTTTTCTAGGGATTTCTTTACAAGTAGTGCTCGTTGACTGTTTAAGTTGGCCTCTTATTGCTCATTTCTAAATTATTAATATCCTAGCTTTATTAAAAAAAGTTGTTACACTTTAAGTAGTTTATGATAATAAATCTTTGAATATTTTAATTAGATGAAGAGCTTTTGTCATTGATTTGAGTTCATTTTTAATATAAAGGTTTTTTTGAATTTATTTTATTATATTAATTTAATGTACTTAAAATTTGCTTCATAGAATACTTTTTTTTCGTTTTGGAGAATTGATTTAATCACACAAAAAAAATGATTTAATGGCATCATTAAAACTATAAATTAATGGCATCACAAAAAAAAAATATCAATGATTTAATCTAAGTAAATTCTTAACACAAAGAAATATGAGAATGTGTTAAAATATTTTAATTAAATATTGATAATTAAAAATATTATTTTATTTAAAAAATTAAAAGGGCTAATAAAAATATTGAATGAGTCATGTCAGTGAAAACAAATAATAAACTAATGAAAATAGAATAACTAAAGACTATTGTCTAATTTTTATTATATAAAAGATTGCATGAAACATCAATCAACAAGTTGTAATGCATTATGAATGGTTGTCTGATTGATTCAATGATATGATTAATTCTGTAGTTTGGAATTTATGAAATTGTGAGATTTATAGAATATTTTTAGAATGAAAGACGTTAAAAGCAAGAATTTGCATGAGATTCAATTTTTTTTTTCTACCCATTTGATCTCTTCTATATTTCTTTTTAAATTTGGAAATAATTTTCATTCTTCACAAGATCCAAACTCTTAACATTTTCAACAAAGATTTATTTATCATGAATTTTTTTAAAAAAAATTTATTTACGCATAAACTATATTTTTTAAATATGTATTATAGTCTGTTTATCAATGTATATATTGTACACAGTTATTTGCTCTTACATCTTTTAATCAGTGTATATTTCAAATTGTATCTTTTAAATGATAAATTTAAATATTTGGTATTAAGTTTTTACTAAAAATATAAGCATAAAATTTTATATAACTTAATACGTTACAACTAATTAATAAATATAATTAATTTTTTCGTTAATTCTAATATATATATATATATATATGTGTGTGTGTGTGTGTGTGTGTGTAAAAGTAACCGATTTCAACCTTATATATATTTTTTATTTTATTTAGTGAACCCAAATTTTTTTCAATTTTCTATTTATACCCTCTATTTTTATTTTTCAATAATTACCACAAGATATAATTTTTAAATTAAAAAAAAGATAAACTAAAAATATGATAAATTATTAAAAAAAAATATCAGAATCAAATATCTAAAAGATAAAAAGAATAAAATAAATTTTTTAAAAAATTTTAGATTTATATATAAAATTTAAAAATTATTAAAATTAAAATATAAATATAAATATTATTTTAAATTAACATAAAATTAATATATTTTAACACTTTAATACATAATCATCGTAGCCGTCTAACCAATTTCTTTAATTGCATTGAAAAATTAATATATATAAAATAAAAAAGAGGTGGCAGGTCCTCGTGGGCCAGTGGTGGGACCCCGTCTGTCACCATGCGCGGCTCAGATATCTTTTTTAGTTAATTAATTTATTTGGGGTAAGATTTATATCAAAAAATATTTTTAAAAAACATGTTTTCTAATGATAATAATTATTTAGGTGAATTTTTTTAATAATATAATTTTTACTTATTAAAAAATTATTCAATTATATATTTCTAATTTTTCTAAAATGAAAACTTATCCAAATATCTTAAACGTATATTAATTTTTGTAAAAAAAAAAATATGATGAATAATATACTTCTTAAACTTTTTATTTTCATCTATTAATTTTAGGTTTCAATATCAAAATTTAATTTAAATTTAAAAGGCTACTGTTTTATATTGTCCAAATATACTTGTGTGTGTGTATATATGTATATAATAGTTATTATATTATACAAGTAATAATAATATTTTTTTTTTGCCAAAATTGATGTAATTGTAATTTATCTTTCATTTATAAAATAATTATTATAGTGTATGAATTGATTTCGTGACAGTGAAGCATAACTAATTCACAGTAGGATAAAAAATCATATGATTTGAAAATTTTAAGATAAAGAGAGAATAATTTATTTATTTATTTAACAAGTAGTTAAATAAATCAAAATAATACTTATCCTTTTATATTTCACTTTGATACAAAACGCTGCTAAAATGTTGACAAAATCTAAATGTATATAACTATCGATTAACAATCAAGTACGATTTTATTTGTACAAAATACAAGAATGATTTAAATTAGAATAATTTAAAATTTTAAGTTGAGAGACTTTTTTTGATTATTTTATTTAATAAATTATATATATACGACTGTGACATTCCACATCCTCAGCTTCAGCACAGATCAAGGGTGGAGCGCAACGTGGCGGTGCCTCCGGGCTCGGAATTTAATATATGTGGACACGCAAAAACAAAAGACAAAAAACCGAAGCTTATTTTTATTTTTTTATAATAAAATAGTATTTTAATCCTTATTTATTAATTTATTTTCAATTTAGTCCCCAATCAACTGATTATTCTCAATTAATTTTTCACTGTATTTTAATCTTAATTTAATCTTCTATTACCAAAATATTATTACATTTAGCATTTTAATTTTTTATTAAATTTAAATTAAGTATATTATTATTCAAATTAGTGAAAAATTAAATTGAAAATGAATTAGTAAGTAGAGAATCAAAATTAAAAAAATCAAAAAATTAATAGATTAATTTAAAAATAATTTGACAAGTGAATGATTAAATTAGGAAGACCAAATTAAAATTTATTGATGAATAAAGAATTAAAAGAGTATTTACTCTTTTTTTTTTTTAATGTTGCCTCCGTCCAAGCAAAAAAGATAAATCCTTGCCTCATCATCCAATCTGACAAAAAAAATAATATTTAAAATCTATGAGTAGGTTAAATTATTTTAATGGAAAAAATTAATTTATTTTAAAGACATCTTTTAGGCGCATATCCCATGATAAACATGATAACTTAGGTTAAAAAGAGATTGGCATGCGATTAGTGCGTTGAAACAATAAAATTAAAATAAAATAACCCTTATTATCAACTAATGTACCAGAAAAGAAAAATCAGAAGTCACACAAGAAGATATACAATTTTTCATTAATAATTTGGCTTTAGGTTTTTAGTAGCAGCAGTAATGTAAAATCTACATTAAAAATGTAGATAATTAAATCTTAATCTAACAATATATTTTAAATTTAATTTAAATAAAAAATATAGGCGATTAAATTTTAATTTAATAACGCACATTTTTAATGCAAATTTTGCATTAATACAACTGATTTATTGACTCTAAAATTAGAAATTTAAATGTGCCGTATCAATACAAGAGAGTATTTCTTGAAGATCATTTGAGAAGAAAATATCATGGACAATGATACTTTAACTATAATAATACTAATGATAATAAATAAAATCTGCATATGATTTTTTAATTATAGTTTAATTATACAAGTTAGGTGCAAAAAATTTCAAACGTAAAATATAATTTCTTAAACTACAACATAATCTGATAATGTTATATATCAATTAAGAGCAACGTTTAAAATTTAGGTGATTGTTACATTATATTTAATGTCACAAATTTATTATTGAAATAGCACCACAGATAATTTATTTATCTAAATACTTGAGGTTTATATGAGAAGTGTAAATTTAAAATACCTTAAAAGGAATTTAATTTTGACTAATACACAAAGCTAACTAAAAAATATTTGAAAATTAACAAAATTTATTATTTGAAGTATGCACAGAGTAATGTAGAAATTCACTTCATGACAATAAAAAGAATGAGCTTACATTCATAATCTCTATAATTTATATTTATCCATTTATCATAAACACAACATTTTAGATTAAAAATAAATATAATGCCCATTGGGAGACAACAATGAACTTTGATTTAAGCAAGAAAAATATAATTGCACATCTAATAAGCATATTTCATTAACAATTAATCAAATTTCTAGAAGGTTAAATGATTTTTTTTATTTGTATGTAAATTACATATTTTTTTTTAAAGAAAATTATACTATTATTTTAAAATAAAAATATCGTTTATTTGCCTTTCTTACCAAAAACATACGTTACAATAAAATATTTCTTTCATTAAAATACTCTTCTATTTATTTTTTTTTTGGCCAACCTTATAATTATTACTTATATAATATGCATTGATTAAGAATTTGTCCAATATAAATAGTCGTTTATCAAGATCTAAAAAATTGTAAAATTATAGTTGAAAAGTAAATAATTAATGGCTACATAAAAACATATTCACAATATAGTTTTTTAAAGATTAACCAATTAAAGTGTAATAATTAAAAAACTAATGATAAAGATGTGTATATAATGGCTATGAAAACTAGTAATTATAAGAAAGCATTATATAATATAAGCATTATTCTAAACATATAATAAGAAAGGACTAGATCCATATAGATGTTTGGTACACAATTTTTTAATTAAAACATAAATAATAGTTTTATTAACTAATAATAATGTATAATTTAATTTATAATAAAATAATCATAATAACTATACACATATCGTAATATAATTTAAAAGTTAAACATTCATCATATTTAATTAAATAATAATATAAAAAAATATAAATATTTGTGTATAAATTTTTTCTAACAAAAATATGAATCATATATAATTCACTAAATTTATATCATATCTTAGATATTATATGTTGTTATAAAAACTTTGTTCTATACTTTTTTTTGGGGTTAGGTGTCTTATCCTTTATTAGTGGGCATAAGTTATACAATACAAAAATATACACAAATAAGGTGTAAAACACCATATTAACTCTTTACTTATGAGTTTAAATTTAATTCAGTCACTTAATAATTTTTAGTTTTAATTTTGCCTTTTATTTATGAGTATTGTTTTAATTTAATTTTTTACTTATAAGTCTAATTTTAATTTGTTCCATCATTAACATAAATATTAATACATTTAACCTTTAATTTTTAACTAAAGTTAAAATTATATATACAAATATTCATATTAATAAGGAACTAAATTGAGACTAGACTTATAAGTGAAGAACTAAATTAATACTTAAATTTATTTAAAATTAAATTAAAAATAAATTAATAAGTGAGAGATCAAAATAATATTTTACTAGAAAAAAGAGATTTATTATAAATAATTGCAACTTTTAAAGATTTTTCATATTCAAATTTCTAGTTTTATAATTTTTAATAAAGGAAAAAAGTATGAAAAAAAATTCAGGAAAGTATATGTAATTATTTTGTTTGAAAACTTTATATTATTTGTGCAAATACCGTATGAGATTGTTCGCCCAAAAAAAAAAAAGAGTATGAGATGGCATTGGTATTATTTCTACAAATAATTCAGTGTCCACATGCTGGACTATGTAGTGGGTACGAAAGAATCTAAAACGGATTGGATATGCATCGGATACAAAGAGTGTGAGAGAACGATTGTCAGAAAATATATATCGAAATTGAAAAATCTCAGGGAGAAATAGCAAGACGCTAACACATACAGTGTCACCCCGAAAATTTAGAGAGAGAGAGAGAGAGAGAGAGAGAGAATGTGAAGAAATTTCTAACGGTTGATAGGAGTGCGAGCAAGCAGTTCACTCCCTCTGATCCTTTTTTTTTTTTGAAGGAAAATTATTCATATATTGAAACTGAAAGCTGAGTAAAATGCAAGGGCAGGGGTTCGAGATTGATCAGAAAAGCTTGCAGGTGAGTTTGTGTTTTCTTCTTTGGATGATATGTATGAATTTTGTGAATTCTTGGATTTGATGGGTTTTTATATTGATTTATTTGAATTTATGCTGTTAATATTGTAAAGTTTGGTTGATTCGAGGTTTGAATGTTAAAAGCATTAGATCTGATCAATCTTAAATAACTGCTCTTTTCGAAATATTGTTTAATGTTTCTTTACTGATTGCTTTTGTGTTTATTCCTTTATGCTAAGTTTTCTGGGGTTTTCACCTTGTATGTTAAATTGTTATGGGCATCACTCTTCGTGTATGCAGATTCTCACTTTGGATGTGTTATTAATGAATTCTTGTAGGTTGATAGTTGGTTGGAGGAATTCGGAAGCACCGGGGCAAAATATCCGGAAGGCAGCAAATAGTGATACTTGCGATAGTTGTGAAAGTCAGTCATGGCATCTGCTAGCCTTGGAAATGGTGGGGTCGGCAGTTCCAGGTCTGTTAATGGCTTCAGAGGTTCATCTAGTTCGGTGGATTGGCTTGGGAGGGAGATGCTTGAGATGAGGTTGAGGGACAAGGTGGACCATGATGAGGACAGAGTGAGTTGCTTTTAACTATTGGTTGTCCTTGTTTCAATTTTTTTTTCTTGAAGTTCTCTATAAAGCATTTCTGCTCGTGTAATGAGTCTGGGTCCTCTCCCAAATGGGTATTTGGCTATTTGCTATTGTGATCGATCAGTTGCAGACAGCAGAGTGGTTTTGAAGTGACTCATGTACAGTAAGGGCGCGTCATTCAAAAGCATATTGAAGTTGAAATTGACTGTCTTTCGAAATTCAGTTTTTTCTAGTTTTTCTTGGTTTTACTTCAATTGTTTTGAGTTGTCATTATTTTGAATTTGCAGGAGAGTGAGCCTGACATCATTGATGGTGTGGGTGCTGAAACAGGACAAGTGATAAGAACCAGCATTGGTGGTCGAAATGGCCAATCTAAGCAGGTGAAAAGAAACTTTTTGGTTCTTTGGTAATAGAAAACTCTTGTGGTTATGCCAACTAGTTCAACTAGTAACAACTTCCTCAACAATTGTTTTGAATTCACAGAATGTCAGTTACATAGCAGAACACGTTGTTGGAACAGGCTCTTTTGGTGTTGTTTTTCAGGTGAGGCGGAACCCCATAGTTTGCGCTTGATATATTTTGAAAATGGCATGAAATTAATTTACAATATTCTGATTTTCCCTTCTTTATTCTTCTATCAGGCAAAATGCAGAGAAACTGGAGAGATTGTGGCCATAAAAAAGGTTCTCCAGGACAAGCGCTACAAAAATAGGGAGTTACAGATTATGCAAATGCTGGATCATCCGAATATTGTTGCCCTTAAGCATTGTTTCTTTTCAACAACTGACAAAGAAGAGCTTTACTTGAATCTTGTACTTGAGTATGTTCCTGAAACTGTTAACCGTATTGCAAGGACTTATAGCAGGATCAACCAGCGGATGCCTTTAATTTATGTTAAGCTTTACACCTACCAGGTATGTAGGTTCTAGCCTCTGTAGGGAAAGGTCAGGAATGATACTCCCCCTCTCCCTGAAGATTGCCATGGTTACAAATAACCCATTAAATGAGGATGTTATAGCAAAATATATAATTATCCCTTGAAAAGATATCTCATATCTTCGAAGCCCTACTTATTATTATTTTTTGGCTAAATTGCACAAGACTCTCCTGAACTTTAGGTTATGTGCAAATAATCCCCCTGAGCTTCAAAACTTGATAACAAACCCCCTTAAACTTGAGATTATGTGCATATAATACCTGATCTTAGTTATTTAGTTGTTTTACTAACAAAAGTATGATAAATAGGGAGGATTTTTTAACATGACCCCAAAGTTCAAGGGGGTTATTTGCACTTAACCCAAAGTTGAATGGAGTTATTTATACAAAGAGTTAAACTTCAAGGGGGTCCATTCAACATTGATGGGGCTATCTGCATATATTTGAAACTTTAATGGGGTTCATTGTCAAGTTTTAAAGGTCAGAGGTCTATTTGCATGTCATCTAAAGTTGAAGGGAGTCTTATACAATTTAGCTTTTTTCTTTTCTAATCATGTTTGTTAGCCATAGATGGCCTCATTTTGAACAGTTCTAATTACATTTTCATTGGAGAATCCATTTGGTTAAGATTTATGTATCTCTACGTATAAAGATGTCTTTTTTTTAAAAAAAAAAAAACAGAACAGCTCTTGAAAGATGAAAAATTATAGTAGACATCGATTTTGTATTTGGAAAATAATTTGGAAGAACAGAATCTGGAAACTCAATAACCATGTGTTCTGCACATTCTAAAAATCTAGTAACTTTTTCTTGCCTTATTCATGTTGTTTTCTCCTGAATTTGGTTGCAGATTTGCAGGGCTCTTGCATATATACATAATTGCATTGGAATATGCCATCGCGACATCAAACCTCAGAACTTACTTGTGAGACATCCATTTGAGTTTTTGCTTTCTTTCTTATAATGAAATGTTAGGATGACTTCATCCTCATATATCTGTGTGAACAAAATCAACTTCATTACTGCTCAAAAGATTTTCAATTTAATTTAATCATTGAGTGATGTCATTGAAACTTTTCTTAAGTTTATCTTGTAATGGATGGTTTCATAATACTAGGTTTATGTTGGACAACTATTATGATCCACGTCACATTTTATGCACCCCTGTAGTCCTGTTTCATGGTTTGCTGATTAAAAGTTATGGAGGCTGGATTATTTGGATTGTAATCGCTCAAGGAAGCAACTCATGATAGATGCAAAGATTCTTTTTCCTGCCCTTCGCTTAAATAGAAAGTTCTAACTTTGATTGCCTTTTAATTCTCCCTGCCCCAGCAGTGTTGTTTTAGGGTCCTTCTTTAATGTAACAGATATATGGGGTTTTCCTACAAACTTATACCATAATTAGGAAATTATGGCGGTGCTGAATAATTGTCATGCTGAGGATTGTCCGTGTAAATCTGTTTTAACAACTGAGTTTATGAGGGCTGACCATCTTGTTGAGCTAACCTGATGGCTGAGGGATGTTTCAATTTCTTTGTTTCTTGTGTTTGTGCTTTGGTATATAAGTGATTGAAGGGGAGGAAGGAGCAGAGCTAAGAAAAATGCCCTGGGACCACCACATGAGAAGTCTGACTTCTTGTTAAATTTATGAGATTTCTGAAACAATTAAATATATCATGTTCTTCCTTCTCTCACAATGTGAAAACAAACTAGAAGATTTACCCTTTGTTTGCTCAGTTAAGTGGTTGGAGTAGAGCCTTACTTGAAAAGGGATAACCTTTTCCTAGGATATTTACGAGCCTTCTGCTCATTGTCTTTTAGAAATGACTATGACTTAATGTTTTGCTTCATCTACAGAAAAGATGGTTGAAATTGTGAATGTATACAAATACATTAATGGATACTTGCATTGAGTATTGATTTCCATTTTCTTTTGTGAACTTGTGATCAAATGCATGCTTGCTCATGTCAGGTGAACCCACATACACATCAGCTGAAACTTTGTGATTTTGGAAGTGCAAAAATGTTGGTAAGATATTAAGCCCACCCGACTAGTGATTGATGGAAGCTTTTTGTACCTCAGCTAAAATTTTATCCATATTTTATATCATCAGGTGAAAGGAGAACCAAATGTTTCTTACATCTGTTCAAGATACTATCGGGCTCCAGAACTTATTTTTGGTGCTACTGAGTATACAACTGCCATAGATATATGGTCAACTGGATGTGTAATGGCTGAATTACTTCTTGGACAGGTCATTTGATACTCGAATAAATATGCGAAAACAATTTTTGTCATTTAAAATTTTTTATGTCTTCTTCCTTTTCGCTAAAATTCAAATTGTTTTACAGCCTTTGTTTCCGGGAGAAAGTGGAGTTGACCAACTAGTTGAAATCATAAAGGTGAGGGTTATTATTCTTTAGTCATTAGGGCTTGTTATTGCATTCTCCTCTTGACCATATCTTATAAAGGAGATGGATTTGGCTATCTTGTAATTATGTTATAATTGAATGAATAAATTTTTAATTTTTTTATATTTGACTCTATCTATAATTAATTTAGTTGGATCATCAGGAAATGATAAGGGAGAATTTTATCTTGTTTGTTGTTCATTGATTTCCAATATTGTATATATAGCTGCATTTTATTCTTGATTATCTCTTTGTGTTTTGAGCTAGCATTAATAAAATAGCGTAAAAAAAAATGCCTTTATAAACACTTGTTGGTTTGTCATTGTTCGTATGTTATTAGCAGTTACATGGTTCACCTATGACTTGGAGTCCCTAAAATTTATAATTTAATTGGATTTTTCTTTCAGGTTTTGGGAACTCCAACCAGGGAAGAGATAAAGTGCATGAACCCTAATTATACTGAATTTAAGTTTCCTCAGATAAAACCTCATCCGTGGCACAAGGTGTCATCTCTTTTTTTATTGTTCCTTTGCTTAAATCCATTTAATTTACTATGAATACTCTCAATAATTCAATATTTAAATTAAAACTCTTGCTAATTCTTTGCCAAGGTGAGCTAGATACTATTTGAGCTTGTACTATATATATCATTAAATACATATTTTTCTGCATGTTTCATTTGATGGCATCATGCATGCTTTTCCTCCGGTGTTAACAAGTGATAGCCAAAGCTAGCTGATTGAGCTGTTGTTAGAATTAATTTGAATATCGCCACTTGTCAGAGAGATGTGATTGTGAAGCATAATCCCTAGCTCCCCCTCCCCCCTTTTTTAACTCTAATTCTTTTTTTTCTAGAGTTGTTATTGGTTAAGAAAATAGGAGGTATACAGCATGACAAAGCCATGGCAGTAAAGGAGTAAGGCTATTAATTTCAGTCAAATGATGCATGCTAAAAGAGGATTAAATTAATATGGCTAAGCTATGATGGCCTTACATAGTGTGGATCAAGATCCGTAAACAGGATCAAGGAATAAGTTGATATCTTTGTTGAGTATGAGAGTTGTTTGCCAAACAGCGGCTTTACTTGATTCAGCATGGGATTGAATTAGTGTTGAATCTTGATGAATGTGTGGACCTATATGAATAATGCCAGATTAGTGTCAGATAATGTGTCTTACAGACAATTCCTACTCCAGAGATGTTAAGATGGTATAACTCTTTGTGTTCAAGTTGAGAGAGTTGTTATAGGTTGCATTCTTGAAAAGTGATTGCAGTTGCCAATGGTTTGAATGTTTTGGTTGAGTCAATGTTGTTATAAATTACTCTTTTATGTATATAGATATGAATTTACCTATATTGAGCATGTGCAAGTCACTGTAAAGGTTCTGTGCATGCTTTAATATACGTTGCTTCAAAAGAGTATTCTTTGCATGAGGAATTTAGTGTGATATCATCCTAATCCGACAGGTCTTTCAGAAGCGTTTACCCCCAGAAGCAGTGGACCTTGTCTGTAGGTTCTTTCAGTACTCTCCGAATTTGCGATGCACAGCTGTGAGTTTTGACTCTCCATTTTCTTACTGTGTTTTTTCTGTAGTGGTCTTGGAGCTAGAATAATTTTATAATGTTTGATGCTCACCATAGCATTGTACTGCAGTTGGAAGCTTGCATTCATCCTTTCTTTGATGAATTGAGGGATCCAAACACCCGCCTTCCTAATGGCCGCCCACTTCCTCCTCTTTTTAATTTTAAAGCTCCAGGTGAGTTTGTACACTACCTGACTGATCAGCATAATCTAACCTTGCAGTTCTTTGGTAGAGTCCCCTTTTTTTGTAATAATTTTATTTTTTTAGGAAGCAGAATGCCAATAATAATAGAATTTGCTTCCATCATTCACATAGGTTGTCAATAGATTGTGACCTGTGAATTAGAAAGTGGAAACGAGGGAAAAAAAAGGGTTACTATCCCTAGATTTGGGTCAGGAAGATAAAGAACACTGTGCATGATACAAACTCCGAATGCAGTCCATTGCAGATAACCTATAGTAACAATAAAGATGTGCCTTGTGCTGATGTAAGGCATCTAGGCACAGGAGTCCATGTGGTTGTCTACATCGATCTAATGAGAGAATTTTTGCATCTCCCCTACCCCCTTTCATTCTACATCTTGATAGACCTAAAGATGAGCCGCATGTTTTCAATTTTGCACTTGCTATTATTTTACCATTAAATTTCCTGTTTATGAAGCATTATTCCCCACTTCACCCGCTAATGAGTTCCAGAACCTCCACAGAACATGTAAAACTTTCAAAAGACAGTTTTTGTTGAGGAATTATTGCATCTAAACATTGATATTTACCTTATATGTTGCTGGCAGAGCTCTCCGGTATACCACCTGATGTGATCAATCGTCTTATTCCAGAGCATGCTCGTAAGCAGAACTTATTTATGGCTTTGCACACCTAGAAACTTTTACCAATCTCTCTCTCTCTTTTTCCCCCTACTACTCGTCAATTGTTAGCAGGTTGTAAATTATCAAGTGCATCTGTGAAACAATGCCACCGAAAGAGTTCCTAGGATATAATATGGAAAATTGCAGTTTTTGAATTCTCGCTCAAGAGACCACTTTGTCATGTATATTTCACACACTTCACTGATGATTTTAGTAATATAGCAGATATGAGGATCTATATAATGTATATTTGTACCTGTTGTGTTGTTTTAGTTTCTATAAACTTTTGATTATGTTTATTGTTTCCTCCTGTGCTTTAGGAGAACATGATGTGTATTTTGAAGATGTAATCTCTTTTTTGTTTGCTTCTTTCCTTGGGGCGCACCACTCCTCTTTGGGTTGGTGCATTTTGTATTGTACTTCAAAAGTGTTCTAGAAAAATCAAACTTAAAAGTTGATAAAGAGAGATATTATTTTCTTTTTACTATTGGATTTATCCTTTGAGATTCCCTTGTTAATCTTTTGGTGTAACGAAAAAATAAATTTCGTGAAGTTAAATTTAAATAACATAAAATTTATTTCATTAAAAGAAAATTTAATGATTCAATTTGTAAAAAAAGTATATTAAGCACATTATAGAGTTGATAAAATTAAAAATAAAACATTAAGGAGAGATTAGATTAGCAAGTATAAGGTCTAACAATAAGATTTAATAGAATAAAATTAGATAAACTTTTATGAATAAGTTCCATAATCATTATGGATACAATGGTCTAATTAAATCAAAGAAAATTTGATTAATAATAGTGATAGTTGTATTTAGTGGAGTTGACGGTTTACGAGAGTTTGTGTGTACTATACATCTAAATTGTATAAATTTATACATTTTTTACTAATTGCTTGAAGCCTACAATTCTGTATAACCATTATACTGTGTTTGCGTAACATTTGATAGTACATTGCATTAAAAAAAGAAAAAAGCTTATCTCTAAATCTCCGAATGATTTAAGTGGATTCTAAATCTTGTGCTGACATTAGAGGTCCTGCTTCACTAGAATGGATTATCTTCAGTAATTGGATAATTAAGATAAATAAAACAATAGTTTTTTAATTAATTTAATATTAATAAAAATTATAAAATATTATTATTTTATATTTTTTGACTACTGGAAATTTTCCTATTACAGGAGAAAATCTGAGCTCCTTGCTTCACCACATAGCAATGGTCCTTCCATGATGTCGAATAGCAGAAATTTGATGAACCTTAAACATTACTGAATCTGAATTCTCTAAAGTTGATGTCTATCAACTGCAAAAAATAGTTGAAATTTTTTTTCAAAAATCACAATTAAAAAAATTAAAATAACCAAGCGTGGTTATAATTTTTATATAGACTGCAACTATACTAATTGTAAATAATCCAAATCAAAACATCAATAATGACTTAATAAGCATGTACCATCTTAATTCTTAATACACCCCATGACACAAGGTTTTTGCCTTAAATAACATACCTTTTTCTAGTAGTTCAAATATAATTTTTTTTTTCTTTTTCTATTTCACCCTGTAAATTCAGAGTTTATTTGAACCAAGATAGCAGAATGGTTTACAGTAGAGTGTGGGATAAAATTTCAAACTTCCAACCTTGCAATCTCTTATGAACTTTTTGTCAATTATGGTAATCCCTTATATATGTAAAGTAATAATGTATATTTGACATATCTTATATGTTCGTAGGGGCATATGAAACTGAAAAAAAAATTATAGTTAAGGACTATAAATTTAAAATATTTACTATAAAGACCCTTAAATTTTAATATTCTTTTAAATGACTTAGAGTTCCAAATTTTTTTTTTTTTAACACTATAAAAGATTTTTTCTTGGAACTCTGAAATTCTATCATGAAACTCTTCTAATAAGTATTCCTAAAGTTTTAAGAAAAGGTCCTTTAGAATAAAAAATATATATATATTCCGTAAGTTCTTTAGAATAATTTTAAACTTTGAAAGTCTTTCAGGTTGGATTTGTCGGATTTAGTGGCAAATACATAGTAAGAGATTTTAAATTCAACCTTGTTCCATCATGCATTAAAAAATAAAATAAAAGATTTAAGAAGATCTAACCAAAATAGTTATTTAAGAGTTTGCTCAATAGTTTTTGTAATATGAATATAATAAAGGAGGTCTTTGAATAATTTATATATGACTTCTATTAGAGGGGGAGCTAGGATCTTGAATAAGTGGGAGCAAAAAAATTTTTTGAAAAAAATTTAATATTTTATTTTAAATATCTTAGATTGTTTAAATAAAGTTCTTTCATTTACAATTTTGAATTAAATTGAATAAGATTAATTTCCTAACAATATCTTAATTTTTTAAAATTTAAAAATAAATTTAATTTTAAATAAGTATTATACAATGTATTACTCTTCATATTAATATTAACTTTACTATTTAAATATTTGAAAAGATATTTGTATCTACTTACTACTATAATGTATAACAAGAATATACTTAAAAATATATATTATTTAACAGTAACATAATGGTTCAATAAACAACTCAAAATAGAATTATGAAGAAAGTAAAAAAGCATTATGATAAAAGATTAAAATTTATAACTGTCAATTTGCCAAAAATAAAATATATTTATAGAACATTATAAATATTATTTTAGTTAATATTTCAAAAAATTGTACAAAAATTTTAAGGAAAATTGTTTAGGTGATAAAGTATTAAAATTTATAACCGTTAATTTGCTAAAAAAAAGTATTTTTATAGTGTATTATAAATATTATTTTATCTAAACTTTAAAAAAAAAATTTCAAAATTTTTAAAGAAAATTGTTCATTGTCTAGTTAAAAATAACATATTGACACTTCAATATAATTACATTATACTCAATGATTGTAAATTTCTATTCACAGAAACGTATCAAATATTTAGACATAAATTAAATATAAAATTATGTACCTAGTATATATGTGAGTCTAATAAATTTAAATTAATATATTAAATAATAAAATAAAATAACATAATTCAACTATAAAAGAAAATATTAATTTAAGTTATTTAAAATTATCAAAATATATAGGGTATAAATTTATAATTTAATACCATATAAATTAAAAACAAAAATTGAGACTTCCATACAGAACCAAAGGAAACTAATAATTTTCCATTTGTGTTGGCCCCCTCGCATTCAATAAGAATGTGTTTTATAGTGATGTCATTTCATTTTATACTTTAGTGGCATGCAAATTAGTGCAAGTTCATTTCTCTTTCTTTGCAAGTTTGATGGTAAAGCAACCTTTTTGTGTCTCAATTTTTGGATCTATTTTTGAATATTCTTACTTAGAGTAAAATATATATTTTTTCTCTTATTACAAAATTATTATTTTAATTTTCTATTTATTGTAATATTTAAAATAACATTCTATTTAATAAAAAATATTATATTTGATATTTTATTTTTTTTAAAAAAATCTATTTAGTTCCTTAAATTTAAAATTAATTTTTTTAAAAATAAAAAACTAAGTGTGATATTTTTTAATAAATAAAAGATTATTTTAAGTATTATAATGAGTGAGGAATTAAAATAATACTTTTGAGATAAATAAAAGACAAAAAAATATTTTTCTCTTTTGCATTTCAAAGCTCCCTTTTGCTGAAAATGGCAATGTGACAATATCGGAGACTTATAAAAAATATTCAGTTATTACATTTTATACTTTTCTTCAATACAATTTTTTATGATAATGACAGAAATTATTTTACATTTACATTTCACATGTTACATTTTAATAAGATTTTCCTTTTTTTTCATTTGGGCATGCGACCTTGCATTCAAATCACGGCTCTTCGTTCTTGGAAGCGTTACGATTAATGTAAAATATTTTTGTTTCCTAATCATCATTAATGAGGGTTTATTTGTAAAAAACAGTAATATAAATTTTCTTTTAGGTTTTAATTTTGCTTATGAGTATCAATTTAAATTTGAATTTTTAAGGTCTCATAAAAAATCAATACAAAGTTCAATTTTGATTATATATGGATTGATTATGGGTTTTCGATTTTCCCATGTTAATCAATTTCAATTTCATATATATTATAAAAAAAGATAACGACAAGCTGGAATTTTTCGCAGCATGGGAAAGGATGAAATATACATCATATGTGGTGTGATATAGAAATATATTATATATATACAAAATCATTTCATGAATATGTTGAATTATTTTATAAAATAAATAAAATATTGTGAATTAATATTAATTTATTATTAGGTCAATTCATTAGGTTAATCAATTAATTAAGCAACTAAATTTTGACATAAACCAAAAATGAATTGGATCTTAGTTAGTTGTAGATAATTAGTAGTAGATTAGATTATCCAAGCCCATTAGATAAAGGGTCTAACCTGCAATATAAATTTTGTCATTAATGTTCCTATCATATTGCTGACTGAGAGGATAAGAGTAGGTTATTCTATAAGGATATTCAACTTTAGAATTTGAGTAGTTGATAAATGGAAAGTTATCGTTTTAAAATAATTCAACAATTATTTTTTATTTATTAAAAACATATAAGTATTTTGAACCTGCAATAACTTCCCATATTCTGAGGACTCACTTAAAAACTCCTTTTGGTTTATTCATCTCCCACTATGATATAGAACTACATTTTTTTAATGGGTATTAGAATCGCTTGAAATTTCATTTTCTTTTTCCTTTTCCATGGGCTATTTAGTCAAATATATATATATATATAGTCAAATATTTGATGGTTTATGTGGGTTATTTTTTGGATAGTATGTAAACTAATTCTTCCCCTTCAATAATTCAGCAAATCAATAGGAAAATCTTTAAAATAAATTTGGGGCTTATCTTCATCGAAGGATTTCAAATACATTCACACAATTTAAATTTTTAAAAAAATTGCAAAATTTCTTCGGCTTCCATGTGCAAGCTGTGCGAAAACCTTAGTTTCTTCAATCAAAATTCATCCCAATTTGGCGTTGATTGTCGAAATTGTTTGAAAGGATCGATATATTATTAAAAAACGAACAAAATGGTACCAATCTTGTTTCCTGAGGCTACGTATTTAGTCGGGTTAGGTGTAAAGTCTGAAATTAGGTCGGGTTGACTTGTTCAAAGGTTGAAGATGATGACCAAGCATGTTGAGCAAAGCCCACGCGCACCCTCGCACTTTCCTATTTTTTGGTGATTTTTCATAAGTTTTTTAAGCTTTGGAAATAGGAGTTTTAAAATTTCTTGGAGATTTAGGGCTTTAAAATAGTATGTAACTATGTTGTTTATGACTTGATAAATTTTTTGTACTGATAAACATAGTGAGGAACTTCATGCTGAGTTCACTCTCCCTGATAATGTATGAATAAATTAAAATAAATTTATTTGCATAATAAGTTAATTTCATTACTATTTTTTGTTTTGAAATTAATCTATGAATAATAAAGGTACTCTATCTAGTGGTTGAGTGTCCATCTATCGTTAGCCTAGCCATGATGGTATCAAGTTTGAAGCCCTTCTTATTGATGTAATTATGAATTATGAACTCATAATTATTGGAATTTACCCTTAAATGATTGTTAAGGGTAAAATTAGCCACCAAGTAATGCCTAGAGAGTTTTGTTCATATTAACAATGGATATGCCTTATTGATGTGATATTACTAATATAATATTGTGAATTATGCCACTTTATGGCTTATTAGCAACATTATTTAATTGATATTTTTCGTAGTTGCCTATAGCCTATCAATATGAAAACTATGAATGCATTTTTGCATGATTCTTTTCATGAGTTAAATCCATTTGACATGAATGAGTTTTTTCTTGGTTTATTGTAGTCTGGGACCATTAAGTGGGATTGCAATAAACAAACTTGTATATAGTTGCATAAACTGAGTTTATGAAAGAAGCTTTGTTTCATAATTATATTGCTTTGACATAATTAATATTTATTGTTTTTGGCTTTCTCAAATTTTGCTTTCTAACAACTATCTTCAGTGAAAACTTATAATTGGACAAACTATGACAAATGGAGTAAGTCCTTGGACATATACTTGACAATCACTAAGGAGGATATAGTTCAAAGAGTCTCAAGACTAGCAAAGCCCACAACTGAGTTAAGTGCTGCTGAAAGAATTTATTATAATAGGTGACATGAATCAAATAGGATTTACCTGACGGTTATGAAATTCACCATTGATAAGACCATCAGACAAAACATTCCTAAGAAGAATATTGCCATAGAGTATCTAAAGGCTATTGGTGAAAAATTCAAGAAATTTGAAGAGACTGAGAAAGTGTATTATTTTCACTACTGGATAATATGTTATATGATGGGTTCTTTGGTGTGCACAAGCATATGATGAAGCTTATTAACTACAATAAGTTGAAATCATATAATGTAGATTTAAGGGATAGTTACTTGGTCTACAGAGTGTTACAATCTCTCCTTGTCAAATATGGGATCCTCATGACCACTTATAATTTTCAAGAAGCTGAATGGAACATTGAACAGATGATTTCCATAATAACTCAAGAGGAAGAATCATTATAGAAGGCCAGCTCTCACACTCAGAACATTAATTACATTTCTCAAGATTCAAGTAGTAAGGGAGGTAATGAGAAACAAAAGGGAAAGAAGCACGATAGTAGAGCTAGTGGTAGGAAATTTTATGGATCTAAGAAGAATGAGAAGCATCATAAGGGTTAGAAGAAGAAGTCGTTCAAGGGTGATTACCATTACTGCAAGAGGTTTGGTTACAAGATATCTGATTGTTCAAAATGAAGAATAAGCGTGAGTTGGAAGGTACTTCTTCCAAAACTACCCCTTTAGGTCTAGTATGCCCATTAGCTTTAGTATACTTTGAATATAAAAATTTTGAAACTTTACTTGATTCTTGGTAGTTAGATTCTGGTATGACTGTTCATATGACAAATTCCTTGTAAGGGCTCATAAACAGGAGGATGTTAAATAAGAAAGAAAGGACCATTCTAGTAGTAGAAGGAAGTTTAACAGTAGTTGATATCATATGAACTATTTTTTAAATTTAGAATAAGTACATTGTTTAGTTTTAAATGACATTGTTTATGTAACCTTTTCAAGGACTTTGATTTTTAGTTCTGTGTCATTTTAGTAAGGAAATGGAAAGATTGATATTTTCTTTAATTCAGTTGTAATTGGGTTGGCTTCTTTGTTGAATGGTTTGTATTGCTTAAAAATGAACACTTGTCCAAATTTGTCCTATAGTACGCCTATTAATGTTGCAATACGGCATACACGTCAGAGATTTAATGAAAGTTCCTTTATATTATGGCATCAACTTTTGGGCCATATATTTAAAGTAAGATTATAAAGGATGGTCAAACATGATATACTAGGGGTGTTGGATTTCTCTGACTTGGATGCATGTGTCGATTGTATAAAAGAAAAATTTTCGCTAGGGCTATGACTAAAAGGACAAATAAGTTAGAGAACATTTTATACTTAATCCATACAGATATATATATGGACTTTTTACACCTGTTGCCATGGGTGGATTCAAGTACTTTATCACTTTCATAGATGATCATTTCAAGTAAGGGTGGATTGATTTATCGTGTGAGAAATCTAAGTTATTAAATGATTCTAAGGCATTTAAGGCAGCAGTTGAGTTGAAGACTGGGAAGGCTATTAAATGTGTGAGATCTGATAGGGGAAATGAATACTATGGTAGGTATATTGAGACAGGTAAGAATCCTGGTCCATTTGCCTTGTTTATACAAGAATATGAAATTGAAGCTTAGTATACAATGCCAGATACTCCTTAATAAAATGGAGTCACTGAAAGACACAATCATACCTTAATGAATATGGTTAGAAGCATGATCAACCACTCCTCCCTATGAGAATTTCTATAAGGTTGATACATTGAAGACTGTGGTCTATATTCTAAATCAAGTCCCTAGTAAGTCAGTTCCAAAGACGTCGTACGAATTGTTTTTAGGTAAAAGGCCCAGTTTAACACATCTCCAAGTATGGGGATGTAAAGCAGAAATAAGACCGTATAATCCCCTGTTCAAGAAATTTGATTCTAGAACTATTAGTGGATTCTTCATTGGATATTGCACTGGATCAAGAGGAAGTAAGTTTTATTGTCTTACTCACGCTACTAGATTCATTAAGTTAGATAGGGCATTCTATTTCGAGGATGACTTGGATAATCGGAGTAATATGACCAGGATCATTAATCTGCATATAGAAGATACCACCTTGTCTTTGCCTGTTACTTCTTCATTGACATTCTTTGGTCACTTTAATCTTGATGATATTACTTAGGGAAAATCAAACCTACAGAAAATTTACAGGAGGAAGCTGTTGAATTGAGATAGTCACAAAGAGTTCATAGGCTTACCATTCCAGATGATTATATAGTTTACTTGCAAGAGTTTGAATATGATGTAGTTGATGGCACTGACCTTATCTCTTTTAAAGAAGCAATAATAGGGCCTCATTCATCTGAGTAGTTAAATGCTATGAATGAAGAGATTACCTCTATGCGTTATAATGATGTTTGACTACTTATTGAGCTATCAAATAAACATAAACCAGTTGGTTGCAAGTGGGTCTTTAAGATTAACAAAAGGGTAAATGGTGAAATTGAAAAGAATAAAGCCAGACTCATAGTTAAAGGTTACAATCAGAAAGAGGGCATGGATTATATAAAGACATTCTCTCTTGTATCTACCAAGGATGCTCTCAGGGTGGTCATGGCCCTTATTGTACAATTTGACCTTAAACTTCACCAGAGAGACGTCAAAACTGCATTTTTGAACGGAAATTTGCATGATGACGTATATATGAAGCAACTTAATGGATTTGTAGAATCATGGAAAGAGCATCTAGTATGTTAGCTAAATAGTTCCATATATAGATTAAAGCAAATTTTGAGGCAATGGTATCTAAAGTTTGATGAGGTGATTATTACGCATGGATTTGTTAAGAACATCACAGATTAGTACATGTATCAGAAATTTGAAGATTTAACTTTGTAATTCTATTACTCTATGTAGATGATATCCTATTAGTCAGTAATTCTGTGGGTTTATTATATGAGACCAAACATATGTTACCATGCCATTTTGATATGAAAGATCTTGGTAAAACCTTCTTTGTTTTGGGAATTCAGATTCATCGCGATAGATCACATGACATTTTGGGTTTGTCTCAAGCAACCTATATTGATCAAGTGCTGAAGAAGTTCAACATGCACTCTTTTGCCCCTTGTGCTGCACCTATACGGAAAGGTGAAATATTGTCGAAATCACAATGTCCTCAAAATAATAATGAAAGGATTGTAATGGAAAGAATTCTATATGCATCTGTAGTTAGTAGCCTTATGTATGCTCAGGTATGTACATGTCTGGATATTGTCTTTGTGATCGGTATGCTTAGCAGGTACTTGAGTGATCCTGACCATGATCATTGAAGGGTTGCAAAGAAAGTTATGTGATGTCTTCAAGGTACAAAATATCATATGTTAACTTTCAAGAAGACTGATTCATTAGAGATTGTAGGTTATTCTAATTTAGATTATGCATCATGTATTGATGATCATAAATCCACTTCAAGATACATCTTTATGAAGTATGAAGGAGCTGTTTCATGGAAAAGTTCTAAGTAATCAATCATAGTTATCTCAACTATGGAAATAGAATATATCGTTTGTTATGAGGCTACCCATTAGGCCATATAGTTGAGGAAACTGATATCTGGCATGTATTTTGTTGATTCCATATCAAGACCTCTTACCATATATTGTGATAGTTCATCTGTTGTTTGCTTTTCTTAAAACTATAGGAATTCTAGTTGTACAAAGCATATTGATGTCAAGTTCTTGTTTGTTAGAGCAAAGATTACTGAATCTCAGACCTATTTGATTCACATTTTTTTGTGAACATATATGCTTGTAGGTCTGTTGACCAAAGGCTTACCCATATGAGTTTTTAAAAATCATGTATTTCATATGAGTGCTGTTAAATTTTAATGTAGTATTGGTCAAGTAAGAGTTTGAATTGAGTCCTTAAAAGGACTTTTGCGTTGTAAGATGACATATTAAATGTTAATTTTATGATCCATTCAATTCAGATATTGATCTTACATTATAATTATATCATTTGTTTCCCTATCAGATTCAATAATATTGCTATAATTATATTAATATCATTTGTTTTCCTATTAGATTCAATGATATTTTGATGTTTTATTTATGAACTCTATATGTTTTTATGTATATTTTAGTTGCTTAACTTTTATTGATATTTGTTTAACTAATTATCTAATAATCAATTAATGACATCCAAGTAGGAGATTGTTGAATTATATTATAAAATAAATAAAATATTATGGGTTAACATTAATTTATTATTAGGTCAATTCATTGGGTTAATCAATTAATGAAGTAACTAAATTTTGACATAAACCAGGAATGGATTGGGTCTGAGTTAGTTAAAGGTAATTAATGATAAGTTGGATTACTTACAAGCCTATTGGGTAAAGGCCCCAACCAGCAACCCAAATGTTGTCAGTAATTATTCTATCATATTGCTGACTGAGAGGATAAGAGGAAGATATTCTATAAAGTAGTTGAGAAGTGAGAAGTTACTGTTTTAAAATAATTTAACAATTATTTTTAATTTATTAAAAATATAAAAGTACTCTAAACATACAATAACTTCCCATATTTTGAGGACTAACTAGAAAACTCCTTTTGGCTTATTTTAAAATCTTCCGTGACTCTCATTTTTTTTAACGTACAAAAAAAAAGGTTTAGGCAAAGCATGTTGTTTTTCTCTACTTGCAAAATTATGGCTACATTGGGTGCTTCATCAGGTAAGTGTAATTTCATTGTTACTAATTTATTTATTTATTTCCCACTATGATATGAACTATGTCGTTTCAAAATATGTATAGATATTCACAAAATTATGTATAATTTGTGGTAATATGGTTTAAAAGTAAATATAGATTGCATAAATTGCTATAGTCATTATATATATATATATATATAAATTTACAATCGATTGTATAATACACTTTTACGGCAATATGTTATATATGCATTGAAGGATGTAATTGGATGGAAATTAAGCCTTGTGACAATATAAGTGTAATTCAATAATATAATATGATAGGGCGTAAGATTATATTCATATAAGTGCTTTATATATGAAATTAGGATTTGCAATGTGTTGTATATACAAAATAATTGTGATAATATGGAATTAGCATATGCTTAAATGTATAAATGTGAATTGTTGCAATATAAGTTATGGTTGCCAACATAATTATACAATATATATATATATATATATATATATATATATATCTTATATATGAAAAGAGATGTGTCACAATATATATATATGTGTGCAAAATTTCAATTTTTATATGATATTATATTATGGATTTATTATTCTTGTTTAAGTTTTTGCTCATTTTATGTTAATTATTAGGAAAAAAAGAACAATTATGATATATATTAACGTGCTACAAGTTTAAAAATTTAGAGGGAATTTAAATTTGAATATTGGTATGTGTGTGTGTGTATATATATTGAAATGAATTAATTGAAACAAAATGTTGCCAAAGACTATTGTGAAAATTGATTTGTTTTGAAATATATAAATGGTTATGTATGTAATTTATTTAAATATTAATTGGCCTAAAGGAAAGTCTATATATAACATACTTGTATATGCACATGTGATAATAAGCACATAATAATTATTTGATTTTTATGTGTGAGCTCTAAATCAACCCAAAGAAGGATTTATTATTCAACATGTTACTTTATTATTAGTGTTTGATTACTACACTAAGATATCACTTACAAGTTAGTATTTTGTCCAAAGATGAAATATTAATAAAGTGTCCGATATCTTGTAATGGAGATATACCTTTATTCAAATTTATTATTCCATTTTAGTTTCACTTTGATATATATGTGAGTTTATTTTTTATTTTGTTCTCACTTCAATTTTTACTCTAGCTAATATTGTTGCTAATATAAACTTAATCTCTATTTAAATGGCACAAGTTTTAAGGCATGGTAAGAGAGTGTCTTGATCACTCTCAGAGTCATGGACTTAAACTTTGTGTTAAAGGTTCATAAACCCGCCAATGAAATACCTTGTATAAAAGGGCAGAGATAATAAATAAATAAATAAATAAAATGAAAGTAGGAAAAGTTCAATAGCATAAATCTTACAGTCATTAATTGTGCCACTCTAAAAAATTTTAGGGACAATATGTTTGATAAAGTAGACATGGTTAAGGCTTTCCTTCAGGACCTTGAGAAAAAAATTGCTAAGAATGAAAAGGTTAAAACTAGTACAATCTTAGCAAAATTTGTCTCTAAGATATGCTGGGAAAAGAAATATAAGGGAGTGCATTTTGGAAATATTTTAACTTAAAAAAAAAATTGAAGGCACTCAACTTAAAGTTACTTAAATGCATGTTGGTACATTTAGTTCTAATATCCCTTTTGGCATAGTTCAATCTGTTCAAGGTGAGTAATAACTGCCCAAAAGACTCTTGGTCACTTAATAAGCTTATATCACATTGTGTTTAGGAAGAGGAGAGATTAAAGCATGATAGGATAACAAGTGCTCAATTGACCTCCACTTCAAAGGACAAAAAGAAAGACAATAAGAGAAAGCAAAATAAGGAGGTTGTGGATATGGCACCACTGAAGAAATAACACCTCAGGATAGTTGTTTCTTTTTTAGGGCTGTAGGTAATAAGGAGAAGCAGTGTACCAACTATCATACATGGCATGCAAGGAAAGGTACACTCCTTAATTTTGTTTGTTCAACGATCAATTGATTTCAATGCCTAGACATAAGCGGTGGATATGTTCAAAAGGTTACAACGCTGAAGTTGAAACATAACATTTAAAGGACATAGTAAGGAGTATGATTAGTCATTTTACCTTGCTTGAATCGCTCTGGGAGAAGCATTAAAATCCACAACATATATACTTAATAGAGTTCTAACTAAGGCAACTGAAAAGACTCCTTATGAGCTATGGACAGGCAAAAGGCCAATTTTAAAGCATTTTCATATTTGGAAATGTCGAGATAAAGCAAGGCCTTATAGACTAAATGAAAAAAAAAAAATTAAACTTCAGAACTACCAGTTACTATTTCGTTGGATACTTTAAAAAGTCCACAAGTTACAAATTTTATAATCCCATGATTAAGTCTAATTTTGAGATAAATAATGCACAATTCTTTGAAGATGTTGAGTTTGCAAGGGAGAAAGAGTTAATAACTTTGTCTTTGAAGAGGAATTTGTATATATTCTTTTGATTGCAATTAACAATGATCATGAGTAGTTTTTATACCTAACATTGTTCAAGAAGTAATTCCAGATCAAGACAATATTATGGAATCTCTCACACAAGTTCAAGAAGTTGTTATAGAAGAACAAATTCTATAACCTTAAAAACTATTGCCATTAATGTGATTCATTAAAGAAAGGAGAATTGTAACTGCTGATGATTATACAATATTTCTCTAAAAACATGATGTTGACATTAGAATGATGGTAACTGATCCAATCAATTTTTGTCAAGTCATGGAAAGTTCTAATTCTTAAAAGTGGATTGATGCCATGAATAATGAGATTAAGTTAGTTAAGGATAATAATGTATGTTATATTGTCTCATTGCCTGAAGGTGTGAAATTCATGGGTTGAAAATGGATATTTCAAAACCAATGGGCATTTGAAAGGTAATTTAGAGAAGTACAAAGCACATCTTGTAACTAAAGGCTTCACATAAGTGGAATGCATCAATTATAAAGAGACTTTCTTTCTGGTTTCATTGAAAGACTCTTTCTTGATGATAATGGCTTTAGTGGCAATCATGAGCTACAATAAATGGACATCAAGATTGTGTTTCTCAATGGTGAAATTGATGAAGCAATTTATATGGTCCAACCAAAAAGATATGTATTGGGCGATGCAAAGTCAATGGTTTGCAAATTAAAGAAATTCATTTATAGACTTAAGTAGGCATCTCATAAATGGTATTACAAAGCCCTATAAAGATAGGCACCTCTAAAGCCCAACTTCAGTTGACACATTTCAAAGCCCTACAACGGCAGGGACCCTTAAAGCCTAGTACTAATTGGCACCCTCAAAGCCCAGTTTTGACTGGCACTTTTCAATGCCCTATAACGGTAGACAACCCTAAAACCCAGTACCGGTTGACACCCTCAAAGTCTTGTAAGACAGGCACCCTAAAGCCCAATTCCAGCTTATACCCTCTTAAAGTCAAATATCGACTAGCACCCTCAAAGCCCTGTAAAGACAAGCACCATTCAAAGCCCAGTAATGGCTGACACATTCTTAAAGCCAAGTATCGGCTGCACCCTTAAAGTCCTGTAAAGATAGGCACCATTCAAAGCTCTGTAATGGCAGGCACCCTTAAAGCCTAGTACTGGCTGGCACCTCAAAGCCTAGTAAAGACTAACACCCTCTCAAAGCCTTGTAATGACAGGCACCCCTAAAGCCCAGTATTGGTTGGCACCTTTAAAGCCCAGTTCCGATTGGCACCTTTCAAAGCCCAGTAACAACAGGCACCCCTAAAGCCCAATACTAGCTGGCACTCTTAAAGCCCTATAAAGATAGGTACCTTCCAAAGCCATATAACGGCCGACACCCCTAAAGCCCAATAACCCTCAAAGCCTTATAAAGATAGGCACCTTTCAAAGCTCTGTAACGACAGATACACCTAAAGCCTAGCTCCGGTTGGCACCTTTTAAAGCCCTACAATGGTAGGCACCTTTAAAGTCTGATTATGCTAGCACTTGGGATGTGTGTTCACTTCTTTACTTGCTTTTAGGCAAGACTAATAAACTACACTTAAGAGACAAGTAAAGATGGGCAACTGTGAACAACCCATTCCAAAGTAAATTAAGAATAAAAATTAATGATTAATTAATTAGTCAATTAATTAATTCATTAAACAATTAATTAATTCAATAATTAAGTAAATATAAAATGGTGAGTCATAAAATAAAAATGAAATAATATAAAAATGTAAAAAAATAAGAATACGAAAAAAAAATAAAAAATCAAGAAATATGAAAGACAAAATCAAAAATCAAAAATATAAAAAACAAAATTAATAAATAAAAAAATATGAAAACAAAATAAAAAATAGGAAAAATAAAATGAGAATCAAAATAAGAAAAAAAAAATAAAAGTAAGGAAAATATATACAATAATAGAAGAAAAAGCAAAGACCCAAACACGCACAACAACACTCATGCACTGCTTCATGCCACTGTAACTCTCCATGGTTTGCCTAATCCCATACCTCACCCATGCAAAACCCGGGCTGCCAACTGAAACCTGACAAGAAGAAAGCATGGAAAGTGTATTGTGACTTACCTCACTTACCATGTTGCACCAAGATCAAGTTAAAAGAATAGATATTTTTACTAACAAGAAATGGCACACTATTCCACCTCGTCATGATGCCTTTGTTGTTAACATTGGTTATGCCTTCACGACATTATAAAAGGCTCAGATAAAGGGAACCCAAGGAAGTCATTGAGGAGCGGAAAAGAAACCGAGGATAAGAGAGTTGAAGGGTTAAGAAGGAGCTCTCGGTCTTGGATCCAAGGGGAAGCTGAGGGTGACCAATAGAAAGGTTAATAGTGAGAAAGAGAAGGAGTTCGAGGAGAGCTCGTGAGTAAGAGATAGAAAAGAGAAGAAAAGATAGAGAAAGAATGAGTAGAAAGAGAACCAAAAACCCCACATTGAGAGACCGAGAGGAAGAAGGAGGGAAGGAAGAGACCATCGAAGAAAGAAACTGAAAACCAGAGTGTTGAACGAGAGGGAGAGAAAACTAAAAAGAGCTCGAAGAGAGAGAGAGAGGTAGTGGTTCAAAACAAAAGGCAAGGGCTAAGAGAGGAGAAAGAGGATGTTGTGTGTATGAAGAACTTATTACATAAAGAAAAGGTGAGAGGGAGGGAGCTTCGATAGAAGCAACACAAGGCTAAGTAACCCATGTTTTCTAGCCATGGGGCAGAGCTCGTGATACACAGAAACGAGCTAGGGAGCGAGATCAAGTTCAACGTGTGGAAGCTAGAACTCGAACGGAAGATCGAAAAAGAAATGAAGTGAACCGTGAAAGCAACAAACACCCCTGGTTGCTTTGATCATCTTAGTTTCACCCTGCTAAAAGCAGAGACAAAAGGTAGCTCAAAAAGGGTGTAGGGGGAGACTGAGGTTGTGTTCCACGAGAGCCTCTAATTGAAATAGGGCTGGAACACAATTGAGTTTAGGACAAGAGAGGGTGAAACCCAATTGTGACTGTTATAGGCAAAGCGGATTGAAAGCAAGCATAAAGAGGAGGAGACCAAAATGGTGGCCTTCCACATCCAGAAGTTGCATGCATGGGTCCCTACTTTTGATGCTAAAGAACAGAGTGTAACAGGTAGACAAGGAACTAAGATAAAGTAAGCATGCTGTGTGTGGTGATGCTGGGCAAGAGAAACTGAGAGTTTGAGGAGAACAAAAATGTAAGGAGTAAGAGGATACGAGGGAGGTTTGAGTGAAAAAGGAGAAATGAAAGAGTAAGAGAAGATGAACAAGTATAAGAGATAAGAGTGAGTGTCATGCTTCAAACATAACACTGTCAACGGGATAGAGGGCATCAAGTGAGTAGAAGAAGAAGGAGAAGAGCTGAGGGATCTAACAAAAAATGATGACCAGAAGAAAAGAAAGGATATACAGGCATGCTCTTATACTTTGTATCATCCCATATTAAGTAGCTTATGAAAGTTTTGGCAAGTTGTAAACTTGGTGACAATAAAGCAATACAGTGTATTAACCTCCATCATGCAGAGTTACCGTTCTTCCCCCCTCATTAGTGCAGTGGAGTCTTTTTATGTGTGTGCTTTGACGATGGGTTTGTTGATTCTTAGCCTTTTAAAGAGGAATGTGTGTAAATTGGACCAAAACTTGATACCAGTAGTCTAAACTCCAATATGCATGCTACAGGATGGGTGTGGATTGTTATTGTGTCCAAATAAAATGTCTTTCACCTTTAATCATTTCTTGATTTTTTGTTTATTTTCCCATACTTAATGGGGAATCAGAAATGATTGCTTGGTAAAAATTAGTAAAGATTCCTTCCTCATTCGTGTTGGCATTTAGATATTACAATAAATTGAGCTTAAAACTGATATAAGGTGAAGATATGAGGTATGGGGGGGGGGGGGGGGGGCAATCAGCGAATGCTTTAGTCAAAAGAAACGATGACAATGAAGAGTTAAAATGCATGAAGTTGTGACTATGATTGCAATAAATAAACACACACAATTATTATCATATTTTTTTATTTGTTAAAATATTGAGAGTCACCATGTGAGATTTTTTGTCTCCTTAGACACTTAAAAATTAACCAGTAAAGGGCACGTGAGGTTTATAATCTCCTTCGGCTTTGGAAGTTAACATATGATTTTTTTTAAAATAAAAATTTAAATAACTTCTAATTCAGAAAAATAGTTTATTTTTGCTTGCCTTTATAAAAAAAATCTTAAAATAATACTCTTTAATAATGTCATTTCAAAAATCAAAACAAAGAACTCTAATTTAAAAATAAAAAAAACATAAATTCAAAAATCCAAAAATCCTTTTCCATGGTAATTTTGTTCCACTTTCAAAATTGGAATAAAAAGCCTAATTTCAAAAATTCAAAAGAATTAAAAAGGAAGAAAATGAAGAGAGCTAAAGAGTGAAAGGAAGTGGTTTTCATAATTAAAACACACCAACCAAATACCCAGCTTGTTTTGTTTACAAAAATCAAATTAATTTTTGCTATCTTGCCCTTCTCACAAAAATTAAAAAACACCAACCAGATGTCAAACATTTCTTGGCCGAACTACGTAGACTTTGATCCGTATTACATGATACATTGGCCCTAGGCTCTAATCCTAGGTCAAGTCTGTGTTTGTAAATATTCTATTTTTCTTTTATTATTTTATTTTCTTAACTTCATTATCTTCTTTTTTTTTTTTTTTGTAATTGATAAGAGTAAATGAAATTTGAATTAAGGCCATATAATTTTTGTGTAATTAACTTTGGGTAATTGTCCATAAGAACAAGTGTTGAGGGGTGCCTAACACCTTTCTCACGCACAACCAACTCTTAAACTTGATTTTTAGTTCACATACCACCTTATCTTATAAATTGACTTTTTAAAATTTATCTTTTAAAAATTTTGGTGGCGATTCTTACATTTTGGTTTCATTGTTTAAGCGAAAATCAAAATTATTCTTTTTTCCACGTTGGGCAATCACGTTTTGGGTGTGAGAAGATACCTTTATAAGTAAAGGAGACAAGTTAATGCCCCAAATATACTTTTAAGGAAAAAGAAATAAAAATGATTTCTCTTGTATCAGTAGTAGAGAGCCTAATATATGCACAAATTTGTAAGCATCCAAATATTGTGTAAATTATGGGAATGTAGACAAATATTTAAGTAGTTCAAGAATGGATTATTGGAAAACAGTCAAATGGTTCATACAATATTCACAAATAACAAAATATTACATGCTCACGTATAAGAGGTTAGATAAGTCATAGATCATTAGTTATCCAGTCTTTGACTTTGTAGGATGCCTAGATAATATAAAATCTACTTTATGTTATATCTATACGATTGTTGGAGGAGCTGTCTGGTATAGTGCCAAACAAACACTGATAGCTCCTTCCACCAAGGCATGTGAGTTTATAACATATTATGAGACATTTAATTATGAAATATGGTTGCAAAAGTTTGTCACTAGAGTATAAATAATGGATGGAATTGGAAGACTACTTAAGATATTTTGTGACAATAAGTTAGCAGCTTCATATTCCAACAACAGTAGGAACTCAAGGAAGTCAAAACACATAGATATTAAGTTCCTATTAGATAAAGGAAAAGTTCAAAGTGTTCTGTCTATAAAGCATATTGGCGTAAACTCCATTGTTGCAGATATTCTTATTAAGGAATTACCATCCAAGGTCTTTCATAAGTAGAATATTTATATAAGTGTCAGGATATTCAATTTCAGTCAGAGTTTGAAATTTTTCTATATATACATAATCTTCAGTTATTTTAGTTATAAGTTTTAAGGTTATTTTTTGTAGAAATAAAGTTCTTCAATTCATTCATGCTCTAATTCTAGTATAGTTTAAACTCACTTAGGCTTAAGGAAGACCAATTGGAAATAGGCATGTTTAGATCACATTGCATGTAATTTCCATACTACATATCCATATTTGATCTATGTCATTTGCTTATGTTGATATACGTGATCAAGGATGGATCTAGTTATGATACTTGTAACAAAAGTTGCCTTAGTTCTGTGTTGGTATAATCAATACAGGGGAGGCCTTTACTTATGATAGCAAAAGTTTTGAGCTTATAAGGTTATATTGTGACATACAATTATAAAGTGAAATGTGTGTGTGTGTGTATATATATATATAGTCCAACTGGAGGATTGTTAGTATCTATGGATATATATTTCATATATATTAAATATAATAATAATTATATATTATATACTATTATATAAAACGATAAGCTCAAATATGAAAAGTGATCTAATTCAGTTTTAAATTAGAATGGACTTAAAGTCTATTTAAAGTATGGGCTTATATGTGCAAATATCCTATTATATAATTTCTAATTCAATAATGGGCCTAATTTCTAATTAGGGCAATATGTACTCTTATAAAAATGGTTATGGTCCCTAAATTAGATATATGAAGTTTCTTTTTGATATATCATCGTTAGAAAAGAGAAAGATTCCATTATCTCAAGGTTTATACATGTAGCCAAAAAAAAAATTTGTAAGTTTTATAGCTGCAAGATCATCATTAATATGGATTATTCTTCTCGATGATTTGGCACGATGAATATTAATTTGATGTGGATTTTATCGAAATTAAGTTTTACCCCAACATTGTCTTCTCTTTTTTCACACCAAAGAGAAGATATCTCTGTGCATAAATCAATGTTCAACCTTGTAATATGTCATCTTGAAGCTGGAAATTTCTTACTTTTGACTAACCCTCAATTAATCAATGCAATACCAAACATTTACAGATCCATTTGTAGCAAAGCTATATATTCTGGCTTTTTGGCTTTTCATTTGGGACATTATCATTTTCATTCAAAATCTAAGTGTTGAGACATGGTTGCATTTGCTATCCTCCTTAGATACTCATGTTTAGATCTTGATCATATTCTTTCAAAGCTTGTTTCTTCTAATGTTCTTTCCAGTTCACTGATATCTTGTTAGATCTGGTATGAATTGATACAATAGAGGCACACGCATTTGACACTATATTTTATGTTACTCATAATGAAGTCATTTTGTTGACTGATCTACTTTCTTGTTTTTATTTTTCCTTGTTTCCACGTTAAACAGGTATTGATGATTAGGTTGAAGTCTAACTTAACACAATTTCTGCTTGCAGCTAGCACGGAAGAGCTAAGTGGTGCATCGTTGAAGTGCTCTTTAAGGTATGCCATGCTTGTGGTAATGGCAAGCACGGGGTATCCTGGATCCTATGAAAAGGGAACTTCGATTCCAAACCTTGAAGAAGCTGATGTTGTTGATGCAAGAGTCAATATACCCCATGTTATAACTGCTTGTGATTCTGAAAGCAAATTTATTGCTACTAGGGGTCATGTTCCTAGTGTTACTTCCTCAGGAAGAACTTGCTACAAAGAGATAAACTATGTGAGAAAGTCATTGACAAGTTATTAGGTGAACAAGACCATCAAAAAGGAAAAATTAATAGACCAAAGTCATTATAAATATACATGTAGACATCAATGATGTATTCCGTTACCTGCATGTCTATTTATAACTACATGGTTTGTTGATTTTTAGACTAATAATTTCTAAAAATGTAATTTTGATAAAATATGAATGATTACATAAAAATTTTGATGGTTCAAATTTAATAAATTGTAAAATTTGAATTATTAAATAAAAATTTAATGGCTTAAATCTTTTTAAACGTAATTAATTTAAATTTTTAAATGTAAAGAATCTAAATCTGAATTTTCATGGTATTGAATTGACTCACAACATAGAAAGCATCTCCGTTCTTAGATATTAGCAAAAGTGGGTATTGTTGGTGTAATAGAAGTAGGTAATATGGTCACTTCCTTAACCAATGGTGGGGAACCTCATAAGTGGAAGGGATTGAGCTTTGTATTTCGTCCAGAAGAGGCAAAAGGGTACTCTTTTTTACAAGAATTAGGTAAATTTTTAGGGAAGTTGGATTGAATATGTTCATTGTTTTATTCCACCATGTTTTGCCTTTGTTTCAGGGCTTAGGATCATATTTAACAGAAAAAAGGAGTAAAATTGCTTATAACTAGTGTAATATATATATATATATAGAGAGAGAGAGAGAGAGAGAGAGAAGGGCTTTTTAAATTATATATTTATATAATTTATAACCTTCACTTAATCCTTAACCAAATTAATAGTTTATGCGCATCTTTCTCTGAATATTTTTACCCTAATTTATTGTGAGACGTATTATCAAAAGGTAAAGTTAATATTTAAAATGATTAAAATAACGAAGGACGTTAGAGGAATACTTATAACACTAAAACCCAAACTCAACTAATTATTGTCATAGGTTAAAAAAGTTAATTACTTCAATTTATTTTATCAATTTTCACTAACTTAAAAAAAAAATGGAAAAGGTATTATATGATTTTTCATATGGCTGAATTCATCTCCGCACTGTGAGAGCTAAGACTTCACAGATATAAACAAAAATATCTCAACTACAACTGACACTTGAAAAAGATAATCAATATATATATATATTACCATTTATGATCTTCACATTTTGGCTCATTTTTGCCCTATCTTAAAAAGTCTTTTATACTTTTTTAACCTTACAAAAAGTGATTCTTTTATTACAAAAATTAAGTTGGTGGATTATTTTAAAATGTATAAAATTAAATTGAGACAGTGTAAAAATATAGAACTAAATTACTGACCCAAAAAAATATAGAACTAACTTAAATGGGGAAGGTAAAAGACGATTAATTTCTCTTGATCGTTCTGGAGTATCAAGTTGCGTCGTCGTTTTTTTCACCAGACACCGCCCGCACATCGCAATCCAACGGCCAAAAATCCGGAGGAATTCTAGCCCTGAAAATCTAACGGGTAATTCGAAGATCGTTCTAGAACACACGTGTCCTCACATAAAACCCATCCTACTCCTATATCTTCTTCTCTATCTCGTCGTCTCTACCTCTTCCATTAGGGTTTTGCCATTTCCTCTCGTTCCCTTTCTATCTCTCTTACTCTCTCTCTCTGCGCGACGCGACTCAACTTTTCACCCTTGGTTCCAAGTTGCAGCTCAAGCTCTCGCCCATTGAACTATCGGGGTTCCTGAATTTTTTTTCATATTTTACTTGAATCCTCTTCACTATGGCTTCTTCTAGTCCCCAAATACACGGTCTTGGTGCTCCATCGTTTGCCGGTTCATTGAAGAAGCCGAATTGCTCCTATTCCAGAACAGTATTTTTGGGGCAGAGGGTAGGTAGTTCATCTTCTTTTGGGTTCCCGCGGTCTGCATTTCTGAAGCTAAAGAGCAATACCAGGAGGAGGTATAGCGTGGGACCGGTGAGAGTTGTGAATGAGAAAGTTGTGGGTATTGATTTGGGGACGACGAACTCCGCTGTTGCTGCTATGGAAGGTGGAAAACCCACTATTATAACCAACGCCGAGGGTCAAAGAACGACGCCGTCTGTGGTGGCGTATACCAAGAATGGAGACAGGCTTGTGGGTCAGATTGCGAAGCGCCAGGCGGTGGTGAACCCTGAGAACACTTTCTTCTCGGTGAAGAGGTTCATTGGTAGGAAGATGTCCGAGGTGGACGAAGAGTCGAAGCAAGTTTCATATAGAGTGGTGAGGGATGACAACGGAAATGTGAAACTTGAGTGCCCTGCTATTGGAAAGCAGTTCGCAGCTGAAGAAATTTCCGCCCAGGTATAGATATTTTTGTATACTGTAGGTTCTGGCTTGTGGGTTTATTTTGAGTCGTTTTTGTTTGTATGATGGTTCCATTACTTGAATAGTTGAATTTGTAAACTTTTGATAAGTTATACTGGTCTGTTGAAATTCCTGGACGCCATTGAATGGCATTGTTAGATATGTTCATCTTTAAATACATGGTAATTGGTATTTTGATAGCTCTGGATAGGCTATACTTGTAAGACTCTTTTTGTGTCCAATATAGGTTTTGAGAAAGCTTGTGGATGATGCTTCAAAGTTTTTGAATGATAAAGTGACTAAAGCTGTAGTAACAGTGCCTGCATACTTCAACGATTCCCAAAGGACTGCGACTAAGGATGCTGGTCGTATTGCTGGATTGGAAGTTCTTCGTATTATCAATGAGCCAACTGCAGCTTCATTGGCTTATGGTTTTGAAAAGAAGAACAACGAAACGATCTTGGTCTTTGACCTTGGAGGTGGTACTTTTGATGTCTCAGGTATAATGAGTGTTTCCACCTACATTTCTGTGTTGAAAGGTTACTTTCTTTGATACTCTTTTTCTGCGTTATTCATGTGGACTTATTTATATTCACCTCCCTATTAGTACTTGAGGTTGGTGATGGAGTGTTTGAGGTGCTTTCTACATCTGGAGATACACATTTGGGTGGTGATGACTTTGACAAGGTAGGGTCCTTTCTTATGTTACTGTTGCAAGTGGGATGAGGTGGTTGTTTAGATATCTTAGCTGACTGTTTCCTACTGTCATATGTTGATTGCAGAGAATCGTTGATTGGCTAGCTTCAAACTTCAAGAGAGATGAAGGAATAGATCTTTTGAAAGACAAACAAGCTCTTCAGCGTCTCACTGAGACAGCCGAGAAAGCAAAAATGGAGCTGTCATCATTAACTCAAACAAATATCAGGTATGGATTTTGTATCTGAGTATTACACACCCTCAGTATTTTTGTTTGTCTGCTTGTGAAGTTTTATGCGAGTGACTGAAATTATATGTGTATATTTTCAGTTTGCCATTCATAACTGCCACAGCAGATGGACCTAAGCATATTGAGACCACTCTTACAAGGGCTAAATTTGAGGAATTGTGTTCAGATCTTCTTGATAGGTAATGATAACTGAAATTCATTTACAGTTAAACCAATCCCCCCCCCCCCCCCCCCCCCAAAAAAAACACAAAAAAATATTGGAGATCCTTGAGTTTGAAAGGAATATATATATATATATATATATATATATATATTTTCGCTTGAGTTGAAAATGTTTTGCTTTCTCCTTGAGGCTTTCAACAAACCTTAAAGAACAGTTTAGGTATAATTCTTGAATGAATTGTATTTCAGGCTCAAGACACCGGTTGAAAATGCATTGAGGGATGCAAAACTCTCATTCAAAGATATTGACGAGGTGATATTAGTGGGTGGTTCAACACGAATTCCTGCTGTGCAAGAGCTTGTAAAGAAGATGACTGGCAAGGACCCAAATGTCACTGTCAATCCCGATGAAGTGGTTGCTCTTGGAGCTGCAGTTCAGGTGGGCTTTAGCTGCTTTTAATGGCTAATTGTTTGATTTGTCTGTTTCTATTTTTTGGTAAGAATATGTTATCAATCTTTTCGTTGAATTTCTGTGGTTGTGTGCTTCATGCATGACTAGTTAAGCATGATTCTAGGGGATTTTGAGGGCCTAAAGATGCTACTAAATACTGTATTATGTTTATTGGCTAATGTTATTATTCTCCCTTTAAGAATCTAGATTCAAAATTGTTTTCTTCCCTTGACAGTGAATATAATTATTGACTACCGTGTAATTAACTTCTGGGCTGATTTTAGGCTGGTGTCTTGGCTGGAGATGTTAGTGACATTGTGCTACTGGATGTTACTCCGCTGTCCTTGGGTCTGGAAACTCTGGGTGGTGTAATGACAAAAATTATCCCTCGAAACACAACTCTTCCCACCTCCAAGTCAGAGGTTTTCTCAACAGCTGCTGATGGACAGACCAGTGTAGAGATCAATGTCCTTCAGGGCGAGAGAGAATTTGTTAGGGACAACAAATCTCTTGGTAGCTTCCGTTTGGATGGAATCCCTCCTGCACCTCGCGGGGTTCCTCAGATTGAGGTGAAATTTGACATTGATGCCAATGGCATTCTCTCAGTCTCTGCTGTAGATAAGGGCACAGGGAAGAAACAGGATATTACTATTACTGGTGCTAGCACCTTGCCCGGTGATGAGGTAGCTGTCAATTTCTACCCTCTCTTATACTATCTTATATGTTTTGAAAGTCACTTTTTTGGGGTTTCAACACCGAACTTGAAAAGGGTGCTTGAATGATTCTTACAATATTTTGAATGAATTGCAGGTAGAGAGGATGGTAAGTGAGGCAGAGAAGTTTGCAAAGGAGGACAAAGAGAAGAGGGATGCCATAGACACGAAGAACCAGGCAGATTCTGTAGTCTACCAGACTGAGAAGCAGTTGAAAGAACTAGGAGACAAGGTTCCAGGCCCTGTGAAAGAGAAGGTTGAAGCAAAGCTGGGAGAGCTTAAGGATGCAATTTCAGGAGGTTCGACCCAAGCCATTAAGGATGCCATGGCTGCCCTCAATCAAGAAGTTATGCAGCTTGGTCAGTCACTATACAACCAGCCTGGAGCTGCAGGTGCAGGAGCAGGAGCAGGAGCAGGGCCTACACCACCTGGTGGCGAATCTGGTCCTACTGAACCAAAAGGAAAGGGCCCTGATGGGGATGTTATTGATGCTGATTTTACCGACTCCAAATGAGAGTTTTAGAGAATTATCGGATGCTCTTTTATTTATATGTTAAGTTCGTAGTGATTTTTGTCAATGGAGAGTGGACGAATGTTCTAATTACAATTACACAGGGATTTTGTAGATGGTCATTGAAGCCCGTGTTACATGGGCAATTGTCTGATTCATAAAATATAATAGATGGAATTTTTTGGTTACATCAGTTGATGACCTGAGAATAAGTAAATATCACTAGGGGTGGATGTTGGGTGCAATGTGAGCTATCATGGATGGAGATTATGTTATAAATTTCATATCTAGAGTTCCGGAAAATTATAGATTGGGTATTTATAGTTTGTCTGAAATTTTTCTATTGCCCTTGTATGTAGATTGTGTATCTTTTCAATTCTTGTAATTTGCTTCAGTTTGCAATTTGGTCTCTGTAGTTGTAGCATCATGACTTTTGGAGTTGATGTAGCTGACAGGGTGAACACGTGGCAGTAACAGAAAGCTGAGTTGAAAATAAATGTGCCACATTAGAAATGAAGAAATAGATCTGAATGTTCCTTTTATTCAGGAACAAAAATAGTGATTACGGAACCGGATGCAGCAATTGAGCATTAAAAATTATAATCGCTGTATGCAGTTATTACTAATTTAACCTTTCAAAATTTACTAAGCAGTGAATCAAAATTACAGCCATGGTGGGAATTTCATTCTTCGCAAACTAACCCACCCTTAAGAGAAGACCCTGCTGGGGATTATCTCTAAAATGAGCTACATAAAAGAATAAATTTGTTTTAAGAGTTACCAAAGAAGAGAACAAGACGTACTCTGACTGGAACTGCATACAATAACGGAGAAGCACAATAAGGCAAAAGTACTTTTCAGGTCAAATATAGAGTAAAGCAACCTAATCTCTTCAAGCTTCATGGTTCTGTTCGGGAATTCACCTACAATAGCACTTGTTAACAGTACATGGTCGTCTGCAGTGCGCATTGGAGATGTCTCAGTGCTGAACGAAATAGGTCAGTGCTTGGAAATCTTTGTCTGGAAAATTAGATTTCCTAGTCAGTTGAAGTTCAATACTATAAAATTAATTCTTTACGCATTTTGTAACAATTAGTCTTCCCAAATTAAGTATAATAAATCATTTTTTATAAATTTAAATTTGTATAATATTAGTCTTTTCATTTAAATTAATAATGAGTTAATTTTACATAAAATTAAAATTTGAAGGAATTAATTTATGAAAAAATTGTTTTTGGGTAAGAATGAGAAATTGATTTGAAATTTCTCTCAAATGCAAACTTCTGATTTTGATGGAATCTTCTGGAAATGTTTGTCTGCTTTTTTAAGCTGCACTCAGATTGGACATTTCCTGAAGCTCCTACAACAAGCATTTACGCTCGAGACACCCTTTTTCCTCTGGTTTTTGAACTCTTGCACAATAAGTTAACTTGTTCTCTGCTTTCCTTAATTTTCTGTGTTCTTTAGAGGTTCTTGAGCTGAATATTAAAAGCTATCTTGACTGATACATCTACAAGTCTCTACCAACCTTTGGTGCAGATATTGGATGCAATTATATTAATGGTAGGCCACTAGTTTGTTCGACGTTATGTACACCATGTTGTACATAACTCAGTGATATATATCATGCATTTAATCGCTTGTATCTGAAAAAAGGTAAGAAAGAAAATACTGGGAAATATACACACAGGAAGTGAAGAGCAATTGTAGCAGGGAGGGAAATTGAAAGGTATTTTAAATATCATGACAACTTTTGAGGATATGAATTTTGACGAAAAAAATATCAAATCATTTTTTCATATTTACATTTTGTAACAATTTAATTCGTTACAAATAAATTTAATTATAATTTTAAAAGTCCATTTGATCTAATGAGTCTGATCTCAAAAAAAAAAGTTTGAAAAAAAAATCTAATTTAAAAGGTCTTATTTATAAAATGGGTTGAATAGAACTTTTTTCAAGGCTTGACTCGAACTCGAAAAACCCAAAGTTTATTATTTAAAAAAAACTTAGTATAACGTGATATTTTAATAAAGAAATTAAAATTAATACCTATTATTTAATGGATTTATATTAATACAATAATTCCTTTATATTTACAATTTTTCTATCTATAATCTTATACGTAATAATAATTATCTATGTTATTTATCTTAAGTTTTAAATAACATATTGATTTAAACATTCTTTAAAAAATTTAATTGGCTTGATAAGCCCGCCTTAAAAATAAGGATAAAAGCTTAAATAAAAAAGCCTAATTAAAATATTAGCTTGGGTTTTTTTTTTTTTTTTTAGTCTGAACTCAAGCTTGATTTTTAAAAGCCTGGTTCGATTATCAGACCTACTCACAAATTGTTTGTACCAAATTAGCCTCTTATAATTTTTATTTTGCACAGATCTAATTCCTCATTAATATCTAATTAATTAATTGCCAAGACAACAAAATGACTAGATTTGTACAAAAAGAAATTATGAGAAACCGATTTGGCACTGACAATTTGTGAGGCTTAAATTGTCACAAAGTGTAAAAATAGGGAATCAATTTGATACTTTTCTCAAATTTTGACATTTGAAATTTCTATTATTTTACTTAAAAGTCCACGTCACAGACATTACTTATGTATAAGCATTTTTTATTTGGGTTATGTTGTTCCCTTATTATTTAGGATCTGGACATTCTATAATTGGATTGTACAATGAAAAAAATGTTAACTTGTTTAATGTTATAAGTTTTTATGATGAAAAATATATGATAAAAATGTAACAAATGAGTTAAACATATAATATTAACATGTGCTCAATTGATTAATTATTAACTTGTAATATTTTGCACTTGAATCACCCCGTATATGTGATAGAAGTATTCATATTATATCTAATAGGCTCATTATTAATTTTGTTAAATTCATTTAGATTTATATTTATTGGCTCAATACATTTTGATCCTCAAAATATAAATTTGGGCTAAAAAAATAAGAGAGATAAGAATTTTAAAGAAGTTGTTTTTGAACTTTAAACTATTATTTTTATCATATCTCACAAATCAGATGAAATTTTGAAATGAAACCTATTACATCTAAAAAATAGACTTAAACATCTTTTTAATTATATATCACATGTTTCAAATAAAATTGATATTAAGAAGTTATGATTGTCAATATTTTATGTATGAATATCATACTTTTTTTTTTACCTCTAATAATAATTTTAACAATATCTCCCCAACAGTAAGAATTTTGGAACAAGGTTTGTTTTATATGAAACTAGAATAAACATCTTTTCATTCATATATCACATGTATAAAATTGACTTATAATAAATGAGTTATGTAGGTCTTAATGTGCGACTATATATATCAATTTATTATCTAACATTTTGTCACTTTTTCAATAATATCTTAACAACCAAATTGAATTTTAAAATGAAACTTATCAGGATAAAAAATAAACTTATAGAACTTTTCAGTGATAAATAATTTATCCAAAATGACGTTGAAATAAAGGAGGTATAAACATTTAAATTTACAGCTATGCAATAGATGATAGCCATAAAGTCAATAAATGGAAATACTTACTTCCAACAATTAAGTTGTACAAGTTTAAATTTTTCTTTAGTTCCAAACAGTTCTCTTGCTTTTTTGGTATGTCTCAAACTTAGAAATCACAAGAAATAAGGTGAAAAACATCTTAAGTGATTCATACTCTTAAAGGTATCTATTCTTGTTAGTGAGTTTCAATCGTGTTATTTGCTCTTTTGAGAGTTTTTATTGTTATGAATACTTTCTTCTTAAAAGATTTGTTATTTTAAGGAAAGATATTCCTTGAAAAGAGATTAAATTCAAGGAAAAATTTTTCTTGAAGAGAGTTTGGTTTTAGAAGGAGTATTCTTGAAGATTTGTAACGGATTGTAAATTAGTGAAAAATCTCAAGTACTTGTTTGGGGATTGGATGTAGGCTTAGATTGGAGCCGAATTATGATAAATCTTAGAGTTTGTTTTCTCTACCCTTATACTCTTTATATTTTAAATTGTCATATTTATGTTTAACTTTTATTGTTGATATTTCATTTGAAGTATTTTGATCTTTTATTGGACATATTCTTTTATATTTATCCAATTGTTAAAGTGATTATATGATTGTTGTAACTTACATGGGAATAAGATTTTGAATTTAGTAAATAACATAATGTTGAATGTTTTATTGTTGGGAAACAAATTTATTATCTTCATACTCTAAATATCTACATTAAATCTCATTTGATTGATATAATTGTAGTTTTGTTTTATATACTTTCAAGTATCTTTTATAACAAGTATTTTCAAATATAATTTAAAAAAAAATCAAAATTATTGTAAACACTCAATTCACCCCATCTAGGATGTTATTTGCCTTGTTCTAACAAAAATTAAACAAAACGAAGTTGAAAAGAGAAAAGAAATTTAGTTCTCATCTCTCGTTTTTGTCCGAAATGCTTTTAATCCTACTTACCTTAACGAGGCACAAGTTGAGGTGAAACTTGAACTTGAATTTATCAATTGATATGATATGGTTAAGATGTTTGTAAAATGCATATCTTTATGAACTTCTCTGTTTATTTGTTTATTCATTCTCTCTATTTTTATTTACTTTAAAAAGCCAAAATTAAAAAAAAAGAATAAAAGAAAAGAAATGTGGTTATGTAATCCAAGATATTAGAGAGAGAATATCTTTCCCACACTAGGGCTGTTTTATCTAACTCTAATCTCTTTCACTAAGTTCAGTTACATAATATAGCCATTTAGTAACTGATTAGATTGTAATTTTCTCTAATACTCTTTGGTCTCTTTCTTCACTTTCATCTCTCTCTCGCACCCTCCCCACTTTGAATTATTGTGGGGTAAATATTACATTTTAGTAGTGGTTTTGGTTTTCTTCCATAATTTATGATGCATTTTAAACAAATTTTCTCCTATAATTTACTATTGTAATTATAGCTTTTTTAATGCATGTTCAGTATGTTCAAACTCATAAAGGTTGAACCTGCATCAATTGACAAAACCACAAAATATGTAGAAGCAAAACACAAACCCTCCATTTTTTATGCTGCAACAGTTTTTTCAAAAAATCACACTAAGTGTAGTGTACCACATGAATTGTATAGATTATAGAAGAAGTAGAAGTAGAATCTTCAACCTTTGAAAACCTCAAAACAATTTTATCAACAAAACAAAAAATCAATCAATATCAACACCATATAACAGCTTATACAGCGTACTGTACCAAAAAAAAAAAAAAAAAAAAACCACTTCACAGGGTAGACGACTACCTCATTCCTGTTTCCTGCAGAAACTCCAAACTTTAATATTCCCATATACTCTGTCTAGGACTGGGAGGGCGAGAAGCACTATTGTTTCTCTCGAACCTCACATGTACAGAAGGTGAAAATTCATCATGTTCTCCACACTTGGAGCAGCCTGCACTCCCTTTATGACTGTTTTGTCTGCTCATTGGGTAATACTGGCTTAAACCATTAGCCCTACCACTATCTTGCCTGGGCAATGACGACATAGGGGGTGGCCTTCCAAACCCAACTCCGATATATGGATCTGGTGACGGTCTAACAGAAGGGTGGCCATGAGGGTGGTGCTGGTAGTGGTTCTGGTGGTGATGATAACTGTGATCATACTGTGGACTATTGAGGCTGCTTTGGAGGTTGCTTAGGCTGCTGAAGCTGGGAGAACTTCGCACTCTATGCATTGACGCCTGATTATTGCGAAAGAATGATTCATGTATTACATCAAAAGAATGACCATCTGGGGAGTTGGATTTTGGGGAAGAACAAGCAGAGGACACTGCTCTGATAGGGCAGAGCCTTGCCCCGGGGCCTGACTGGACGATGCCATTGATGGCATCAATATAACGCTGCTCCAACATACGAGGATCAGAAACAGCTGCGTGGCTCTCTAATACAACTGGTTTGGAGGGAAACAAGAATGCCCGAAGCATTGGAGCTCCACCTACATGACGATCATGCTCATCAAACATGTGTGGGAGATCTGCATCTGATCTAACTGAGACCAAGGCATCTAGATCTTCAGGGACCAGCTGGTACTTTAAGATCATGTCACCGTCAGTTAAAGCAGTGACTTTCTTCATAAGTTCTGAAATGTGGACAACAGAATGCATAAGCAATTACTACCTATTAAAATTTTTGTTTCTTTTAACAAATGTACCTTAACCAAAGAAATGATTTATTTTAAACAATAATTAAGTGTCATTAATATTTCAAGTACCATGTGCTGCCCAATTAGTCAACAAATTTTAGTATAAATTTTGTATTCCTCTCCATGATGTTTCAACTTTAAAGTGCCATTCAGTCCCCAAGTAGTTTGTTTCACTTCCATTTAAACACTGTACGATATTTTGAGTTTTAATTTTCAAACAAATGATCATGTGAAGTCAAAATGATGAATAATTTTATTGTTGAAACTTTCATTGTCATTTACGGCTATTATTAAGATTAAACTAACAATTAAAAACTAAAAGTCAGTTAAAGCCCAAAATAATCACATATCACCTTAGAAATGTTGAAGATAAAAGAAGAACAGATTTTTAAAAATGAATATCACACTTGGAATCACAAGGTACAAAAGTGATTTTGGGTCAAATAATGGCGGTACTATAATTTATCCTAGTTAAAGACTCCTTTGATCTTTAACATTAGAAACTAACTTGGATCAATTTATATGCCGACTATTTTATACATCGGATCTAAGCTGATTCAACAACATATAATCCAAAAGCCAGTTATATGACGTACAAAACAAATTATTCTCATGCCAACTAATATTGTGACCAACTCTAGCCTTTGATTATTTTGCTATAAAATCACATACAACTGGGGAAAAAGATCAAATGGATTTGAGCCTGACCAAGTTTATAACCATTGTGATTTATCACGAGGATATTTTCGAGGGAAACAAACAGGACCAACATTGAATACCTGAGAAAGTGATGTCACGAGGCACGGAAATGACACGTGTCTCGCCGCCGACGTACTTCAGGACGCCGTCGCCGGGTCTTGGAAGAATCTTACCGCCATGGCTGCATAAGAACTTAATTTTTTTCCTCGGCGATGCTCCCGTGTCATCCCCCACACCAACACTGCCACTCTCTACGGCCATTTTTACCCAAATCGGTGTCACCAACACAAATTCACGAACCCAAAACGAAAGTGAAAAATCTTCAAATGCTCACAATGTCCCTGAATTTATCAGCTCCTAAATTTCTGTCCGAAGAGGCCCATTCTTCGAAAGGCTTTCTAATTAATTCAAAGCCCTAAATCGAAGAGAAAATATTGTCTGAAATTGCAATTTGATGGACAATGCACGATGCCTTCCTTCCACTCCAATTGGATAATATTCAGAATATTTCTCCTACGCGTTGAAAATTCGGGGGAACACAGATTTTGTACAAGTAAAACGATAACCGTGAGTTAAAAAGGTACGATACTTCAATTGGATACTTGAAAAAGAAAAATAAATAACTGAGAAAGAAAGAATAGAAAGAGGATAACAAAGGAAAGAAACAACGACTTTGTGAATACATTGATGAACAAGGATTCTGCTATCAAAAAGAAGACCGAAATTCAACAAGAGGATAAAGATTTTACCCCAATTTCGGAGACGAAATTAGGCTTAGGGTTTCACGCTTCACTCTCGGGCATTCGCTATTTCTCCGCCACTCTTCGGCTTTCAATTCAAGTTTTATACTTTTCCCACCAAAATCTCTCTCTCTCTCTCTCTCTCCCACCCCCGCATTTCGATGTGTATACTTGTTCTTAAACGAATATTCCTACGAACTTGTCTATTTCAATTCAAATTGTTGTTTGTGATGGTTAATGCAGAAGTTTTTTAAAAATAAAATATTTTATGTTATTAATTATATTATTATAAAAGTTTAAAAGCAAAAGAAAATACATTATTCAATTAATTAAAAATTATTTAATTTAGAACTTTTTTTTGTTAGGGAAAACTAAAAACAGTATAAATTAGTTTTATATTTTTACATTTGTAATAATTTACTCTATCATAAATTAATTATGATAAATCAATACTTTACAAATACAAATGTATATAAAATTAATCTCTTTACTTGAATTAATGAGAAATTAATTTTACATAAAATAAAATTTATAAGAGATTAATTTGTTACGATATGTAAGTGAATGACCAAATTGTCATAAGCATAAAATTGAGATACCAATTTAATACTTTTTTAGAAAAACAATGTTATATATAATTTTTATATATTTTTTAATTAAACATGTAAAGTTTATAGTTAATTAATTATATGTATATCATTGCAAATAATTTAATTATTTTTAAATTAAATTATATATTATTATTGATTAACTATACACTTATCATAGTTTAATTAGAGAATAATATAACAAAAATATAAAGAATTGCATATAAATTTAATTTTGTTGGCTATACTCTCAATAACTATATTTTAATCTAATCCTTTTTGTTATAGTCTCGCAAAAATGTAATATGAAAGAGAATTTAAATTACTCAGTTCATATCTTCATAAAATAAGTTTGGATGAATTATTATTTGAGATTTTTTTTTTCTGATGGAACGTAATAACAAATCAAGAACCCTTTCAAACAAAAAAAAAAAGTAAATGAAGGACAACAAAATCTTTTATTTTTAAATTCAATTTTTTTTAATTCCTCTAAACAAATGGGTTTCCAACGAAATCAAATTACAAGTATGTTCTGACATTTTTGTGAACGGGTTTGTCTTATAATAATAATATTTAAAAAAATCTTATAAATCACTCTATCTTATTTTTCAAATTCCAAAAAATTAAATAACATATAACTTTTTAATTTCACTTATGCCATTTTATTTCTTTCTATTATAATCTATTCTATTTCATTTGGCTGGAACTACCTTTAAAGAAGACAGATTTGTAGTCAAATATAGACAAGTATTAAATTTATCATCTCATGATTTAATAACTATAATTAAAATTTGTCACGTGTCTTAGATTCCAAACCTCCAATTGCATGAAATTGAATAGTCTTGATTCTGTCGTATTTTTGCGAAAACATAAACATGCGTGTCATACTTTATCTTTAAGTATTGAATAAAAATTTATAATTGAAATTAGTAGAAAATATTGTATGAAATCTGAATTGTTAAATACTTGTCAAACATTGTCCAATATGTGTTTTCTGAAGTTGGATCTCATATTTACTCACTCAAGTTACAAATAAACAAGATATTTATTATAGACAATTTTAAATTTTAAAATTATTTTTAAGAAATTAAGAAGACATAATTCTAAAATTTTAAAGTGAGGTCCTTCAAAGTAAGAAATAAAAAATATTTTAGCTCTTGAACTTTTTAGAATAACTTATAAAAATCAAGGCCTTTCATACTAAATATTTTAAATTTATAATTCCCAACTATAATTTTCCCAGAATTTTAAGCTCTCATGTAATCCAATCACTTGAATGTCCTCGAATAAAAATGGCCACAAAATCTACTTCTTGAGAAGCAAAAATAGCTAGTGAATGAAAGATTTAAGCCACGATTTACATATCCAGATTATTCTCAATAAGAGGAAGATATAAAAAGCAACAAACTTCTAACATAAATTTTTTATATTAATCTCTCAATAATAATATGATAAGTATATAATTTTTACAACATAATATTACACATTTATATTTAAAATATAAAAAACCATCTAGTCTAAACAACAGTTTCTACTCTCATATTAAAATTTTAAAGAGCAAAGTACTATTTCAGTACCTTTTTTTTTGGTTTAGTGTTAATTTAATTTTTCATAAATTTAGATTCTTTAAATAATTTTTCAAAATTTTAATATTAATAAAAAATAATTCCTCATCGTAACTCTTTAGGTTTCATATGTCGTTAAAATTACTTTTAAAAATTTTAATTTTAAGTGGAATTCAATTATACACCTTGAATATAAAAATAAGTTAAAAAAAAAACTACTGATGATGAGATTTAAGCCAAAATATACATATTTGGATTTTTATAATGAATTTAAGAAAAAAAAAAAAAGAGCATATTTACAGTGACGTTATTCTTACAAAAGGAGCAAACATAAAATACAATGGACATTACTCGTAACAAAAACTGTAAAGCAGATTCAATTCACCGATTAAAGAGAAGGGTTTCTTATTTCGATTCCTTCATAAACACTCTTGAGATTTTATCGCTAAATCCACATAGAAAATTGCACCTTCATCATCATCTTTTACAAAAGAAAAATTGATTTAAACAAAATTCGATAACATTAATACATCACCATGATTCAAAATCCAAGTAAGCGCTTACAGGCTCGAAGGATCTTGCCTCCTCTGTGCTGCTTCTTCACAGATCTTCTTCCCCCAACTTCATCTCCTCCACTTTCCTCTCCAATGGGAGAAGCTAGAGCCATGTACTGGTCATGGATCCTGCAATACCTCTCTGAGACTGACGACGATCTTCTCATGGAAAATGCCCTCTTCATCGTGGCCTGAAACCCAGACGATGAGGAAGAAACCGACGCACTCCTACCTAGAATTACGCCAAATCTCTCCCCGTCTCGATGCTGATCACGACCATCATCTCCGTCATCTTCTTCTTCTGCTCTTCTCTCAGGTGAGGATTTCTGGGTCTTGTTCTTCTTGATCTGGTCTAGCCCCTCTGGTCTGATAACTGTGCTAGTGGTTCTGATGGGTTTTGGGGTTTGAGGAAACGAGAAGAAATCAGAGAAATCCATGGATCTTGATTTGTGGGTCTTGCTACTAGGATTGATCTTAGAATACCCATTCATCTTGCAGGCACATGTATAATTCAAGGGGGCTCTGGAAAAATCCTGGAAGTGATAGATGTATAGATAGATGAGATAGACAGACAGACAGAGAGATAGGTCAAGTGTAGAGGCAGAACAAGCTAAACGCATATATGAATAAGGACAATGAATGAACGTGTGAATGATGGCGAAGTGTTTGACTAAATGTCTGAGGGAGGAAGTAAGTGAATAGGAACAGTAGGATGTGTGGTTGAGTGCTCATGGGGGTAGATTTGAATGTAAAACTTGAAAACAATACTACGAGAGTGGTTGGATTTGGTAATCTGAAGCCTGAAGAAGAGGGAACTTACTTAGAAGGAGGAAGATAGGGACAAGTTGAGCTGAATTGATGAGGCAAATTCTACTATTATTTTAGTGTTTTTTGACTGAAGAACAAGTTCCAAAAGGTTCTTTGTGATTGTGAATGAATGGCAATTTTGCAAGTATGGCCAAAGTATATTATTGAAAGGGTTTTTGCCCTTTTGCCCACTTTTTGTCTGCTGATTTCTTCTTGGCCACAAAGTATGACTGGGTAAAATTATTTGACGCGAATGGTATCTTTTAGTTATATATTTTTTTGGATAAACATCGGAGCGAAAAATGTTAAAAAAAATTAAAATTAACAACCAACAATTTTAAGATAACAAAAATCTTGCAAATCAACAATAATAACTAATGAGGCCACGATCCGTTCACTTCATTCAATTCAAGTGTTTTAGTCATATATTAACCTATTATATATTTACATACATTATGTTATGTGCTGATTTACAATTGGGATGTTTCAAGAATTTTAACCATTTTATTTCAATGGGTTGAGTTTTTTTCCAGTCTTATAATATTGAACTTATATATATTAATATATATATATATATACACACACACACACACATACACACACTGAAGTGTTGTTAGGAAAGATTTAATTTAGGTGTTGTTATCGAATTTTTTATTGCAATATCATATAATATTAATTAATTAAGATAATTATATATTTCTTGTAAATATTATATATTTCTCCTGTTATTATAAAAAATTAAAGATTTATTATATTCTAATTAGAGAACTTATTAATTAAAAATATAATATAAGTAATTACATATAAATTTTTTCATCTTAACCATTTCAGGTAATTCTTTTATATTTATATATATGGAATGTTAATAAATTGAAGTGATTATGAATTACGTGGATTTGACTCATCAAGAGCTTGAACCAAACTGACTTATTTATTACATAAACAACTTTGATCAGATATTAAGCTCGTCAAACTTACGCATGATTATATATAAGTTTATTACAGATTATAAATAAATATTAAAACTTATTCATCTTCAAAACATTGTTAGGTATATTTTTCACACATATACACACAAATAGTATTAAATTTCATAAACTTTAATTTAATTTAATTTTATATACTGGTCATAAAATTATCATTTTTTTTGTTTAAAATTTAAACTCATTTTACTCAAAATAAACAATCTCAGTTATACTTAGTCTGACTCAACTTTATTATAAATCTTACTTTAGAGAGTCTCTCCAAAAAAATAAGACTTATAAAACTAAAAGATTCTTTTATTCAATGGACTAATTTTTAAGAACGAAACACTTCTTTTGAATTTAGACTTGTAATTTGTGTTTTTACTAAAAGGCGTTAAGACTAGGGGGTAAACAAAAATTTATTGACCCAATTAACCTTGCTAAACCTAGCTTAGTCAAAGTAAAAAAAAAAAAAAATTGTATAATATCAAGACAAGACTAGGTCTCTGGTTTAACCTTTACCCAACTTGGCCTATCAACTATATTTTTGTTTTTTTATATATTGTTTTTTATAATTTAATTTATTTATTTTTACTTATAGTAAATTTTTTAACATATTAATTCAATTTAAATCTTAAATTTTTTTCATTTTAAATTTTAATTATATCATTTTATTTTTACACCTTCTTTTAGTTTTTTTTATTTTTTATTAATTAAAAAATAATTTTTTTAATAAAAATAATTTAAAAAATAAATATAGACTTAGCTCAACCCAGGTCTAGCTACACCTGATTGAGCCAAACCTTAACATTTTATTAGGCCTTGGTCCCGAATTATATTCAAACTTAGTTCCTTTTTAGTATTTGAACACCCGAGTGCAAAATGAATGACCCATAACATGTATTAACGTATTGTGTTACTATGCTGAACAATGAAAGTTGAGTGACACTACTTGGCTACAATTTCTGAAAAACATAATGATTATGCGAAGAAAGAAATTGACAGAGTTTTTTTCTTCTTTTTCTAGAAATTTGATCATTCTTGTCAAAGGATTTTATCACATTACTTGATTCAAAGTAAGCTGTAATGTTCAGATCTCTCATATGAATCACTCCAAGAAACATGAAACATGCATATGGGAAGAATAATAAGCATGTGGCTCTGCAACTTTGGTATGCTAATATTCCACAAATCGTTCACCTTCTTTGACCATGCCTTGCCTTTTCTGAGATCGTGGCCGTCAAATTTGAATGCATTTTATATTAATGTGTGAGCAGTATTAAGATCATACAGCATTAATTATATATATATATATATTCAGTCAATTATAGACAGATTAATGAAAATGCCAAAAATAAATCTTATTTAATGCAATTTGTTAAATACCAAATCAATTTCTCCTGCAATGCATTAGATGCTGTGAAACTTGGGAGGCAATATAGCATTGAGAGTACCGAATTTTTTTTTTTCCATTAGGGAAATTTTTAAGAGAACTTATAATTAAGGATGTTATGTTCAAAATATTTCTGGTAAAATATCATAAATTTTGAAATTATTTTAATGTATTCAGAAATCTTTTTTTTTTTTTAATTTTGAAAGACTAATTATTCTTGAAGTCATATAGTATGAAAAAAATTCTTGGCCTTTAAATTCTAAAAAATAACTTTAAAACTAGTTTATTTGCTCATATAAAAATTAATCTGTTTTATTATATTTCAATACATTTTAAATTAATGAACTAATTGTTGAAACATCATAAATGATCTTTTTAACATACAAAACAGTTTTCATTGTTGTTTCTAAAGAATTTTGAAATATTAGAAATTTATAAAATCATAGTTGATTTTATTTTTAACTTTGAGTAATGGATGATAATTAATAATCCAAATTATTGAATAAATTATTTAATTATATATTATTTTCTTTTGTTTTGATTTTAGACCATATCAAATTATATTTATAATCATTTATTATAAATTTTAAAAGATAGTTAATTAATTAATTATTTATTTTTTGTTCACTTTAAAAAAATATTTAAATTTCAAAAAATTCTTGATTTAATAGGTGATTAATTGGTTAATTATTTTTCTCATTCATTCCAAAAATTTCTCAAACTTTAAAGAATTTTCAAATTAAGAAGTGATTAATTAATTAATTACTTTATAATTTTTCTTATTAATTACAAAAAAATTTATTAATTTTCTCATTAATTCTAAAAAATACTTAAAGTTTGGAAAATTTTCGATTTAAGAGGTGATTAATTAATTAATTTATAATTTTTTTTGTTAGACTATAAAAATTTACACATTTCAAAAATTTTCGATAAATGCATTAGAAAAATGAAGAGTCATCCCACATTTGGTCAATGAAAATTTCTCATTAATATGCAAAAGGAGCATGTTTTACTTGCATATAATAGATATAGTAAATATTAAACCTATAGTCCTTTATTATAATTTTCTAAATTTCTAGTACTTTATCAAAAAGTTTATACTTTATAGTATGCAACTATTATTAATATATTTTAACAATTGATTTTAGTCTAAATTTTACCAAAACGAAAATATTGCTATTAATCATACTCAAATAATTAATTATTGTCTAAACTTTATTATTAACTTAAATGTAACTTTACCTCTTATTTTCCCGTTAAATTTCATTTAAATTCATTAAGCGTTATTAGTTTCAAATAATAGTTTATCATTTAAAATGTTCGTTTTTCTTAATGATTCAATGAAAATCTGTAACTAAATATGTTGAACATGTACAATGAAATGTTAAATAATTGCGTTGAAGATGTATTGAGTTCGGGTTGGAGAATAAATATTGACAACGTTTTAAACAATAAATAAAAAAACTAAAATTAATGAAAAATTGAGAAATTGAAAATTGAACAAATATATACAACATTAAATGACAAAATAATATATATATATATATATATATATTGACATCTTATTATTCACTTTATACATGCTCAAAATACCTTTAGATTTAAAAAATATGAATAATAGTAATATTTAATTTTTTTTCAATACTACAAAAGTAATCTATATAAGTTTAGAGAGAAATCTAACTAAAGATCTATTAGAGAACATAATTGCTTCTATTAATTTGTATTTAATTCATTTGAAAAATATTTTGAAGCAAAATTATAGATATAGCACCTCATAATACGTCAAAATCATTTTAAAAAAAAATCTAATTTTTGGAAAAAAAAAACTCAGCCTCACTCTTCCCCATAATACCGACCATGCAGTGTGGATGTGAACATCGGTTCTAGTTGTTACGTAAAAGCAATTTTTTAGTCAATATTTTTTTTAATAACTATTAGTAATATTTTATATCGAGTCATCTGTAATATTTTAAAAACTCAAATTCATGATTTCATCTTTCACCTGCCCTTCCCTTCTTCTTGTGCTAATTAGCATGGTGTGTTTAGAGTATTTATATTTGGGCTCACAAACAAATATTTGAAAAGATTATTAACAATTTATAATTTGGTTTAGCATTTGAGATAGTTAAAATTTTGTTTATATCTTTAAATGAAAATTTATCATATAAATAATATTATTTGGCTTAGTATTATATATTTTTTAAATCACTTTTGTCCTACAAATTTTTATTTGTACAAAAATAAAAAAAATTATTTCTACGTTGGATAAATGACATAATTCAATTTTGACATGATAATTTTCAAACATAAATCACATTCATATAAAATCACGTTTAATCAAAATTAATGTTAAAATTAAATTGATCTAAAATCAATTTTGCTCAACTTAAATTCAAACAAATTTGTATATCTTTTAAAAGACTTCAAGATAAATTTGTATCAATTAATAATATTATAACTATATTCTTACATTATAATTGAATATATTAATATATTTAAAATTATAAGTACATCAAAATATTTTACTTTTTAAAAAATTGAGTGGGATATGCCTGTCGTCAACTCTATGTGCTTGGCTACTAGCTCTATGTCTCAATTTTGCTCACACATAAGTTTTTTACTTCATAAACTCTAACTAATACATAGTACATCATTATTGGGCAAAGTTTACTTTTCTCTTTTACCATACTCTTGATGCTAACAACATGAAATAATATTAATAATAATAAAAAAGAAGTTTTGTAAAGATAAAAAAGTAGAATTCAATATAATACACAGGACGATTAGTTGAAGAATTGAATCAAATCAGTTTGATTGTAAAAGCAACCCAATTAATAAGAGTGAACAAATTTGAGTAAAAAAAAAAATTAATGTAGTTCTTGACTTATTATTAAATTATTATTTTAATCACTCATTAATTTTATTTTTTCAAATAATTTTTAAAAAATTGTCACTTTTAGTTTTCAATTTTTGACATCATTATCCTACGTAATCCCTTGAACTAAGCATTATTAACTTATGTCGAGGATTAAAAGCAAAAATGAATTTAAAGGAGGTGAGGTTGCCTCTTCTTTATTTTTTATTTAATTTAAACTTTTATATGTAATTTTATTTTATATTATTGATGTGTGTCATCTTTTATATACTTACAATTTTGAGTACACTAATAAACTTAATTATAATGTAGGAACATAATTATAATAATATTAATTTAAAAAATAATAATATTACAATTATGTTTTAACATTATAACTAAGTACAACTGTGAATGCATCAAAGATTTTATTTTATTTTGATGTGATTAATTAGTTGATAAAAGTTAATTCCTTTGAATTATAAAAATTTGTCTTCCTTAAATCAAAATTTTTATTAAAGAATTTTTATCTTTCTCAAAATCAAATCTTAAATTTGTCTATGACTAAAAGTGATAATTTTTAATAAATAAAAATTATTTTAAAAATATAAAAAAAGAGACTCAAATAATAATTTAATAATAAATTAAGAATCAAAATAATTTTTTTAAAATGAAATTGATGGCAGGTGATAACCCTATATTGGGATTTAAAAATAGTTTGAACTTAAAATTTGTTGGCCAAAAACAACAACTCAAAATGTGACAAAATATGACCTAAAAACAAAGCCCAATTGAATTTATTTACAAATGATGGAAGTAAATTGACTTGAGTCCAATTGGTAAGTCAATTAAGAGTATCATTTAGTTATAATTCATAAGACAAATCAAATAGGGAGTGAAGTTAACAAACAACAATAAGCCATCATTGAGAAATGGTGACTGTGACACTGTGGAATGAGAGCCTCTCGGATTGGTTCAGTGAAAGTGTCAGTCCCCACGTGTCCACGAAATCTTCACATTGGTCAAACCCCTAAATTACTCCATGCTCACTCACTCCTCGTGCTTTTCACTCACGTCCCTTTCTCTCTCTTCATTATAGGGTTCTCTCTCTCTCTCTCTCTCTCTGGTTTTTTTCCCTCGAAGAATTGAACTTTTGTCCGAGAAATTCCAGTAATTTTCTCGCTAGGGTTCCGATGCAAATCACGCATTGCTGGCTTTGATCGCCTATTCTTGAGTTCACCGATTGGGGCTGTCTACCTCGTTTGGAAATTGGAAGTAGTGTCGCTTCTATTCTGAACGAAGCTGGGGAGTTACTGCGAACAGTGATGAGCTCTCATGCCTATAAATTATGTATTGATTTTTCTGTAGGTTTTTTTTTTTTTTTTTTTTTCTGAAGGTGTGACTAAGAATGTGTTTTTACGGAAGGACATGCTGGTGTCTGTGTGTGTTGGGGTGGGGCTGGAAATGTATGAATTGTGCACAAGCTTACTCATTTCGTGGGGCAGTGGGCAGAGTTTAGTGGGATACTGAAGAGGTGAAATGTGTGTGATTTTTTTTTTTTTCTGGTGTTTAATTTAGGTGTAATGGGTAAAACCTTTTCTTGTTCCGAATTGGCTTGTGCTGAAGATTTCTCACGATTTTCATCTAAAAAGTTGGCAGATTTGGATCGGCTATAGCAGTTTGAGCTATGGTTCTGTCCATTGTTAGGGTTACCTACTCTTCGAATATTCTTTACTAGTTCACAAGTATATGCATGATTTGCTTGATATATGTGGTGATTTGATATTAATTTATGTGTTAATTGTGTTTATGCGTAAGTATGCTGAGTTGCTGACTTATCAAACAGGGTTTTTATTTTAGCAAGGAGAGTAATGTACTGAGTTATGGAGCTTAAGGTTCTGGCTCGAAAAGCTGCTGAGATTGCAATTGGTTCAATTGGGCGTGGATATGACATCTGTACTGATCTAAGACTTAAGTACTGCAAAGGAGAATCCATAAATTCACGTTTAATTGAGATAGATGAAGATGATGGAAGAGAAGTGGTTCTACCTGATGGGTTATCTATACCAAATGTTTCGAAATCAATAAAATGTGATAAAGGGGAACGCACTAGGTTCAGTTCTGATGTTCTTTCTTTTCAACAGGTAAATCTAATTGCATCTCTCTATGCCATTGCAGTGGTTATATGTGCATTTGTTAATATTATTTTCTTTTTAAAGGATGATCTATGTTTGGGTCACTAAAATGAAATGTTTATTTGTTACTTAATTAGAAACTCTGTGCATTATGCAATGCTATAAACATTTGATTTAGTTTTTTGGTGATTTAATTATGATTTCTTGCATGGTTTGCACAGTCCTTTGTTAAATAGAATGACCTAATAAGCCACACTGGAAAGTATTTTTTGTCAAAAAATAATCAGAAGCCCATAAATGTAACCTCCCATTACCAAAGAGGCTATCTTCCCTGACTAGCCATGGCTGTGACGTCTTAGCTTAAACACATGCTGTAGTGGTCACATGACAGACTTAAAAAAAGAAGATTTTCCACAAATATATGGTAATTGAATTGCTCCGCCTCCACCCCACCTTTCTTCCCCTGATGTTGTTTATGTCTTTTCGGCCAGAAGTCTCAGTATGGAGTAATTTGAAACCAAAATATGTATTCAGGGACTATCAAGTATCAACTGTGAGGACATGGTTAATTTGTTCTAACGCTCAAATGGCAGAGTCACCTGGAAACTATGAAAATCAGAAACTTTATCTTTTTGGTCTGTTGGGGTTCTATTTAAGGTTGCTGAGTTCACTAATATTTCTCAATATGTTTTTGAGGGTGGTAGAAGTAGAACAAAATCACTTTTCATAGGATTTTCAATTTAGCAGCTAATGATAGATTTATTTTGGCCATAATGTAAGATTTTGACATGAGAAATGATAGTTTAGTGCAGCATTTTTCTATCAGGTTGGTTTGCATATGTCTTCCCTTCACTCTTTCACTCACTGGCTGTCTGTTTCTTTAAATGCTTTCAGATGTCAGAGCAGTTCAATCAGGAATTATCTCTGACAGGTAAAATTCCATCTGGCCTTTTCAATGCCATGTTTGAATTCTCTGGAAGTTGGCAGAAAGATGCAGCCCATACCAAGACCCTTGCTTTTGATGGGGTGTTTATCACACTTTACACTGTTGCATTAGAGAAGTCTCAGATGGTACTCTGTGATCATGTCAAAAATGCTGTACCATCATCATGGGACCCACCTGCACTAGCAAGGTGAATACTCTAGTCTTTGCAAATGTTTTGACCTTATGGTGAAGCAATTACTTTCCATGCCAAGTGAACTATTATCAATTCTCAATTATAACTTTGACATCTTGATCTATTGTTGGAATCATGGATTTCTCCATACGGTGTAGATTCTTAGATATTTGAGCTTCTCTAGTCCTTTGATTCTTATTCTTATTATGCAATGATCCTTTATTTGGAAAAGATGATGATGATATTTGGTGATAGTGTGCTAGGTATGTAACTTCATGTGGGTTAAATATTTTGTAATTTCTGCCTTAATTCTGCAATCTGCTTGCCTCTTTAATTCATGCGTAAGTTATAGATCTTCAACCAATAATTATAAGGGTTTCTCTTCCTATGCTAAAACTTGTCTTGTGCCTCAAGATTTACATATCTATTCTTTTTGCTTAGTATTTTCACCAACAGATTTTATTGTCATCATACAGTGGTATATCTTGCTTATCATCATATCTCCATGAATGAGTTTAATAACACAAATTTCACCTTTGACCGCGATTCAGTTATATCTATTTCACCTTGTGGCTGCGTCTGACTGACTGCATGCTTTAATGAAATGTCATTTTATTAAGTTTAAAAGTTTCATTTGCGTTGTTCTGCCTAAATTTTCTTGCTTATCAACATCCTTTTAAACAGAATATTTTAACAGTGTTCTTAATCATAACTATTAAACATATTGGTGTTGTTGTTGTGTGTAACAATCTGCCGTGATTGAAAATCTTTGCTTACATCAATATGGTTATTTTTATCTGTTCTCTGGTTGCCATGCTTAAATTGCATTCAGATGGAGAATGAAAAACCTTAACCAATGGTTGCAGTGAGATCATCATAACTCATATAGATCTGCTGTCTCCTATGTTTCTAGCTATGCTGGCTTCTTTTTTTCTTTTCTTGGGTTCGCTGAATTCACTCATCCTGTTGGCACCAGTTGGATGGTGCATCCAAAATTGTTTTGCTCCTAAAACTAATTCAATACTGCTTGGATTGGACTGATGCTTCTCACATCTTTGCAACTACATCTTGATTTTAGAGTTGAGACTACAGTAAATATTGCTAATTAGTTTAATTTCAGGTTTATTGACACTTTTGGAACCCATATTATTGTTGGTGTGAAGATGGGGGGAAAGGATGTAATTTATTTAAAGCAGCAACACTCATCAAATCTCCAACCTGTTGATATTCAGAAAAGATTGAAGGAGATGGCAGATAGGAGATTTTTAGATGCCAATGGACAATACAACATTGCTTCCGATCAAGTTTACCCAAATGACAAGGTTTGTGAAAATTATTTTCTTGCCTGTCCTTAATGTGGTTCATTTTAAATCAGAATATTGAATTCAATATGTGCACCTTGGTTTTTTTTTTTTTCCTCCCTCTGATTTTTGTGGTTGCTCCTATCACACTCCAAAATCTGGAATATGAATGATGTCTAATGAAAGTATTGGGAAAAGAAAGTTGCGAATTCAATATTCTAATCACATATAACGTCTACTACTTTTTTTGCACTACTTCTTTTGAACATTTAAACTCTTGTTTTTCACAAGCATTATTAGTGGAAAGAGACAATGAAATCAAAAACATTGTATTGTGCCCTGTTTTCCCTATTGTTTCAATGTCCGAGAGATGCTTCAATTAGGTCAGATCTGTTAGAGACTTCCACATCTGTATTCATTAGAAACAGGCTGGAGGCCTCAGTCCCAAGAAAAGGGGTGGTGCATATTGGATGAGTAAGTTGTATCTGAGGTATATGCAGTTTCGAAGCCATAGTCTCTCCTGCTATATGAATACTTTTTTGTGAGGCATTCTCTCTACTTCCATCCATCCATCCATCCTTATTTTGCTGGAATCTTTCTAGAGGCTGGTGGAAATTTGTCATGAAAACTAAAATGGTGCAAAAAAGAAAAAGAATTGCATATACCATACAGCAAGAATACATGCATTTGTTTTTCTTAGAAATAAAAAATTTGAAACTTGAGAGCTGCTAGTTGGTGGTTAAGGAGTAATAGGTTTGGCATAGCTACATTTCATGGGGAGCTGCAATCGAGGCAGCAGAATCAGCTCACTAATCGACTACCTTGACTCACTCCCTAACTTGGCTCATGGAAGCTTATCTATTTGAACTAGAGCTTTACTTTACCATTGAGTCTCTTCTTAAGCAGTTTCATCCCGCTGGAGATTTCTTCTGTAGCATTTTGCCTCACTTACTTTGCCCCTCTTGTGAAGGGCATGAAAGGAAAAGTGAGTTGCAATTCGAGAAAGAGAGAGAACTTCCTAAAAGGAGAAGTGATCCAATTACCCTTGTAAAGCCCAACAGAGCGAAGGCAGTTCACCAGGCTTATTACTTGATTTGCCAATTCTTCTCTTATGAAATTTATAGTTTGATCCTGCTTTGGGTTTATACTAAACAAAGTGATAATTCAAACATCATAACGTGACAATCTCTGAGTGGATGGCAGTGTGGTTTGATCAACTTTTAAGCATGTAGTTGTTCTTGAATGCATGTTTTACCCCTATATGCTACATACCACGTTATTCAGTGAAATAAATTATTATTACTTGTAAGGGTTGTAAATTTGGATAATTTTGAAAATTACATGATCTTAATGTCACTACCCTCTTTGTTATGGTTACTCATGTTGACTCTTCTTGGACATTTGCTTATTTTCAGTTTGGAGTCAAGGAGCTGAGGTTTGCTAATATTAGCCCATCAAGTTCTTATTCACATAAGGAGGTGACCTTTAGAGATTAAACTTTGAAATTGTTTATTATTTATATTTAAATTAGGACATTGTTCTTAATTATTTTAGTTGCAGGACATTGTAAGCATTTGCAAGAGGAGGGGTGGAAGTGATAACCGAAATCTATCCCATAACGAGTGGTTGCAGACTGTTCAGTTGGAACCTGATGTAATCTCAATGTCTTTCATACCAATAACATCTCTCTTGAATGGAGTGCCTGGGAGTGGATTCTTAAGCCATGCCATAAATCTTTATTTACGATGTGAGCATCATTCTTCCTTGTATTAGTATGATGTCTTTGACATCTGATCCTGTACTGTTACTGGAACAAAGGCTTGATGAGATCATATTGTTTATGGCTCATTTGTAACGCCAACATAAATTGATAAAATTTCAAAAATATTCTTTCTGGAGCCCCTCTCTTATGACGCTCAGAACTCAGAAGTACTGCTTGCAGTTGCTAAAAGTAATTTTTTATAGAAAATATTACTATTTTTGTTGCCAACAAGCTAATAAAGGCAGCTATTTGTCTTGGGATGACATCCAGCCCCTCCTTTTGCCCATGAATTGTTCCTGTTGCTCAACCTCACGTCCTTGCGATCTTGATCTGGATGGCTTGAGCTTTCTAGCCTTGATTGATACATTCATGCCTATGTTCATGTAAATCTAATGGCTGAAATATAACAGATATACTGTTTATGGTATTGGAACAATTTGTATACATACTCTCAGGTCTAAATTTTTAACAGATGGAAATCATTTTCATTACATGTTTTCTTTATTGTTCATTTTCCTCCAGTGACAGTTCAATATACATTATATTAACCAAGTATAAAAGGCTTCATCACTTCACATTCATTATTTCAGATAAACCACCAATTGAGGAACTCCACCAGTTCTTGGAATTCCAGCTGCCAAGGCAATGGGCACCTGTGTTCAGTGAACTTCCTCTTGGTCCACAGCGGAAGCAACAGAGTTCTGCATCTTTACAGTTTAGCTTCATGGGGCCCAAGCTTTATGTAAACACCACACAGGTAAATGATCTTCTTGGATCTAGGTATCTAGTGGCTGTGCCCCTGGATTATAAGAAATAACGTTTATCAATGTCTTTTGGTTGGTTTTTTTAAGTAGTGCAGGTACAAGGAAAGTCTGTATAAAAAAGTGCATGTATGCTAGTCCTCTACGAACTTATGCTTACACATAAAGATGCATCTTTCCAGTCCATGTGGGATAAACTAAAATGTATTCTACTGCTAAAATTGATCAACTCACCATTTTTCTAGCTTGGATGTCATGAATTTGTGTTCATCTTGTTTTTGTTGTTTTGGTTAACTGACTATGGGAGCTGATTGGACTGCATATTTTATTTGTCCAACCTGATAACCTCACTAAAATTTTCATTTAACTCAAGTGAGTTGAAGTATAGGTAATTTGCAGCCTTTATGCTAAAAGCCGCATGCTTGTTCTTGTTAACAGGTTGATGTAGGTAAGAGGCCAGTCACTGGCCTCCGTCTTTATCTAGAAGGTAAAAAAAGCAACCGTTTAGCCATCCACTTGCAGCATCTTTCATCTCTTCCAAAAATATTCCAGCTTCAAGATGATCCAAATGGCAACTTCCGGCGGGAGCCCTATGATCGAAAATTTTTTGAGAAAGTTCAATGGAAGAATTTCTCTCATGTGTGCACTGCTCCTGTGGAAGCTGAGGAGGATCTTTCCATCGTAACTGGGGCACAATTACAAGTTGAGAATTATGGCATAAAAAATGTACTCTTTTTAAGACTCAAATTTTCTACTGTGTCGGGAGTTGCCTTAGTAAAGCATCCAGAGTGGGATGGATCTCCAGGGCTGGCAGCCAAGTCAGGACTCATATCTACACTAATCAGCCAGCACTTCACTGCAACATTTCAGAAGCCACCTCCACGTCCTGCAGATGTTAACATAAATTCTGCTGTCTACCCAGGTGGCCCTCCTGTTCCTGTTCAAGCTCCTAAGCTTCTTAAGTTTGTTGACACAACCGAGATGACCCGAGGACCACAAGAGAATCCTGGCTATTGGGTTGTCTCTGGAGCAAGACTTCTTGTTGAGAAGGGCAGGATCTCTCTACGAGTTAAGTATTCTTTGTTGACTTTGGTCCAAGATGAAGAAATCGATGATAATTAGATGATTATGCTTTCTGGCATATCCTTTGGTTGAATGATGTTGATTTAAGGTGGTGGGTTAGAGAAGTGGGAACTGGGAAGGCATCTTTTTGAGAAAATTTATGTTCTCTCACTCAGACAGGCATATAGAGTGACAGCTCTGGTAAACACATGAAGATAATCACGAAAGAGAAAGGAATGAGGGGTGGGAATATGTTTGGTGAGAGTGATTATGGGTTTAAATGTCTTTGTAACAGTTGAGAATTTTCCTGCTACTTCTTCCCTCCTATTGGAGTTCCACTTTTATGTAAAGTCAAACATTTATAGTTCAGCAGAATGACTTATTAAAAGCGACTATCACTTTCGAGGGTGCTTCTGTCAATTCACCTTCCACATCCAGGTGGGTGTCGCCGTATCTTTAAAAGATCTTCTAAACTGAAGTACGGCAAAATTCCATATATTTTTAGTTATATATATTGCCTTCAGAAATTACTTGGAAATTCCTGCACAATTAGCTAATGCAAGAAGTTAATGAAAATTTACTGTAGTGGATCTTGCGGTTAGCATTCACTTTAATGAATTTACATTAGTTGTTTATTATATACAGTTATGTAATACATTATAAGTACTTGAGATTTGTATGATATATTTCATAATGAAAGGTCACCAAATTGGGTGTTTTAAATGTCAAAGTATTCAGTTTAGTGAATTTTTATAAGCTGATTGTATGAATGGCTCTTAATGATTTTTCATATTTTTGATGTCTTCATTCATATATTCTACCTTTTTGGTTAGCATAATCTAGAAAACAATTCCGATGGCAACTGAAGAGGAAGGACGAGTGCTCATGGTGAGTTAAATGTAGGGATGAAAGGGAGAAGGGTTTATACAAATGAGACCCTCAAAACGCGTAGCATCTAGGCAATTGTTTAGATTATCTATATTTTAAATTTTTGTCTAAACCATAATTTTCATCAAATAATTTAAATTTTAATAAATATTTAACAGTTTCTACTCATTTTTGAAAATTAAATCATTAAATTTTTATCCAATAATTTCAATCTTATCAACTTTATCTGGGTTTCCAAATATCAGAAATCCATTTCGCTACCTATGCTACTTTTGTTCCATGATTTTTTTTTTTCTCATCTTATATGTTCAACTTTCTCACAAATAATAATATGATTATCAATAAAATATATATGGTTAAAATCTTTGCATCTTGGGTGACAAATGTCAAAGAGGTAAATTTATCTAAATTAAATTCATTCATAGACAAAAACAGGTTTGAAATATCTATTCTCAAACTCAATAGAATTATTAGTAATAAAACTTCCATTACAAGCCAGTATTAATGGATTAAGTTTATATGTTTAAGGTTACCCAAAATTTGAAAGACTTTTTCAAAGAATCATCAATGTCATGTTAAATCATTAGAAATATTCACATTATTCAATTATTTATTTAAAAACTTAATACCAGACACTTAAAAGATTTATCTAAATTTTATCCGTTATAGAAGGCCTCAAATGACTAATTTAAACTCTATAGTGGCACTTCTGATTGCTTTTACTTTCCTCACACCCGATTTCCCAGAACATAGCATGCTACAGATTGCCTACTAAATCTTGCGAGGCAGCTAACCCCAAAAGAACCAGCATTGATATATAATATAAATACACAAAGTTGATAATCTCTAACTGAGTATACATAGAGCTTAGCTTATGCTAAGATGTAAGTCAAAATTCAACCAAAAAATAAAAAAAAACAAAGAGCTAATCAATTACAAAACTATGTTCATGGGAAGGCCAATGAATCCCTTCCCTTGGGCAAGGCAAAGGAGCAGGCTGGGCAATGAAGGTAGGATATTGCTGCCCTGGCATCAGTACTGAGAAATCAGATCCATATGATGTTGAAACCTGTCACAAACATTAAAAACCATGAACTGCAGAAAAACTATGAGAACAAACTTAAAGTACATTTTTTAATTATTTTCTGTGAGTTATTCAATAAGACTATGAAATGTAGAGAAGCTTTTTTAAAGTAACTATGAGATGTTCAGTAGGGAAAAAAGTATTCAAGTGTTGTGTATTATCAGAGAACTTGATAAAAAACATCTAAGAAACTTTACTTGTGGCTTGTCCAAAAATTATTGGAAGTTCTTGATCTGAATTACCATTCATAGGAGATGAATGCTCTTTGTTTATAAAATGGGAACTAGGCAAAAGATTATCTGAAATATTGGTGCTAAAAGATGAGACCTTTTCTTAGAAGTTAAGAGTAACCAAGGATCCATGAAGATGAAACATGAACAACACAAGTATGTAAATAACCCTATTTATTAGAAGAAATCTTTTATGTTGAACAACTACATTCTAAGAATATGATTACAGCTTTTTTTCTTGAAATAAAGTAATTACCTAGGTTTTCAAGGTCTGATATCTTCTGAGTAGCCATTGAGTTCATTATCCTTTTCCTTTTAAAGCTCAAATTTCAAAGAGCTCAACAAGTTTATAAATCTCAAATTAATTTAGGTGTCTTCATTGTTTTCCCCATTTGAAAGGGAAATTTGACTATGTTATTAATTTTTATAACGAGAAAAATACACTTTTGGTCTTTCACTTATTACAAAATTATTATTTTGGTCTCTCACTTATTGAAATGTCTAAAATAATTTTTCACTTATTAAAACATGTCTTACTTGATCTTTCACAATTTTGAAATTGTACTAAATTTAATCCTTAGATTTAGGGTTTGGGATTTAACAAAAAAACTAAATTTAATAATTTTTTAAAAAGTGGAGACCAAATATAACATATTTTAATAAATGAAAGATTATTTTGGATATTTCAATAAATAAAAGACTAAAATAATAATTTTGTGATAAGTAAAGGACCAAAAATATATTTTTCTCTTTGTATAACTGATATAAGTGGTATCAAGTTTGCTTGGTTTTCCCAAACTTGAAAATTAAACAGCCAAGATATGTCAGCTTCCATTCCAACAAATACCATCATAAATGAACAAAAAAAATTAGGAAATTTCAGAAGTAAAATGTTACGAAGACACTTACAGTTTGTCTATTTCCATGTTTTCCGGTTGTTCCTGATTCCAGGGAATCCAAGAAAGATTCTGGTGAAGAAAACTGCGAGCTTGGTTTGAACAAATGTTCAAAGATGGCCATTATAAGGAACATTGAAATCAAAATGGCCGTGGCAACAAAACCAAAAGAAATGGCATTCATAGACCCAATGCTTCTCCATGGAGCTTCCTTATCAACCCCTGCTTGTGGTGGACCTGGGTCTGAAGTTGTGTATATGTTCCACGGTTTTGATCTTTCGGTATTCAAGTCGTTCATAGTAGATCTCTCTGAAAATTGTTTTCCCTTTTCTCCAATCTGTTTGCTTCTGCTTCTGCTTCTGCTTCTATGAAGACAGATTAAGAATTACTGTCTGCAGATTACCATAAACGTGATAAAATCTGATTCAGATAAGGCTGCAATTGTTCACAAACATTTCTTTACTTGTTTGAAGAGTTGATCAGCCGCTGAAACAGATGAAAAGACAATATATTAATAATTTCAAATGCAGAGTTCATAGAGTCATAGTATGGTGGGAAAATTCCGTAAGTCAATATTCCGATATCAAACATTTCTTGACAGGCAGTTTACAGTTCTACATTCTTTTTCTGTTTTTACTAAATGTGGGTTCCAGAACAATGGATGACTTTCAAAGAGAGAATATAAACATTATGAAGATGAAAAAGAAATATTGAAAGTAAAAATAAAATGAACCTCAAAATCAACAAGCAAATGGTAAACTTACAGTGCTCCCGTAGATATATCATCATGTGGTCCATGCCAAAACCACATCTGGGAAAAACACCCATCATGATAGAAGAATTCCTAGGATTTCTACCTTCAAGAATCTTATATTTTTCTGGAGCTTTGTTACGAAAGCTCAACACTGAAGTACTGAAACACTAGATTCCATGAAAATCTTTTCCTCTAAGCAGAAACACCATATTTGCTCCTGATATAACATGTTTTGATGTCACATTCCCTAAAATTTAGTTTGAACTACAATATCAGCACATCCCCTAGCGAGATAATAATGAAAACTTAAGCAAGGATTAAGCGGCATTTAATTGCTGCAACAATTAATGCATCATTACGCATCTACAAGGTGACAAATTCAGAGAAAGAGTGGAAAAATCAAAGCCACCTACGAAAACTATACAGATCACCTAAAATATTCAAGAAGCACGCAAGTTTAACAAATCTTCTTAATGACATGCATAGGAAGTCATCTACGCCAGACCCATCCACGTGAAGTAACCACCCTTGGTGGAAAGTATGAGAAATTCAGGAAATGAAGTTCAAATAAATAAGTGATAGTCAAAAGTACTTCTTCCAAACTCTGCAAGTGCTTTCCTGCTTAAATGATGATAATGCCCCAGAACAGAAAATTCAAGAAAGAAAAAGAGAGTCGATAGTAACCAGAAACTCAGTAGAACAAGGAATTAAAGTGCTAAGGAGATGGTGAGGGCATGATAATACAATAATACTGATTCTTGATGATAATTTACGCTACGTAAATAGACCTTTATCCTTCTTGAACGGTTGACACAATGGAACGAATCATAAGACAATAAACGTACTGTAATTTCTTTGTGATATTGGCTGATTTGGATCACCAAGTAGTCTGGTTTTTTCTTACTGCCATCTTCAAAACAAAGAACACCACACTTCTCTCTAAGCGTCATACAAGCATATTGCTCACCCCCAGTTAGCTTTATACCCAATAGAAAATGTAAAGACAAAGTTATATGATAATCCTATTGGTACACTTTTCTATTTATGTTTCCATGTCGATGATCCTGATGCCTAACTTATTGAATACTATACCTTGTCTGGAGAAGCAAACTTAAAGAAATAAAAAGAATGGGCCTTGCTGTCCGGAGAGCCAGAACAAGAATTTCCAACAGGGTGCTTTTAAAAGTAGTCATATTTTAAAGCTGGATTTCATCAAGGTTGTTGTTGTTAATACAAACCTTTAAGTCACATGAATAGTGGCCCTTGGTGGGGACAAGTGCAAGCTATAATTTCCAACCACTCCTATTAGAAATGACAACATTTCTCAGATAAACATGAATCTAATAAGTATTTTGCTTCTAAAGGCAACTATTTTCATTATACAATATGACGAATTTCATGATTAAAATTAATACACCGAATAGGAGGAGATAGATACCCAGGAGTTTGGGAAGTGGGCAATTATTTAAAATGAAAAAGAAACTCAAAGGCATGAGCCTCTCTCTTCATGACATTGAGATCTAAAGGTCATGTTGATGGCATTAATGCTTGATTCCTCTAAATTCCAATATAACCTTCAATTGTAATCATGAGATATGGTAGCACTATGAAGCGCAATCTCATAAAATCTTCACTGATTAAAAGATGTGAAAAGGAGAGAAAAAGGCTGCTGTAATATGTATGTAAATACTAATTCATACATTACAAAAAGAGGGGAAAAGAAAAGTAAATGAAGCACAAGAAAAAATTATAGTAATGATTATAATAAATAATTAGAAAAAAGGGAGAGGGAGAGTGAAAGTTGGACATCTTACAGCTAAGCAGTTGCAGAAGAGCCATGATTCAAGAGAGGAAAGAAAAATGGGTCTATGGGGGAAAAGGAACAAAGCTAGTAAAGTGGTGATGTAGACCACTTTCATTCCTCATGTTTGGCCTAAAAACACCTGTTGAAAGGAAAGCCATAGCTTTTGTCAGAAACACAAGAGCCAATAGCTATTGTCATTTACAAAGTTTTCATGTGAAACAAAATGCATAATACCACATTGCCAGCAGCACTCCCGCTAAGACTACTGATGCACACACATTACCATCAAGCCTAGTATATCTTAATCACCAAAAACCCCCCCAAAGTATTTCATAAAAAGAATGAAGCAATTATTACCCTAAAAATGATTAATCAAGCCAGACATACACAGAGAGAGACCCGGGGGGGGGGGGGGGGGGGAAGAGAGAGAGAGAGAGAGAGAGAGAGAGATTGCTTCAAATTCTAATGCATTGAGTGAACATCATTTGTCAACGAGGTAATCACACTGTCTGAGTGATATGAAAGCTTATCTAGAACTATCATACCCGAGAAAAAGGAGAAGAAAAAACCCTGAGAAAGAAAAAAGAAAATAAATTGACGGTTTGGGGAGAGTGGGAGGGAAATTTTTATTAGAACATCATTTTCACCTTAGGAATTGGCAAATCAATTGGGTTTACATGACAAATGCAAGAACCATCAATAATTACAGAGCAGTTGACACAGAAGATGGGGAAAATTATGGTGGGCTCGCTCTTCTTTCTCTCGAAAAAATGAAAGCATGAAGTCTCAGAGCATTTGAAAGAAAGAGAATCAGAAATCAGTAATTACATACAGTGTTTGAAGCAACAACAGCTAAAAGGGTCAGTTCAAGAAAAGATGAGTGTGCCTTCCTGTTCGCCATTTGCATGTAAGACATATTTCAGAAGAGAGAGAGAGAGAGAGAGAGAGATGGTCCCATGACAAGAAAGCGCACTAAGGAAAATGTTAAAAAAAATCACATTGAAGTATCATACATTGCTCTGCACTTCTACCTTTACCTTTTTGTTTTCGTCTCCATTTCCCCTTCTAAACCCAAGTCTCCTCCTTAAGCAACCTTCACTTGACTTTTACAACAAATTATACATTAAGAATTTCTGCATAATCCAAACAAAGATGGTACAATGGGTTACAACACATTAACATTTTGACGAGCAAAAAGATAATTCTTTTAAAACAGCTATCTCATTTTCATAATTGTTTTGTATTCAAAATCCTCTTCGCTTTAATTTTGTTAGTAGATATGAATGACTTGATTTAACATGAAACAGATTAGATTTTATAGGAAAGAAGATTTTTCAACTCCAAATTGTCACATTATCATCAAGGCATATGTTCATGGCAAACACTTCACAATGATATCATGATATAAGAGATATATTATTTTTTCAATACTTAAAATGGAACACTGAAATTTTACTATATCACGTAAAAAGAAAGTATATTTTTCAAGCACTACTATTTTGATTTAGATGAATTAAGTTTTGAGTAAATTGCTCTCTCAATTTTTTAAAAGATGTTTAAATTACATAAGTTGTTCTTTTAATTATTAAAATATATTCATTTTTCCTGAAATTAAGATGTGTTAGATTAATCTTCCTTGAAATAAAATATAAACTATAATAACAACTATTTTGACTAAAATATTCCTTCACTTACTATCTATATATAATGTGTTTGACTAATATACAATAATTACTTTTAAAATTAAGATAATTAAATCTACAAATTTTAACACAAAATAAATAATATTAAAATAAACATCTAAGAAATATGATTTTAATAAAAATCAATATTTTTTCAATAATCTTTCGGCTGTAAAAGAGATTTATATATTTTAATAATTAATATAAAATTGTATACTTTATTTTTCTTTATGGAAAAAAAGAGTAATTTATCATAAATTTATAACTGATGACTAAGGAGAAGGATAGATTGTGTACCTTATTGCAAGTCCATATAACAATCTAAATTTAATAAAATAAGTATATATAAGACAATTTGAATTCTCTCCATTTTTCATTATTTTTTTGTCACTTAAAAAAAAATACACACCAAGTGAACAAGGTTTGCTTAAATAAGACCTATTTAAATTGTAAATTTCATTTATTTTGTGCTTATTTCTCTTCAGATTAACAGAAAAGTTAATGAAAAAAATAGAAATGTTTTAAATCTGATTAAATCTACATCATTTTATCACATGTAAACAAGTTCTTCTTTTTGCAATGAAAATAATATAATTTTGGTCTCTTATTTTTTATCTTGAGATTAATTTAATCCTTCAAAGATGAAATGTATCAAAATAATCTTTCAAAAATAAAATCATTCAAAAAATAAAAGTCCTCAAAAGATTAATTTAATTTTTAATAAAGACTAAAATTGAAAGATCAAAATTATATATTTTTCATATATATGTATGTGTGTGTATATATATATATATATATATATATCTTTGGGACGGAAATTGCAATCTGAGTGTCACGTTGGGTGTCTGCTTTTTCTTGCAGTGTTGGTTCAGTCTATGATGACGCCTCAACCACCTCTTCCCTGTCATGCAAGTGCCTCTTTCAAATTTCATAATAAAACAAAGCATTCTTTTGTGGAAAAGCTTCAATTTTTTTTTTAAATAATTATTTAATTATCAAAATACTCAACCCCTCAAACAATATATTAACCTCTTCAATTCATATCAAAATTTTAATAAAATAATATACTGCTTTCCTTATTTTATTTTATTTTAATTTAATGCCCTCTTTAGATTTCGAAATCAGGTCAATAGATTGGGAAGGAAAAAAATAAAAAATACGTGAAATCTTATGACTGTCAGTGTTTCGGAATTTACGTATTAAAATAATGAATAGTATGATGAAAGTATTTTACAATTACCAAAATGGAAAGAAAATAGTATTCTCCATTTGCGTGCTCTGTTGTCTAGTGATATCAATAAATTCAATGAATACTTTTGCCTTATAGACGGTGACATTTGTGTGTGTATATATATATATATATATATATATATAAATTTATTTATTACAATTAATTTATTGCAAAAACTTTTATGCTTTTTCTAATCTCATATACATATATATATATATATATATATAGAGATTAGAAAAAGCATAAAAGTTTTTGCAATAATTTAATTTTTTATAAATTAATTGTAATAAATAAATTTATTATAAATTTAAATTTGTATAAAATTAATTTTTTATAAATTTAAATTTATGTAAAATCGAATTTTCTATTTTGATTAATAGATAATAAATTTTGCATAAAAAAAATTTTAAAGGACTGATTCGTCACAATTATTTTGTAAATAACCAAATTGTCATAAAACATAAAAGTGAGAAACTGATTCAATTTTTTTTTTTATATCATTCAATATTTCTATAAAATTAATAACTTTACTTAATTTCATGATTGATTTATAATTATTAATTTTTTTAATATTAGAAATCAGGTTTAATTGATATAGTGATTTGTATAATTTCAGCATATGTCTATATATATATATATATATATATATATATATATATTTCTCTTTATATTTTAAAAATTTTTATTAGTTAATTATAAGGCCGTTTAAGGACTCACTCAAAATGTTAAAAACAATAACTATAGTTTATAATAGGCATAATATTTACTGTGTAACCAAAAATAAATTTATTACAAACAATTATAGTTTGTCAACGACAACCAGAAACCCCAATTCTGGTTTTTGATTATTCTCTAAAGGATTTGCTCTAAATAGTCAATAATTGTTTGTAATGACTTGGAACAAAAAATATTAGGTGAATTTCTTGATATATATTCAAAAATAGTTTTATCAGTGTAACCTCTATGTAATATATTAAAAGAAATATACATGATAATGATATAATAAAATAATTTATTATATCTATGTTTTAATTTAAATATTTTTTAAATTTTACCTATGAACACAAAAACCTTTTTAAATTTGTCAACTTATCCCATTTATTATCTTTATTTTTCAATAACCTCCAAAAATATTAATTTATAAATTAAAAATAATTAAAAAAAATTAGAGATGTGGAGATTTAGTGGAAAAATAAAGTACAAGATGAGTTAACAAAACTACAAATTAATTGAGAATTATTGTAATTTCTTTAAGAAAAAAATAGTGTAAGTTGACAACTTCAAAAACAACTTTAAATTCCTAAACAAAATTTAAAAATTTTAAAAGTCTAATATTAATACAATAGATTATTTTATGTTGACACACCATTTTTTAAGACATCATTATTACATATCTTCTTATGTCAAATAATAATCACAACAATAAGACTAGTTTTGAGGATATATCAAAAAATTCACCTACTGTTTATTGTTTAAAGTCATGACAAACAATTATTAACTATTTGGACAAATCTTTAGAGGATAATCTAAAGCCATAATTTGGTTTAGGGTGGATTGACATGTATTGTGATATTCTTTTTGAGATTGTGATTTTATATCTATGATATGACACCAAATGTAAGAGTCTTATCAATTAATGATTTTATTTTTCACTAATTCTCATTATCAATTAGATTTCAATTACCCTTTATTATGTTGTGATATTTTTGTTTCTGTAATTTATTTTTTGCATTAATACGAGATTGTGATTTTATGTCCAAGATATGACACCAAATGTAAGAGTTTTATCAATTAGTTATCAATTTGGTCATTTACTAATTCTCATTATCAATTTTAATTTTTCACTTATCACTTTATTTTTAGTTTGGTTCTTAACTTTATCATTTCATTGTCAATTTGATTTTTAACTAATATAAAAGTTTACACATTTAATCCTTTAATTTTAACTAAATTTAGTCTAAATATGTTAATTACATTTTAATTAGTAACTAATAAGAGACTAAATTAAGAATAAACTGATAAGTGAGACATTAAATTAAAAATGAAATTAATAATAAACCAAATTAAGGATTAAATTTAAATAAATAATTAAAATAGTATCTTACTTGTAAATGTAATTAAATTAATATTAAATGTTAATATAATATTATTATGTTTATTCTTAAGATAACGGGAACGACTGCTAAGTAATTACTATAGCTATTCAAGATTCTCCCGTAATGATGTAATCCTTCTGTTAATAAACCCAAAAGCATATGAAAATGCATTCTCATATTTATAAGAGTTACTAAAAAAAAAATATTTACATTTAGACATCCACTTAAATAAATACAATAATTTTGATTTTTAATAGTTTTTAATATATTTTATTTTAAATTTAAATGAATAAAGGATTGTATTTGTCCATATCCTTGTTATGAATAAGAGTCTAGCCTATTAGAAAAAGGCTGAACAAATCATTGTTTCTCTCATCTCAAAATTCCTTCTTTGAAACTTCACACGATTTTTTAAAAGATATTATAGAAGTTATAATTGGCCAATCAACATTGCATAACATATTGGGACACAAACTTATCTTTTGTACATAATTTTTTCCTAGAGATTTGAGCTAAACTATCTTATTGATCTCTCTATAATTTTGGTTTTTGTTTTTACTTTTACAACCAGGGGCAGGACTAGATCAAGGGAAGGTGGCAGTTGTATTATTTGGATTTTTAAAATTTTAATTTTTATATATAATTTTATTTTATATTTTTAATTTAATTTTTTTAATTTATAAGAACTTGTCCTCCTGAAATTGTAAGAATTTATTGCCTTTGGTTCAAATCCTGAAGTAATCCCTTATGAAAAGAAGACTCTCATATTCATATATATATATATATATATATATATATATATATATATATATATATAATCACGTGACACTTAAATCTAATGTAAAAACAGTTTATATTAAAACCAATGGAAAACCGAAGTTCATTGTAGGCTAAGATAAGATTTTCATGCATGCAGGGCATGTGCACGTTATTAGGTCAAAAGTTACATCGTTTATTTAGAATGTAACTCTTTTTTACTTAATTAATTGGTTGATTTAATATCCATAATTAGTGTGATAACTAATTTCCTTGTGTTAGATATATATATATTTGTTAATGTTTAATGTTCCTATATTTGGACATAACACTACTTACATTGATATTATTAATTAGCTTTATGTAAAATTCAAAGAGAGGGAACATTTTTTTTTCTTTTTTCTTTTTATTTTTATTTTTTGTTTTTCTTTTGTTTTACGTAACCTTCAATCGAGCTTACATCAATTAGCTTATCCAACCCATTTGTTCAAGGTCGAACTGGTGTATTTATTACTATAATATTTGCAAAAGTGGTACTGGAGATTAACGTAAAATTAATAATGACTCTATTATTGTCTTTATTATGGTACGATAATTACAATAAATTTAATTTGACTTCGTTTAATATTTTGATGGAAATTTATTGCTTATTTATTAGTAATAATCTTTAATTAATAATTATTAATATTATATAGTCAAATGCCCATGCATAGCACACATGCACCTCTCTAGTTTATTCTGTAATGTAAGATGTTATAACGAAATAATAATATAAGACATAATTAAATATTAATATCATAATCTCTAGTGCATTCTTATTTTCTTAAGTATATGTTGCCAAAAAGAGATTGGAAAAAAGATTTAGAAATTTAAGAACTATACTGGGAAATTTACAAATTCTTTGTTTCTGTTTTAAGAAATATATGTTTTAAAGAAATTGGAAAGAATATTTGCTACTTGTTATTAATCAAGAAATGAAAATTTGAAAGCACGTTTTAAACTGCGAAAATTCCAATCAAGTGCAGTTTTTAGAATAAATAATAATCATAATTTTTTGTTTTCTTTCAAAACAAAAATTTATTTTTCAAAAACAGTAATCACACAACACAAGAAATGATTTTCAATAATATCAAAGAAATAATTAACAAGATTTCCAACTGATCTTGGTTTAATTTTTCTAACCTTTGCTCTTTCCAATTACATAAAAAAAATTAATAAACTATCGTTTTAGTATTGTTATGAAAAATTTATTGACATTAATTCAATTCTAACATTTTTTTAAAATGCATTATTATAGTATTGACTCTTGACTCTAAAACTAAATATAATACCCATGAAATTTATATTCAAAAAGGGAACTCAGTCAAAAATAAATATAGATGCAAATAAAAATTTATCTGAGATTGTAACCAAAGTCAGTACCTAAACCTCAACATATGCATTTTTAGCACTTGTAACTCAACTAAATACAGTAACCAAGTATCTGTGAGGAAAATTTTGATCTGATAAAAAATACAATATTTTCCATTTAAAATATTTTAAATTTTCAATTATTTCCACTAGCTCTACTCACTTTATTTTATTGCCTCAATTATATTACTAGCCTCCACTTATCATATTTTAATCCACAAAATCATCTACTAATTATGCATTAGATCTCATTCTTCCTACACCTCTCATTTCCTTAATCCAGAAACTTAGCCATCCTCCTTCCTGTCGGTAACCACTCCAATTCATTGGTATCATCATCGGCCCATCCCCAACCACCGGCGACCTCCCTACCAGCAAAAATTGCCAAAAAATCAAGTCTGAAGCTTCCTCACGGTGCAAATTTTTCTCCGGCCTTGTTCCACCTTATTAGTGACTGCTCTCAGCCACAACAACACCATCGACCACCTAGCAATGTTCACTGGCTGCCAAATTGCTGTAATTTTCTCAATTTTTTTGGTAGTCCAAGAAGGAAAATCTGAGCTTCAATTCTTCAAAAATTGGTGCATTTTAATCCAATTAAGTTAGGGCTCACTTTTTGCATTATTTTGTATCTTTCTCCCTCATTTACACTAATCAATTTAGTCCAATTTGCTCAAAATCGAAGAACCCTAATTTTGGTTTTCATTTGAAAAAGAGGTGAATTTGAACTCAATTCGAGTTTTTTGCTTCAAATTGAGTTATGATTACAGTTCATAGGTAAATTTTGCACTTATCTCTCTTGAAATCACTGATCAATTATGAATTTTGGCTTCTGAATTGAAAAATCTCAATTTAGTGGTTTAGGGGCAATTTGGAAATTTAGTGAAATTTGAGTTTTTAGGGCTTCTTAAAATTTTTTATGCACCTAGGGAGTGATTTAGAATTTTTAGAAATTTTATTTTGAATTTTAGATTGAATTTCTAATTTTTTATAATTTTTCTAAATTTTTCATGAAGAAAAAGGACAGAAATTAAAAGGAGAAAATTAATTTGGCTTAATTACATAGCATTAAATATTATTTGAGATTAAATAAAAAATTTGAAATTTATTAGTTGACCCCTAAGTGAAATTTATGGGATGGTAGGTGTTAGAAATCTAATAAGTGCATACTATAATAATAATAATAATAATAATAATAATAATAATAGAAGTAACAATAATGATAATAAGAATAATAAAATGAAATATAAGTCATATGAATTTTGAAGTATTATTAAGAAAATGGCACATAAATATAATTTCTTAAAATTTAGTAAAGAATAGGTAAATTGGATAAAAGTAAATAAAGAATAATTAATTAGAACTATGACAGAATCAAATAATTAAATTATTTATAAGGATTGGATGTTAAGAGTATTTCATTTAATGTTTTAGGTGACTAGAAAATTGTCAACAAATGAATTATAATCAAGGATAGAAGGAAGTTGGTTTACTTCTATCAGGTGAGTAAATAATTCTAATTATATAAAATATTATTCAAAATTAAAAATTATGAATTTTGAATTTTTAGAAATATTGAAATCTAAACTCTAAAGTGGTACAATTTTGAAATTTTTGATATCTGTACATGGATAATTATTTATTTCTGAAACATTAGGAACGTGTCTAAAACATAATTATGTAGCTAACGATAGTTGACGTTAGCCGTAATACACTATGATTAGTAATCTGCTAAGGTTGGGTATTATACCTTTACCACTATATTCTATTTGAGGCCTAGGGCCATTATGATATTTACTCAGAGCGTATAGCTAAATGAGTATCTGTTTTGATTTATTATCACTAGCCTTGAGCTAGCTCTATATTTTGTAGTTTTGACTGGTTCTGTAGGATATTTCTAAATGTACTTTGTTAATAATGATTCTTTGTTTGACATTATTGGATTATGACTATATGATATCTGGTTTTAAATTTTGAAAGATGTATCATTGTAAGTCTGTATCATTTTCTACAATATTGGAATTATCTGCTCATTGAGTTTCCACTCATCTCATTATTTAACATTTTTCAAATTCCAGTGCCGAACTAAAACATCCACCTTTAGAATTTTAATCTTGGTGATTATTTTTTTTGTGAGTCTAACATGTTACTAGAGCTATGTTTTTCTTTATTTTTATGATTAAGTTCAGTTGTTTCCTTATATATAGGTTAACTATTTGATATATTACTATGTATGTCAGAAATGTTTGTATGGGTTATGACAGGTTCACGAGAATGAATGATACATCATCTCTATGTTGGTCATACTTTATTGGATTAGGTTGTGACACTAAAAATATTTTATAGAAATTTTGTTATGAACTAAATTGATGAAAATAACTTTCAAATATCAAATGACTGTCTTAAAAGTTTTCAAGAATCAATATGATTAAATAAGTCTTAAATCTTAAGTTTTTCATTTAATGAGGTTTTTAGTTTCCATTGTAATTCAACGTTAAGAGACGCATATCATAAAGGATTTCCTCTCTTCTGTAAATTTCTCTAAGGTACATATTTATTTAATAAACGATTTTTAGGCTTTAAAATCATAATTAACACATTGGGTCAATCCAATACAAATTGGGCCTGGTTATAATTAAAACATTTGGCCAATCCAATGCAAATTGGGCCTGATCACTATTCAATACAATGAGAGAATTGGGCTGAGGCACTTTTTGACAATGCCAATATTTTAAATTGCACATCTTTCACTATATTTATATTATGTGATAATTTGGACTCTCACAAATATATTGAACCAAATTAGTTCATCAAATTTTTTTTATTTGATGAAAGATCAGTCTCTTATTAATCCAAATGGAATGACTAATTTTGTACAAATTTAAATTTATGAGATACTGATTTTGTAGAAATTTGAATTTGTGATTGACTAATTTATCATGGTTAATTTGTGAATGACTAAATCGTTACAAAGTGTAAAAGTGAGAGACTAATTTTGTACTTCACTCCTTAAATTCATTTAAAATTTTTAAATAAATTTTATATTTTATATTTCCAAAATAATTTATTATCTTATATTTTATTCAATGTTGTTTCTAATTAGTTCATTAATTTAAAGCATCAAATTTGCCAATCCCACTCATGTTTAGATAATTTCTTTTTTAGGAAATACAAAGAGTATCATCTCACCCAATTAGATGGAAAATTAATCCATTTCAAACTAGCATTTGTAGAAAATCTATTATTTTAACACCTTTTTATATATTGTTTGCCTCACCTAAGTATGTTAGACAATATGCTTTAGAAGTTGCATGTTTTTTTTTTCTTTTTTGTTTATCTCTAGCTAGACTTAATCATAATTTGAAAATCATATATTTGATTTGATAGGTCTGATTAAAAAAAATAATAAATATGAACTTGAAAAATTACAGTTTAAATAAAAAAAATTGATAAGAAAAACTCATTTTGTAAAATGGATTATATTTGACTTTATTTAAAGTTTAATTTGAATTTGAAAGCTTGAATCAATATTTTTTTGGTAAAAAAAAATATTAATTAAACAAAAACATAATTTGATCATTAAAAAATAATGTAGCTTAAAATTTAAGATATAACAAATAAAACTACCTTAATTTTAAAGATATAAATTATAAGTTTATTAATAAGATTAACTCAAATTTAATTCAATGTGTTTATACACAAAATCATATATTAATGTAAAATGACATCTTGATAAAAAAATAATTTCCTAATTTCCTATATATAATTATACAAATTAATAATTAATAATTATATTATCTATCTCAAGTCCTAAGAAGTAAGTAGATTTGTTTAGAATTTGAAAAAAAATTCATGAACTCAATAGGCCTAACTCCATAAAAGGGATATGAACACAAATAAAGAAACTTGATTAAAAAGAGCTTGAACTCATCTTTTAACCAAAGCCCGACCCCTTTTTAAATGAGTCTAACCTATGATCAAGTCATAAATGAATTTTATAATTTATCTATTTTCTCTAATTATTCTAATAATTTTTAGGGTAAATAATTTGTATGCACTCCTCACATCATATTTTGAGCCTTGTATCCAAATTTGAATGTACCCTATATTGCAAAGGTTTGTAACAATGTTCCTGTGAATCTTTTGAACTCTCAATTATTATGGATTCTCAAATATGACAATATCTTAAAACTATATAACTGCCTCACAATTAAACCATGAGTTGACAATACAAATTTTATTTTCCTCTTTTTTCTAATTATTGTCCTTCACACTTCTCTTCTTTCAGCTTTAAAGTTCAAGTGATATCAATTCATGATTTAACTTGTGAGGTACTGAGGTGGCCACTTCCATTTTGATAAAATATATTATTATTTTAATTACTTTTATGTTAGTCAATTCATAAAATAATTTTTTTAGAGACAAGAATAATTTTTAATGTACTGAAATGATACTGCTCAATTATAAAAAGACCACAATACAAACTATATATATATATATATATATATATATATATATATATATATATATATATTCATCATCAAAATTTTAATTCATTCAAATTTGTTTTTGCAAAAAGCAATCACAATAATTAATATAAGGAATATATTGTGGGTCAAGGCCACCTTCACTTGTTGGTTTTAATTTCATGATTTCTTTTTATTTGTTAGCATAAATAATAATGGGCATTCAAACCGTGGGCATCAATTTATATATTATATGCCCATCTCCCGTCATTATTGCCCCAACCTTGCTCTCTATAAATAGATGGTAATATCCTAATTACATTTTTTAGTAAATTATTCTCTCATTTTTGTTAAAAAAACTTGATTAAATTATGTAATTTGTTTTCCTTTATCATAAAAAATGTACACGAATTACTCTAAAGCTAAAATATGACCCAAATGGCATCAAGAACAATATGGATTTCTTTTATTTTTAAAAATTTTATGTCAATGTTATTTATTTTTTGTTGAAAACTATGAATTTAATATACTCTAAAATTATAAAATTGACTACTTTTATATTGATTAAATAAATATTTAATATTTTTTTAGAAAGGAAAATCATGTAATTTGGACATCTTTAAGAGAAAGTGAGTGTTATTTATCCCTCTTTTTTTTCTCACTTGGTGGCACAATATACTACTAGATTCTACTAATAAAATATGATATTTTATTTTTTATAACTTAATATCATAGGATGAGATCCTTTAAAACTATTTATATATTATGCTTTTATCGAAAATTTAATTATGAGAAACATCTAACGTTTTTATCCAAGTTCTTTCATTTAAAAAATCTCACTTGATGTATGACTTTGATAAATATATAATTTATTCAATGTAATAATTAAAATTTAGGGAGATTCATGTGGAGAATATTGGCATAGAAATGAAAGACATGATTAGGTCCACAGATGTTGTCAAATACTAAATCAAAGAATAGTGAAGTTGAAATGAGTACAATACACTTCTGATTCTTTATTTATTATAAAATTATTATTTTAGTCGTTCACTTATTGAAATATTCAAAATAGTACCTCATTCGTTAGAAGATATCACATTTGATCCTTCACTTTTTAAGAAAATACCATATTTTAATCCTTTAGATTTAGAGTTGAAGGTTTTGTAGAGATACTAAATTTAATAATTTTTTAAAAAGTAGATGACTAATTGTGATATTTTTCAATGAGTAGGAAATTATTTTAAATATTTTAATAGGTGAGACACAAAATGTATATTTTGAAATATATATATATATGTGCGCGCGCGCAAGTGGAAGATATTAAAAATAAAAAAGAGAAAAAAAGAGAGAAGTAATTAAAAAGCATGGCAATATATAGTTAATGATAGAGTACATATATACTATTGGGATCTCAAAAATAATGCATGTGGTGGCTTCATCCAATTGTATCTATCTTTGACTACTGAATAGGATTCTCACTCTTTGAATTCAAATGCCCATAACAGTACAAAGGAGTACTTTAGTAAGACAATGCCAATCCCTATAAAATTCAAACAGGACATCATTAATACAGATATTGATAACAGAGAAATTTTTTTATTATATATATATATATATATATATATATAATGGAATAATTGATTGAATAAAAGTGAATGAAAATTTTACTAAGAGCCAGTTTAACATAACAGTTTAATATATTAAGTAGAATTCATAAATATTTGAATAATTTTAGAGTAAAATTTTATTTTAGTTATTCAAATATGAAATTAATATTAATTAGTCCATTAAAAAAAATTTAATATCACTTGGATACTTTTGAAAGTTTGATTTTGTTTCAACCCTATGAAGTATTTGCTTTTCAGAAGATTATTTACTATCATTTTAAACACATCTCGAAGGATGATAATTTGAACAAAATTAAATTTTTAAGGAAGTCGAACGATATTAAAGTCATCTTTAAAGAATCAAAAATTAAAATTTTGAGCATTATGTTTTTTCGTAGTGTTTCCTCACATGAAAGTCTTTTATATATCTATTTGAAGTCTAAAAAAAGCATAAATTTATCATATTTTGTTATGTAATTTTATTTAAATTAAGAGAATGAGATAGTACATATGAAGAAGAAAATCAAAATTATTTAGTAATGAAGACTCTAATACTACATTAAAAAAATCATTTACTTCAAAATTTTAAATCATTATAAAAACATATTTACTCATTCTTGTTATAATCTTTTACTCATTATTAATATCCACCTTCTCTAATAAATTTTATATACTATATATGCTAATTGAATGTGCAAAAGGTGCCTGCAAAAATAATTCAACCTTTTAGAGCATTATAACATATCAAAACAAGGCATGGGACATTGCACGTACAATAGGAGGGTGGATTTTCAGCAGTTCTTAAAACCATTAGATTCTACATTCTCATACATTGACCGTTATATAAAAAATTTTGGACCATGTGTGGTCAAATTTAAAATATTTTACCTTGTGCACTCTCCAACTTTAATTTAAACTATTTGCATATTTCTTTTAATATTAATAGTTAGATTCATACATTAATAAATATAAAGAAACTAAATTGATATAGTACTTGAGAATAATGAAAATATTCTTCTTTTAGAATAAAACAACATACCATAAAAAATAGATGAATGAGTGCATGAGTGACAATGATATTTGTAAGACAGGGTATGGACAAACCCATTTGAATATGACTTGGAATTCCACTAATAATGCTAAGGATGATGGAAACCCCACAAAGAGTGATCAAATCCACAATGTCAAATAAGAAAAAAAAACTATCCAATAATTTACTACATGTGTGACATATTCCTAGGCTTAGATTCCAGGTCATTAGGGCTGCTTCATAGGTAACCCATTATTCCATTTTGTTCTCATCTTTGTCTACTCCATTCGTGGAAAGTTTTATCTTTATATTAATCCCACTATGACAATGACCTATATATAGGATAATGTATAATTTGAATGAACAAGATCTAGGTATAATTTAAATTTTTTGATTAAATTATTTTTATAATAAGAATATCATGTATAATTTTATATTATATTAAACAGTAGAAAATTATGCTAAATAATTTACTTAGTTTAGAATTGTCACCTTTGAGTAATTAAGGTGAATATTTAAATATAATTTGCTAATTAATTCTATCTTTTTCTCGTACTAAAAAATTTTTATTGGAGTAAGCCATTATATATATATATATATATGTATATATTGCTTCAAAATCAGTAGTTCTAATTAGAGGGAAGTACAAAATTGGTCCTTCATTTTTGTTTTTATGAAAATTTGATCTCTTATAAATTAATCATGAGAAATTAGTCCCTTATAAATTTAAATTTGTACAAAATTAATCTTAACAAATTTAACTTTGTACAAAATCAGTCTTTCTGTTTGGATTAATGAAAAATTAATTTTATATAAAATAAAACTTTTGAAAGAATTATTTGCCACGATTATTCGTAAGGAATCAAATTATTATAAAGTATAAAAGTGTGTGATCGATTTGGTATTTTTTTGGTTCTTATAATTATATAATAATTTTGTTTTTATTATAATATATCTTTTATAATATGAGGTTGATTAAATTTGAGCTCTAGCCTCACTCAAAGTTTTATATAATGAGATCTGCTATGTATAAAGCCATATGTGAAGATCATAAAATTATTTATATCTAGATGGAATTGAACAGCATCCACCAAAGGCAATGAGAATAATTTACTGAAGCATGAAGTGACTTATCTTATTCATTATAATTAGTTAAATAGTTGAAAGCATATGGGGCCGGTGGTTCTGGGTCATAACTTTTGACCTCACTAGTCTTTTGTGATTATGATTGACATTGACTGATCAACAGATTAAGAGTCAAAATTTGTTAATATATCTCTTAAGCTTCACTATTTTAATTACATATAGAGTAAAAACTAAAAATCAAATAATGATTCAAGCATATATAATTTAACTTTTGGTGATTCTAAATTCCATCATTCTCTCTCTCTCTCTTTGGCCAAGAAGGTAATTAATCAAGTAAACTGCATTACATCAATTAATTAATATGAAAATTCATCTAAATTTAAACACTACATAGTTCTTAATTTGTGAACTTTATACTATATGCTTAATTCCTTATACTGGACTGTGACAGTTTCCACAGATATTTCATTTGTTCAATGATATATTATTTGTAAACTGTAATATTAGCTAATTTGATCAACACTAAATGTTGATACAACTATAATGTTTTAAATATTGTAAAATTAAAAGTAATCAAATTCAAATCTGTCATTCTTGATTAGTCTCAACTCTCAACTATTGGTTGATACAAAATATGATTTTTATCAGAAACTAAATAATTTTAGAATTTATATAAAAATGTTTTGATATAAGTAACCAGAGAGGTTAATATAACATAATAAATCATTATTATTTTTTGACTAAATTATACATTTTAAATTTCTTATATACTTAATTTAATACTTAGCTACAAGGAAGAGAAAAACAATTGATGCTAGACGTAAAGTATATTTTAATCTTCATAGAACATAAATTAGTCAACCAGACAAAAGAGATATTAATGAAGGAAATCCAAGAGAGGACAAGAATTTTACAGATTAAGAGGCCAAAGTTTATAATTTTAAATTTGGTTGCTTTAATGATAATATATCAAGCATTAATTTTGTGGTCTCTAAAAAAGTTGAAAAAGCATGAAATCTTGGAAAAAGGAGAAATGCTAAATCCCACATAATCTTCTTAGAAGATGCCAAATTAAACTTGGGAAGCATATTAAATTATAAAAATATTTTTGAGTGATTATTTTGCAAATCAAAACAAGAATATAAAAAGCTTTTGTGGATTGAGAGAGTATATATACTATTGTTGCTAGCTTGCATGTGGTGTCTGAGAAGGTTAGTGACAAAATTCACAGGAGCTTCTGGATTCCATTAATGCAAATCTTTGTCTTATATTAAGCTTTTCAGAGTTTGTGGAGTTGTGCTTTTGAGACAATAATGCACTTCTTTATGATTATTCAGAATTTTGTGAAGAACATGCATGGAGAAATATGGATATATATATATATATATATATATATATATATATATATATATATATATATATAGATCTACTTACTTACTTTTATTTTTTTAATCGTTATTACGCTCATAATTTTGACAAAAGATACAAGCAAGATCCAAAAGATATGGTCTACGCAATCTCTTACTGAAAACAATATAAATTAACAATTCTTAAACATTTCAAGCCTCTTTCCTTTCAGTTGCTACCAATTTCAGACGAATTTAGAATTTGATTATAAGGGGGTAAAAGTTTTTAAATTAAAGATTTGAATCAAAGAGACAAATTTTTAAAATCCAAGCAAAACAAATTCTTATAAATTAAAAAACTAAACTAAAAATATAAGATAAATTTATGTAGAAAAATTAAAATTTTAAAAATACAAGAAAGGGAATCGCTCCATGCATTCCTCTTGAATCTATGTTTGTTTCTAGGCAAACTAACGAGATCAAATATGAACAAAGTAGCATAACTTCAAATAGTTTTGACTGATCCTTGGAAGCATAAGATCACTAATTTAAAGCCTCACAATCTAACTTTTCATATACCGGATAAATAAGAAAAAAAGAATATATGTTGTTTTGCGGAGGGAATTGCGTGATCTCTATTCAAGCTTATGAAAAGGGACTTCATGTGATGCACTCACTGGAAAGAAATTCATGTGCTTTAGCTTTTATAGATTTTTCATTTTACCTTTTTATTGATGTCAAATAGTGGGGTTGAAAGATAAATAAAATATAATATCTTTGTACTCATTACATGGCATATATTATCATTTGACATTTTTTTTTTTAATTAATGATTTGTTAACACAAAAGGACGGAGAGATTGTTAGGCCAAAGGTTCTTTTATGTGCTTACTTGTTTAATATGATTTATGCATGATTAAAATCATTAATTTGTAATATTATACTTGAATCATGTTCAATTTCTTAATTATGAGATATACTTGCTTTTTTTATACACACACATAGATATATATATATATATATGTATGTATGTATGTATGTATGTATGTATAATCTTAATTTGATATATGATGATAAGAACCCCATATGCAAAATAAGATTATATATGCTATTAAGTATGTTATATATGAATTTATAAGTTGATATCCTTTTTTTTTTTAACGATATTTCAAAAAAGTAAGAATGAGTATTGATGTGAACAAATTGGAATATTAATATCATATTTTACTTAAAAAGAAAAAGAAAACGAAAATAATATACACAAAGCTTAACATTGAAGAATTATAGATTTGGAAATTTGATAGTTTGGTGGTGGCAAGATAGCAATGGATTCAAGTAGATATATTTATCATAAATTATAAGTTTTTATATGAAATTTAATAATTTAAATTAGCATATATTGACTTATGTTATTCTGGTTTTCAAAATATTTGTTTGAATTCAAAAGATAGATAAATGGAATTTTACTTAAAATCTTATTTTAACCATTAGTTAATATTGATTATATCTCACAAAATAATATAAAATTTTGAAACGAAACTAATTACTTTTAAAATAAACTCACAAAACCTGTCATTAATAAGTCAATTAACTCAAAATGAAATTTAAATAAAGAAGTTGTGACCATTTAAAATTAAATTAGTACAATAATTGATATTTTATAATCCAAGACCTACAAGTCAACTAGTGCATCTCAACAATCAATGAGTAGCATTATTATTATTATTATTTTAAAAAGTGTATAACAACTCTTTTACATATTCAACAACTATTATTCACAGAGATTTACATATATGACTTTCCAAACACATTTTTAAGCAAACATAAATGCTATTATGTAATATTCATTTTATTCTTTAGTCTTAGAAAGAAAAATCATCATTGTTGAACCAAAATTTACAAAATCTCTATCATTTGAGTTATGAGAGCATTTTCTTGTATATATACTTTTTAAGGGAAATATTTTAAGCATTTTATTCTTCTAAAATATTTGTAAATTAACTCTTGTGAAAGAAACAAGAATGGAAAAGTTTTAGAGTGACTTTCTTTTACGAGGAGAGATACTCGTATTAGTGAGTCTATTAACTTTAGGTTAAGGTGAAAGTAGTAAGGACTACAAATCCATATCTTATCTTATAGACAAGAATTATCTCTATATATCTCTAACAATTTTATTCCACACATAGTTATCTCTTCTTTGGTTTTTTTTTTTTTTAATATAATAACAGAAGTGAATAATGTAACAAAGAGAAAAGAGTGTAGATAACTGTGACCATATATATAAAGAATGTGATTCTTGTTTGTGTTAGTAAGGTGGGATTTGTGGACACTGCCATTTCTTGCTTTAACTTGAAACAATTGGTGGAACCACTTTGTTCACATTGCTTTATCCACAAAACATTTTATTTATTTTTCTCTTTTTTCCTTTTTCCCTTTCCCCTTTTCCTCTTTTTAAGTCTCTCTTCCTTATTTTCTTGTCACCCTTTAGGTGCATAAGAATGAGGACCATGCAGGTGCCTGCCTGCCCCTTCTAAAGATGCTAGCTAGCTTCTTTATATGTAATTACACTCCCACCCTTTCTTTTGAACCAAAAAATTAAAGACTTTGAGAGAAATTAAATTAATTTCCAAAGCCCAAAGGTTTTCGAAGATTGCAGCTAGCTACTCATTTTGCTTTAATGAAGTAGGATTTCAACCAAAAAAAAAAAAAGACATATATATGACATATATTTATTTGTTTTAGTATTAATTACAGTTAGCTAAGGGCTATTTGAGATAATTTTTTGCTTGCAAGTGATTTAAAGATAACGATTCCCATCAAGTTAATGTATTGAGATTTTATACACATTTGTAGATAAATTGAACTTAGGTCAATAAGAAGAATTATGTTATTTTTGCCAAGTAATTTAATATTTTAAAAAACTTACAATTAAGGATAATACATTTAAGATAATTATTTTAAAGTATTTTATAGTTTAAATTTTTTTGAAAACTCTCTGAGAACTTGTTCTAAGGCTTTGAGACTTTTGACCAAAGACTCCTTTGTTATGTATCTATTCAAAGTGACAAAAAAAAAAACGAAAAATAAAAATTAACCCCTAGTTAGATGCTTCAAAATTAGTTAAAAATTTAAGGTGTTTTATAATAAATATTTTGAATTTTTTTGACATAAAAATTTATTTGTTTATGTTTGGTGTATAGATTTGCTAGCTGCTAGTCAAATAGCAATGATGAAACAACCATCCCAACGTTGATCTCTTTTAAGACAGTAATAATACTGTCTGGTACTCTCATCTCTCAGTGTGCGTGGGTTCATCATTGTGATGAACCCTCCATTTCCTTCTTCTTTTACTTTTCACCTTTTTGAGGTTCTCTCTTCTTCCTATATTTATTTATGATTTGAGCCACTTAATTACCTAAGCTTATTTCTTCAAACACCACTAGTTTTGAAAGCTACACTTATTCGCATGTATGGATCTACAGGAGCATAGGGTGTAGTTGTCGTCTTAAGTTTTTAAAATTTTAATTTTTATATATAATTTTATTTTTTATATTTAATTTATAAGAACTTATCACTCTTAAATTATAAAAATTTATTTAATTTAATTTAAATATTTGATCCAATGACTTTCATCCTTTTAAAATTAAATCACAAAATTCGTTCTTGCCTATATATATATATATATATATATATATATTAACAATAATGTCATAATTTTAATTTTATTGAAATGAATTAATATGATGAAATTTATGGGAAAGAACCTATGCTTATACTTGCTTTTCCCGCCGTTTGAAATTCTTCTTTTCAAGTGACTTTAATAGGAAATTTCTTATAATATTCAAACCCAAAAGTACAATAGCATATATACTCTGCATGTGAGAGTATACAATTCCTTTTATTAAAAAAATGAAATAAATAAATGCATATATAAATTAAGCATTATATATTACATGGTTTGCATATTGCTAAGAGAAATTTCATTGGGATGTTCGTGATGGCATCAATGCTTTTGCCTTTCAGAGATAATTTTCTTTGTGTGTGTGTGTGTATATATATATATATATATAGTTGATTTAAGTGTTTAGTTAGTCTCACCACTGAATTATAATTTTTAATCTCTCAAGATATTTTGAGGTATTCTAATAATAAATGTCATAATTTTAATTTTATTAAAAGGAATATATTGAGATTAATTTATAGGAATGAACCTATGCTAGTAGTTGCCTCTCCCACCAAGATTTTATTTTATTTTTCTAATATTTCTCAAGTGACAAAATAATATAAAATTCCCTAATATTCAAACCAAATAGTACAAACATATTATATACACTGAATGTGAGACTAGATAATGACCTCTTACATAATGAAGCACTTCGTCCTGCAATGATTGGAGGGTGCACTCCACGCGCATTTGAATTGTCATACGTGTGATTTCATAAAGTATATGATATGATATGTAAGAAATTCAGATTTGGAAGCCTTTGGCATATTGGAATTGCACAGAGCTTTCAAGCCATTAGTACACAAATAAATAAATAAATAAATATATATATATAGAAAAATATATTTTTTAGTTCTTTATTTATTAAAATATTTAATATACTTCTTTTCATATTAAAAAATGTCACATTTAGTTCTTTATTTTTTTAAAATTATTAAATTTAGTCATTATGTAAAACTCTAAATTTTAAATCTAAAGGATGAAATATAATATTTTTTTAAAAGTAAATGATCAAATGTGATATTTTTTAATGAACGAAGGATTATTTTAGATATTTTAATAAGTGAGGGATTAAAAATATGTTAATAAATAAATAAATATATATATATATATATATATATATATATACATATTATGTACATGTCAATCTTATCTCTGCTTACATGCAAACCCATATTTCTGCACTCTCATTGTTCTTTGCATGACTCAACTTAAAAGGACAAGCACTATCATCTCTCTTTATTCCTCCTTTGATTTCTATACATATTGTTGAGCTCAGCAACACAGATAATGTATGTAATTAAATAGAATTTAATTTGTGATCACCATGATCTCATGCAGTTCTCATTCTGATTTGACGTGTTTTCATCTTTTAATATTTTGATTATGAAATGTGTTATCACCCCTACACTCGTGAATGAATATTTCATTCACTAAAATAATAGAAACTGATATACACACACACACATATGAAGATAATTAATAGCAGAAACAGACTTTAGTGCATGAGTGAGATATACTTAGTGCTCTTTCAACTTCAGATATGTGTGATGACATGCCCAGGAATCATATTTTGCAGAAACATTGACATTCCTAGCAGCTTCTGCTCTGACTCTTTCAGAAAGATACAGAGAACCTAATTCTCTCTTTTTGTAGATGCAGATTATAATGCTGTGATGTAAAGTTTTATGTTCTTCCTATTTTTCCCTCCCTTTTCCTTTTTTTTTTCCCCCTCTTTTTAGAGAATAATTCCTCATGGCACAAAGGATAACATTTACGTACAATTTATAATGTTTTTTTTTAATATAAATTTAGACTAAATATAAGAAATCTAATAGCACCCAGGTGTTGTGAGTACTTTTGGACTGATCGCATTAACATAGCATTGTCATTCCCACGTAATACAAAACAGTTAATCATATAATACAAAACATGTGCGCTCAGAGTGTCTAATCTTTTCATTGGCATAATCTTAGAATAACCAATCACTCCACTCTTCTTTTTTTTTTTTTAACAAAAAATTAAGGAGGGAGATATGTTGTTTTTAAGGGATGAGATTCTCTAATATGTGATATGATGGTCATATAAGAAAAATTAATACAATTTATCTTTCTTTCTCAAGACTGTTTTGTCACTTTAAGGAATCTAAATTCATTGTTTTAACATCTAAATTCGTTGGCATTGTCAATGGTAGATGCCTGTGATCATTAATATAAGATTCAAAACCCAGGTGTTTTTAGATCAATGCAAGTTGATCTTAGTAATTGAGTGATCAATTCTCATTAGTACTTTTTTTTTTTTGATAAACTTCTCATTAGTACTATAATTTGTTTTTAACTTAATTACACATTAATTTTATGATTTTGTAATTAATGGATTGAAAAGTGGTGCTTGTCAAGTGGACAAAACATGATGGGGCATGGAAGATCTATGGAAAAGCAAGGTTAAGATCATTGTTCTTCTTGGATTTTAGTTTTACATGCGGCTCATCATTTGCCAATATTGTGCATGACACTAAGCTCAGCTCCAAGTGACCACATAATAAGGGTACCTTACCCTAGCAGAGAGAGCCAGGCTACAAGATAGTGATGCTTCAAAAGGGCAGAGCAGACTAGGTCTGTGCATCACTAAGACTGATAGAGACACCTCAAAAGAGCAACTTATTCCAGCTTCATCTTATTTGCCATTAGAGCACTCTAAGGTTTCCATGTTTAGAGCCAAACCCTCCATTCTACTTACAAAACCCACATATGAGAGAGAGAGAGAGAGAGAGAGAGATTGGTGCATATTGGAACAAGAGCACGCTTTCCCAGGAATGAGGGGTCATGGATTTTTCTTTTGAGGGAGAAAGATGTTGGTGAATGAGTTCAAGGTAATACAACTGCACTCTTTTCCATGTGTGAGAGAGGGAAAGGGAGGGAGGGTCATGGATTTTTCTTTTGCTTTTCTTTTAAGCTAGTGGAAGATCAAAAGAAGATTAGATTATCTCCCTCTTTTACTTTTCCAGCCCTCCCTTTAAGACTATTCCATCTTACTACATGTTAAAGGAGAGGCTCAAAGGCTCAAATAACCCCATTTCATAGAGAGTTGGTCCCTGCCCTGTAGGGCAGGGAAGGAGAAAGAATAAAGTTGGAGCTTACAAAAGCTTCCACTGGTTCCTTCTTCCATGCAACCTATCTATGAAACATAATTATAAATTGATCATTCAAACCAACACATAGTCATGATATATTAATAATCATCATCTTTTACTTCTTACAACCTCTGATTGTTGCAGGCACATGTTTCTAATTCCAAGATTAAAAATTACGAGTTAAAAAATTGAGCCATATTGATACTGTGACAAAGACACTACCCTTCCTCTGCTTGGAATGGATACTATCAGTATATTGATGATGTACCAACTTCTACCCACCAAAAATATGTACATACAATGGCATGCAGAGTTACCCCTCAAAATTCTTTTATTGCCAAACCAATAGAAAAATGATACATCTGATGCTGACAGCATGGCATGACGATTGATCTGTGGGACAAAAATTAATTATTATAAAAATATCAGAAATGCTTTTAGATGGGTCCTCCATCCATTATCAAAGAACTCATATTGCTCTTAGAAAATCATCTCTGTAATATGATTAATAATCATGCCAAAGCTACCCCCAATAACTCATTATCCCTTTGCTTTTGTTCTTTTTTTTCCTTTCAATTATCATATATTGGAAACCCAAAAATTACAATGTACCAATAGAGCTATATATATCATGAGCCGTGTATGTGGACCAATGGCACAAGTTGTGTGTATACATCAGACAAGAACTGTTCTCTTCTGTGCATATACCGGCCTGGATGCAGTAGTGTATGACAGATTGGGACTCTCTTCAATACTTATTAGGTGCAATAGATGCGATTGAAGAGAAATAGATACAAATAATGAACTTGACCATTTGTGTTTGCCTTTCTCTAACTACACCTAATGTAGTATTAGTTTCAGGCACTCAAAATGATGAGTCAGATCGCAGCAAAGTGGGTAAGACTATTGTTTTACATGTAAACCAACCCAAAATTGGCAGTGTGGTTGGGAGCCTATGTGCAGTAAAGCAATTGATTTTGAGTCCCATTACCATGTTGCTTTGAGGCAGCCTAGAACAGTGTCAATCATTGATTGCTTTGCTTACTATTCATTTTCTTTTTCTATGATAAATGAAAAATTCATCGGATGAAAGCTAGTCATTTAAAAGTAGTTACTGGGCTATTGAGCCATTTTGGAATCATTGAAAGTGCAATTTCTTCACCTCTCTCATTCAAAGCAATAAAGGGTATTCTTTGATTAAAGCTAAAGGGCATTTTTGTCATATGAATAAAGAAAGAAAGAGAGCATCAAACTTTACTTTTTGTGGTTGCCCTAATCTAAACTTTAAATTTCTGTTATCCAACGTCTTTATGATTTTCATTTTTTTTATCCCAGTAAACAATTTTCAGATACCACCTCTTCTCTTTCTTCCCTTTTTCTTATGCTTTTTTCTTTCCTCCTCTGAGCTTTACCTAAAGAAAAACCATGAGGGAAATATAGATGTAACAACGAAAACCCATTTTAGCAGAATTCATCTTCTTCTCGTTCTCTGCTCTCAAAGAAAAAGATAGCAAAAGAGAGAAAAGAGAAAGAAAGAAAAGGAGAGGCTTAGCTTCTTCCCTTGTATTTCAAGACTCTTTCATTCTGTGAAGATGTTTGATTCCTCAAGCTCATCATACACACTCGAAGTTTCTCATATTCCTGTCACTTTTCTTCCCTTTTGCCGAAAATCCATTATTGTCTCAGCGCTTAAAACCTGTCGTCTTTGCTTCGAGTGCTTCCAAACTCAATCTTCATAGAACATATTCCAAGTTCCAACACAAAATGGTCCCCTTGATTGTTCTCACTCTGTTCTCTCTTCTGGGTTCCTGCGTTTCCGCATCCTCTTTGCTCAATGATTTCCATGTCTTAGCTTCTCTCAAAGAAGGCTTCCAATTCCCAGACCCTGTTCTAAGTACTTGGAACTCCTCCAATTCAAGCTCAGTTTGTTCATGGGATAGAATTCAGTGCCGTCGTGGTCGAGTTGTGTCAGTGGACTTGACAGATTTGAATCTTTATGGCTCAGTTTCTCCTTCAATTTCGAGACTCGACCAACTCACCCACCTTTCACTTGCAGGAAACAACTTCACAGGCAGCATTGAGATCACCAATTTGAGCAGCCTTCAATTTCTAAACATCTCGAACAACCTGTTCAGTGGCACCTTGGATTGGAACTATTCTTCCATGGTGAACTTGGAAGTTCTTGATGCCTATAACAACAACTTCACTGCCTTGCTTCCAGTGGGGGTTCAGACTTCAAAGAAGCTCAGGTACTTGGATCTTGGTGGGAACTTTTTCTATGGCAGAATCCCAGAAAGCTATGGAGATTTAGTGGGGCTAGAATATCTTTCACTAGCAGGAAATGATCTTCGAGGGAAAATCCCAGGTGAGTTAGGCAATCTCAGTAACTTGAGAGAGATTTACTTGGGCTATTACAACTCTTTTGAAGGTGGGATTCCAATGGAGTTGGGGAAGTTGGTAAGTTTATTTCACATGGATCTTTCAAGCTGTGATTTGGATGGTTCAATTCCAAAAGAACTGGGAAACTTGGTGGAGCTTGACACTCTTTACTTGCATACCAATCAGCTATCGGGGTCCATACCAAAACAACTAGGCAACTTGACCAATTTGGTGAACCTTGATCTTTCCAGAAATGCACTGACTGGGGAAATCCCATTTGAATTCATCAATCTCAGGCAGCTCGGGCTTTTCAATCTCTTCATGAACAGATTGCATGGGTCCATACCAGACTACATTGCAGAGTTGCCAAATTTAGAGAAGCTTGAGCTGTGGATGAACAACTTCACAGGAGAAATCCCTCAAAATCTTGGCCTAAATGGGAAGCTGCAAATTCTTGATTTGTCCTCTAACAAGCTCACTGGTATAATCCCACCTCATCTTTGTTCCTCAAACCAACTTATAATTCTGATTCTCCTAAATAATTTCCTCTTTGGTCCCATACCAGAAGATCTGGGAACATGTTACAGTCTCACTAGAGTAAGGTTAGGACAGAACTACCTCAATGGTAGCATTCCCAATGGTTTTCTTTACCTTCCTAACCTAAATTTAGCAGAGTTACAGAACAACTACTTGTCAGGAGCCTTGTCAGAGAATGGCAATAGTTCCTCTCAGCCAGTTAAATTAGGCCAGCTAAATTTGTCAAACAATGGCTTATCTGGCCCTTTACCGCATTCACTCTCAAACTTCTCTACCATTCAGATGCTTTTGCTCAGCGGAAACCAATTCTCGGGTCCAATTCCTTCTTCCTTAGGAGAACTCCATCAAGTTTTAAAGCTTGACCTTAGTAGAAACTCGTTTTCTGGAGTGATTCCACCGGAAATTGGGAACTGTTTCCATCTTACTTATCTTGACATGAGCCAGAACAACCTATCTGGATCAATCCCAAATGAGATTTCCAATATCCACATTCTGAATTACTTGAACTTATCAAGAAACCATTTGAACGGAACCATCCCAAAGTTAATTGGCACCATGAAAAGTCTCACGACTGCTGATTTCTCCTTCAATGAATTCTCTGGCAAATTGCCAGAAACAGGGCAATTCGCCTTCTTCAATGCCTCATCTTTCGCTGGTAACCCTCAACTCTGCGGTTCTCTCCCAAACAACCCTTGTAATTTCACCACAATCACAACTCCGCCTGGGAAAAACCCTGCAGATTTCAAGCTCATCTTCGCCCTTGGCCTTTTAATGTGCTCCTTAGTGTTTGCCGTTGCAGCCATAATCAAAGCCAAATCGTTCCGAAAGAATGGCCCTGGTTCATGGAAAATGACAGCATTTCAAAAACTCGATTTCACAGTTTCCGACATCCTCGAATGCGTCAAAGACGGCAATGTGATCGGAAGAGGCGGCGCCGGGATCGTTTACCACGGAAAAATGCCAAGTGGGGTCGAAATCGCAGTGAAGAAACTTCTAGGATTTGGCGCCAACAGCCACGACCACGGCTTCAGAGCCGAAATCCAAACTCTAGGCAACATCAGACACAGAAACATCGTGAGATTGCTCGCGTTCTGCTCCAACAAAGAGACCAATCTCCTCGTGTACGAGTACATGCGAAACGGGAGCCTCGGCGAGGCATTGCACGGGAAAAAGGGGTCTTTTCTAGGGTGGAATTTGAGGTACAAAATCGCAATCGATTCAGCGAAGGGTCTCTGCTATCTCCACCACGATTGCTCGCCGTTGATCGTTCACCGAGACGTCAAATCGAACAACATTCTGTTGAATTCAAGCTTCGAAGCACACGTGGCAGATTTCGGGCTCGCCAAGTTCTTGATCGATGGCGGCGCTTCGGAGTACATGTCCACCATTGCAGGGTCATATGGCTACATAGCACCTGGTATGTTCATTCTCTTCCTCAAATTTTGTTCACACATTAGTGGAATAGTTTAGTAGTACACAAATAAAACCTAGTAAAGACAAATATATGATTTGTGGTCAATTTCAAATTTTACTAATTTGTAAATTCCCTTGATTTGTGTCGCTAAGAAGATCACAACACAAAATTGATGGAATTAGAACTAAATTAATTATAATAGGTTTTTAAGGATTACATTTTATTTATACTATTAAAATATTTGAAGAATTAATATAATAGTTACATACTTTTCAAATGTTGAGTCATCATATTATATTAGTAAGAGCTTCAGTTTATTGGTATCTTGATGAGATAAAACACCAATAATAATAATAATAATAATAAAGGTAATTATTTAATAATAATTTGTAACTTTTAAAAAAATTAAAGGAAAATGAGAAATTAAAAATAAATTATTTTAATATCTTTTGGTAAAAATTAAATACACTTAATTTTTATTTAAAAATTAATATTGAAAATTAGTATTAAAATATTAAATTATTTAATTATCATATTATTTAAAAAATAAAAAAATGAATTAACTTCCATGTTAGAAGCCACTAATAATTAATATCCATGTGTGTAAAACGTAACCATTACTTTCTCTTTTCTTTTGCTTTTTTGAAGATAATGACATTTGGAATAATAAGTGCTATTATTTCCTATCATTAGTATATATTTTTGTATATCCTCTCTCGTATTCATATGACATAAGAACATAGAATTTTCTAACAAGGTATCTTAATTCACAGACACTGGTGGGTAGTTACAAAGGTAGTTAAGTTAGTTAGTTCTGTGTGAATTCATATTGCGCTGTTAAATCTAAGAGTCATGTTGATAGTTACTGTCGTTTGATTGAACATGTTAGGGATGGCCCACCATTCTTGTGGACCAAACAAAGATCTTAGTTATAGCCGTGGGATTTGCAGCTCTACAAATCTAACGGTCATGGTTGCCCCGATGGGATGAACCATCTTGGTCTAAAATCATATTTTAATCCCTTACAAATATATATATTTTTAATTTAATCATTTATAGGATTTTTTTTTTATAATTTAATCTCCCACAAATAAAATTATTATCAATAACATTTATTTTTCAATCAAATAATGTTAATGAAATTAATATTCAATCTACATATTATATAATGGAAGTTAAATAATAATGTATAAAGAAATGCTATACATCAATGCATTTATTAATGTCATTACATTCAAAAACAAAAATGATTGATAATAATTATATTTGTAAGGGAAATAAGTTATGAAGATGCCTTTTTGAAGAATAAAATTGAAAAATATGTCTTTTGTAAGGATTCAAATTGATAAGATAGTTTTGAAAAAGTTAAAAAATATTCCATTTGAGATGTGTCAAAATAAGTTTATATATGCATATATAATAAATATTTTTTTATTTGTGAGTTGTTTTATCATTGTTTGTCTGGGGAGGCTCATCATGAAAGCCAAGAGTCCATATGCCATTTTAATGATGGCGATCCACAAAAAAGAAAGTATAATTATTTTAAACTCTTAATCATATATAGTTCTCTCACTTATGGTAAAATTTTTATTTTTATTTTTTACTTATTAAATGTCTAAAATAATCTTTCATTCATTAAAAAATATTATATTTAATTTTTTACTTTTTAGAGAATTATTAAATTTAGTTTCTCTATTAAATCTTAAATTTATGAGAGTAAATTTAATATTTTTTTAAAAAGTATTAGATTAGGTGTGACATTTTTTAAAAAATGGTAGATCATTTTAAACATTTCAATAAATGAGGAATTAAAATAATAATTTTATGATAAGTAACAAACTAAAAATATATTTTATTATATATATAATTTTAAAGTTTTTTTAAGTGATTGACATATAATTTTTTTTATCAAATCAAATCATTTTATTATTACATAAAATTTTACATATTTATAAATAAAAATTAAATTTAATATTGATAAAGAATCTCAACTTAAGCGAAATCTTTCCAAATCGGCATGGATTTGTATGGAATCTCCTGGAGAAGAGAGAACAGAATTTTTTCGAAAAGCTCAAGTGAAAATGACTTAGGGGGTGGGGGAATCAGGTGTTACGGGTCACACCATAAGTTGTGTGAGTGACAGCTCCGAGAACTTTGGTGGGGACCACCTCGTTCACTGTCTCTCACAGGTCAATCTTGCACCATCATTACTCTGACACTCACTGCCATCTGCAACACCACATCGCCTTCACCTTAAGTCTTTTATATCAGCCTCCCCTACACGCGCCTTGGTCGCGCGTGTTCATACTCCATTGGTCCCCTACGTCTCATATTTTTATTGTTTCAAAAAATTGTTTTCTAACGTATATTGTAAATTATTAAAAGATTGTGATTTCATGACAATAAAGATGTGTAATTAATGTCATGAACCAACATAAATTTGTAATTTTATTCATGAAAATAAATATAATTTAGTAATTTTATTTTAGAAGAAATGTATATTCTGTGAAATTTTGATTTTATAATGAGAAAAAACTTTTGAAATTAGTGGAGATATTAAAAAATTAGTATAATTTACTCTAAAAAATTAGATTGGATATAAATTCTTTTTTAAATTAGAATAATAATAATTTAAAAAACATGATTGCATTCTCTGTTTTAAAATATTATCAATTATATAAAACTTACGTGTTATGTATTTCTCATACAAAAATGAATTAAAGAGAAGTTTATATTATTATGGTGTTCCAGATATATTATATTTTTAATTAATAAAATTTTCAATTATTAAATTATGCATATAATTTCCTGCATTTGATAATTTTATCATAAATAAAATTGTTCTCTAAACATAATATGAATATAGAATATACCATAAATTCAATATATATATATATATATATATATATATATATATATGAAGCTTGATTGTGATATAAGAAAACTGATGTGAAGTATCATTGCTCAGAGCATGTTGTTCTTATGCGGAAAGCTAACCTCTACATTGCCCCCCACCAAGCCTTCTTTTTTTCGGATTCTTCGGCTTTTGTTGCAAGTTGACGTCTTTTTGTCTTCAACCATTTCAACTTTTCAGTTTTCACTGAAAACTCAGATCCATTTATTCAAAATAAAATACCAATTAATAAAAATATTTTTTGACATATAAACTAAATTTTAATTACAAAATAAGTAAAATACCATTTTACTCCCACACTTATAGCAAAATTATCATTTTGTTAACTTATTAAAAAATGTCACATTTAATTTTTATTTTTCAAAAAAAAGTGAGAGATTAAGTGTGATATTGTTTAATTAATAATAGATTATTTTAAGTATTTTAATAAGTAAAAAACCAGTATGACAATTTTATAATAATTAAGGAATTAAAAGTATATATTTTTTATTATAGAATTAATAAATAAACTTTAAACCTTAAACCTAATAATTTTGTGTTTAGATAACTGATTTATTCAATTTTTTTGAATGCAGAGTATGCCTACACGTTAAGAGTGGATGAGAAGAGTGATGTGTATAGTTTTGGAGTAGTTCTACTAGAACTGATAACGGGGCGACGGCCGGTCGGGGACTTCGGAGAAGGCGTGGACCTTGTGCAGTGGTGCAAGAAGGCCACAAATGGAAGAAAGGAAGAAGTGATGAACATAGTTGATGTGAGGCTAACAATGGTGCCGAAGGAAGAAGCAATGCACATGATGTTCATTGCCGTGTTGTGCTTGCAAGAGAATAGTGTTGTGAGGCCAACAATGAGAGAAGTGGTTCAGATGCTCTCAGAATTCCCTCGTCCCTTAGCCTCACAACAAACTCACAACAATAATCAATCTTCCTCCTCTTATTCCAACACCATCAATATTCCTCCAAGCAAGATCAGTCTTGAGAAAGAAAAGCCTTGTCCTCCCACTTTCAAACAAGACCTTTTGGCTTGAGAAATTTGAACCCTTTTTAATTTCTCTAATATATATTCTTTAGGGTAATATATATTTATTGACGTTGTTAATTGCTTTTCTTTAAGCCTTTAATGTCTTTTTTTCTTTTTCGGGGTTAGATTTTAGTGAGATATATAGAGGATTTGGTGACCAAAGAGGTGTAGGAATAAATGGCTTATGGTGTTCATAACTCTTTTAAAAGGGGTGGCACTAATTAGGATGAGGCTCAAAATCATAGTTTGTCTTGCATGCTCTTCATTTGTAATTATGTTCTATGTATAATATATATAAATAGATAGATAGATGTTAAATTAATTTTAATTTGGCTGCCTAAATTATGAGTGATTCATATCTTTTAATTTTCCCATACCATGATTTTTTGTCCCTTTTTGAAATTCAAATATTAATTAGGAATTAGTGAAATATGAACTAATTAATTAGATTGTTCAACTACCCCAACCATTGATTATAATTATTATATTGTAATTTTTTTACCATACACTTGAAATTCTATTTCAAGAAATAACTATAACCTAAAGAAAAATTGTATATGATATTGTAATTAGATGGTTCAACTATTGAGATTAATTTTTTTAAAGTTTATTCTCTTCAAAGTATCAGATGTGGGAGGGTGCACATTTAAGATCATCCAGAAAATCACTTCAAAAATGTAGTCTATAGAAACGTTTCATTTGAATTGACATACAATTAAGTTAGTTCAAGAATATTCTTATCATATGATGACAAGACAATTATATCCTTTTGATTTTTTTTGTTTTTGAGAAGGTGAGTTTGGACCTAAAGCAGAAAAAGCCATGGAGTCTAGGAGCCCATGTTCTTTGACAATGAGAAGACCAAATGAAAAATAATCAATAAGCTACATGGCCCACAGAGCAGTGGATTTGTTTAGTTATTGATTATATAAAAAAATTAATTGGTTTATTCTTTTAAAATTGATAGATTAAGGGCTGGTTGAATCTTGTTGGGAAGAATAATTTCTTGTTTTTATAATTATAAAAATAAAAAAAGTGATATGAAAGTGTTATATTTATCCATGCTATAGAAGTAAAAAAAAAAAAAAAAGAATATTATACTAAAAGCTCAAAATGCATAACAACTTTTAGATATTTTGATTGAAGAATGATCATACTAAATATGATTAGATTGGAAGATAAAAAAAATAAGAATTATTTGACCTAAATGTGCAGCATATATGACAAAAATCTTTAATATAGAAGATAAGGAAGAGTGCGATAACCTACAAAATCTTAACTTATTTTGAGAGAGAGAGAAAGAGAGAGAGAGAGTTTGAAAGAATGTAGGACAACTGTAATTAGAGCTTTCCTGAAGTAATTGATGATCTTATTTATAAAGTATTCAATTACCCTATTTTATTTATTTTTTTAAAGAAATAAGTTTAGTAATTTTAAAATAAATCTATAATAATATTCATTTAAATTGAGTTCAGTATTATCTCCCTTTTAGTAATTTGATAGAATAATTACTAACTAAGCTTGAGTTGTAAGTTAAGATCTCTGCCCAATGGGCCAATGGATAATCCGACACATAACTGATTTATCCATTATTAACAGGAACCTAATCCATTCTTGGTTTAAATTAATATTATTTGTCTAATTAATTATTACCCAAAATTGTTTTAATAATATGATTAATTCAAATCCACTAAAATTATTCGAACATTCTCCCACTTGAATATCGTTAATCAATTATTATTAGGACAACCAATCAACAAAGCTAAGCAATCATTATTTGTTAAAACATATAAATGTGTATATGCTAAACCATACAGAGTTTAGAAATGAAACTATACAATATCACTATATCCGATAAGGAAACAAGTAATATTAATATTGTCATAGACTTTATTTCAACATTTAAACAAAATGAAATACAAAAGTATATATTGGTGTCTTATTACACCATAAAAGTTCTTTAAAGATTCAACTCATATTCCCACTAAACTAAAGCTTCATCAGGGATTCAATAAGGCCCACATGAGTTATAGGATTTTGAAATACTAATATAGATAAGCCTTTGGTCAATGGATCCGTAAGCATATGTCCACCATAAATGTGAACCAACGAATCAGAGATAAGGAAAATCCAAAATTGAAACTATGAATTAAGAACATTGAATTTGATAAGAAAAACAATGTTGCTGGCAAAGTTTCAATTTTGAATTATAGCAAAAATTTGGTACAACCAAGAACATTGAATTTGGAAGGGAAACAAATGTTATAAATGCCAAAATACACTAAACTATTCCTTAAGAATACAACTCAAACTCCCATTGGACCAACCATTGAACCAAAACATTAAAAATTTTGAAGTATCCAAGAGTTAGAAGTTTCCAAAAACTCTAATGAGTTAGTCTTGGTGAACGGATCACTTACAAGGTTCAACATGAGTGTGAGATTCACAAATCGTCTTTACAACAAACAAGAATTATGTATCAAAAGTTTAATATAACTGAAATTCCTGTAATTTTGATAGAAGCCTATAATAAAGTTATTATTGCAACAAATATGGTTAAAACTTAAAATATGTGCACAAGAGAATTTCATTTCCTTGACTATATTCCTTGATAAATTCCCATAGCAAAACAAGCGACATACTCACCACTTATATATATGAGGTAGTAGCAAGTGCACATCTGACACTTTTTAATAAAACAACTCCTCTAAACATCATAAAGGTGCATGCAAAAGTTGAGGCAATTGTAAGTGTTCATTGACACTTCTTAACAAAACAGTTCCTCTAAGACATCATATATATGTATAAATAAGTTGAGATAGTTATAAGTATCTATTTGACACTTTACCATAAAATAGTCCTCCTAAAACATCATAAAATGTATATACAAAATAGATTTCAAATAATCAATCAAATAGCATAATCTAAATTCAGATTGTCAATAATTACAAGTGAATCAAATTTATTATAACACAATATGCAATTCTAAAAAAAACTTTGTAGGTAAAAATAAAATTATCTAAGCAGCTATTTAATAATCCAAAATAGGATCACTCAAGTATGTTTAAAGTATACTATAACACTGCTTATATCAGTACAAGTGTTTACTTGAGCATACATTGAGCTACCAACAATGGAAGCAAATAAAAATTTCTTTCCATCTTAGTCCTCTCTTTGTTATATTAAGGTCCTAAGAAGTTTAAATGACATCTTTGTCACCTATCTAAATAAGAACACCACAAAAGGAATAAGACTGCATTCTAAATTCTATGAGCACTCAAGCAAATTCACTAAATCCACACGGAAATTGATCTCAAAATTAAACTTATAAAGGCATAATTTCTCCAAAATTATTTGTCCTAATTAGCAAAATTATATTAACAATGTCATACTAATTAGGTATGTCTATTGCCAATATAAAGTATACTCTCTTGTGGATTTTTTTCTAACATTCAACCTTATCCCTAATAATTACTATAAAGTGTCTTTAAGGAGAAAGGAATGGAATAACAACCACAATTTAAGTTGTTTACAAACCCAAACCATCATGATTAGACCTACGATAGGTGAACATGTAACTATTAAGTTTGAGTGACCCAAAAGGGTCCATAGCAAATTTCACGTACAATTATTCCTTAAGACACTTTCCTAAATTGGAATAAAATCTACCAATAATGCTAATGAATTCATTTTAATTTTTTTTATATTATTAAGGAGAGTGATCATAGTATGCTGCTCCTCACTATGTATAGTCCTCATACAAATTTTTTTTAGGTCAAAATTCCTTAATTACATACTATTTTTAGGCCCTAAATCTCCAAAAAATTTTAAAACTCCTAATTTTAGGGCTCAAATAATTCTAGAAAAATCACAAAAAATGGGAAAGGGCAAATGGAGTTGAATTGTAAAAGTTCAGGGACCAAAAGACCAGTGCGTGAGGCATATACACTAGACCTGTGCGTGGACTTCTCCCCACATGCTAAGTCCTCATTTTCAACCTCTTGTTGGGTCGAAACTAGGTCTTTTTAACCTGACTTTGACTCGATATTCCACTTGTTTTATTTTGTGATTTTAAGGGGTTATTTGTGCTAAATTTTACATATACACATATGTATAGAATAAGAAGATATTATAAAATTAATGATTTGAGTTAGTGAGGCTACAAACATGGTGTGAATTTCGTGATTGAAGGTAGAAGATAGGGAAGGGAATGACAACCCACAAAGCCTTAGCTTATTTTTGGAGAGAGAGATAGTTTGAAAGGATTTTGGAGAATTATCAATTAAAGCTGCTTTAAAGTAACTGATGGTCTTATTTATATCCATTTAGTCACCCTATATTATTTATTTATTAAAATAAGTAAGTTTAGTAATTTTAAAATATGCTCATAATAATATTCATTTAAATTGAGTTCAGTACTCTCTCACTTTTAGTAATTTGATGAGATAATTACTAATTAAGCTTTAGGCTATAGGTTGAGGTGTCTACCCAATAGACCAGTGGATAATCTAACCTATCACTGATTATCTACTATTAATCAGGTGCCAACTATTCTTGATTTAAATTAGTATTGATTGCTTAATTAATTATTATACAAAAATGTTATAATAATACGATTAATGTTAATCCATTAAAATTATTCCAATAATATAGGTATCATTCTCTTCATTTTTTAACTATCTATCCAAAACCTAAATCAATTTTGGTTGAAATGTAAAATTTAGAGAGAAATTTCTTTCGAGAAGGATAGGTTTCATGTGATATCATGTTTTAATGGCGTCTTTCATTTCTCAAACTTTTAACGAGCAAGATATGCACTAACTTGCTTGAAATACTCAACCAAGGAAAACCTTTCAATCCTTTTTCAATACATAATTCTTTATGTGGAGTATTTAATTTGAAACTTATAATGGTTTGAATGATTTCATGAACTTTGGACAAGATGCAACAAGATGATATAAAACGGATCAATATGTGTAGGTTCATACACATAGTTAATTTCCAGTGAAAAGAACCAATAGGAAAAGAAGATCAAAATTTCTAGGGGGCTCTGATACTAATTGAAGAATTATCCTACTAAATATGATCAGAATGGGTGATAAAAAATAAGAATGATCTGATCAGAATATGCAGTAGATATGACAAAAATATTCAATATAGAAGATAGGGAAGAGTGCGACCACCCGCAAAACCCTAACTTATTTTGAGAGAAAGCGAGAGAGAGAGAAAGAGAGAGATTTGAAAAGATTTAGGATAACTATAATTAAAGCTTCTCTGAAGTAATTGATGGTCTTATTTATAAACTATTCAGTCACCTTTATTTTATTTATTTATTAAAATAAATAAGTTTAGTAATTTTACACTAAGCAAATAATAATACTCATTTAAATTGAGTTTAGTACTTTTTTCCTTTTAGTAATTTGATGGGATAATTACTAACTAAGCTTGGGTGTAAGCTAAGATCTCTATCTAATGGGCTAGTGAATGATTCGACCCATAACTGATTATTCACTATTAACAGGGACTCAATTAATTTTTGGTTTAGATTAATATTGATTGTCTAATTAATTATTACACAAAATTGTTTTAATAATATGATCAATGCAATCCACTAAAATTATTCCAACAGAGATATCTATTTCTCAAAATTAAAGAGAACAATTTGAAATAGTAGTTTTTTTATAAATAATATTATTGTAATTTCGACGAAAATATGATAAAACTTTGGAAGAATAAGTATTATTCAAACAAGGTTTTTTTCAAGTTTTATTTAACTTTAAAAATTATTTTTAAAAATAATATAATAAAACTATTCTAAAATCATAAAAATTGCATGGATCCAATTCAACAACCTCATAGTCATAGGGGTTTTATGTTCTTGAAAATGGGACTTACTATTCATGCGAGACTTACCCATTTTGTGTGTATTTTTTTTTTTAAAAAAATTAAAAAGTATTAAATTGAGGGATTTCAAACTCTGGAAAAAAGTATTATTTTTAACTTCAATGATGGTTTATATGGTTATTATTATTATCATTATTATTATTATTATTATTATTATATTTGCTGGCTTTAAACAAAATAATGCATGGATAATTAATAGAGCAGTGACCTTGTTCAAGTTATATATGTTAAACTAGTGGAGAGGGGAGGAACGACTAAGAAGAATTATTCAGTGTATACAATATGCACTATTTGTTTTTTTTTTTTTTTGAATTAGTTATTGAATATTTAAATGTTTACATTTGTTTGCTTTCTTTCTCTTTTATTTTTCCGGCTAAGTATTACGAAACGATGTTGTATAATTGCTATATGATTTACTAGTATTTTTATTTAATAATGTTTTAAAAAAATTATTTTAACACTTTATGTATTCTATATTAGTCATTATGTCTTTGGTTCCCAAATTATATCTTACCATAAAGATAAACAATTTCATATTACTTCTTTTTTATTTTTTAAATATTAAAATAGTTATAATTTAATATTTTATTCAAAAGCTAACTTAAAAATTATAAACATCTCCACTAATGCAATTCATTATTAAATAAAAAAAATTATAAGAAACAAATCCAAAACGTAGTTTTAATTGTATTTTCGGCAATAAAAAGAAACATCAATATTAATAGCTAAATATTTTTCCTTTAATCATAATATCTCTATTGGCTTTTTATTTTTCAATTAATTTTTATGCTGTAGATCCTAATAATATTAAAAAGAAAAAAAGAGAAGTTTGGTTCTTTATTATTGAGTTTTCGGTTTTTTTTTTCTTTAAACACTATCGGCCCAATATTCAAATAAGACTTGGGCCCAGCCCAATCTTCCGAGCTCTTAACAAAACAAATGAAAAACCCAAACCCTTCTTGACGTCTGCTGATATGGGGTGTACCTTCATAATCAGCGCTGTATAATTGTCTTCAAAATTCCCTCTTAATCGAAAAGGCGAAAACCCCTTTCAAATCCGAAATTAAAAATAAAGATAAAATTCTCTTCGGCTTCCAAAACATATAAAAGGAAGTGACTAAGCTGCATTGAGATTTCGAAGGTACGCATTTACTACGCTCTGTATTTCTTTTGCTGCTTCCGTTAATATTGTTGTTTTCCCCCAATTGGTGCTTTTCGATTTTGGGTTTTCTTAATGTTTAAGATGAAATTCACTGTTCTGCGGAGCTTGAATCGGTGGCTACTATATAATTATGGTGCTCAAAAGTTGTGTTTACTGGTTTTGGGGGATTCGCCGATTTCTGGGGTTTTATTTTGGCTTTATGGGGACTGTGAGGTAATTAATTGCCCTCTTGTAGTGTTTATAGGTTGTGTCAGTTTCTGAGATGTTGCCATTTGAGATTTTTTTGGGAAATTATAATTATTCTTGATACTTTAGTTGTAGTAGTTGATATCTTTGTTAATTTAGCTAAATCTATTGCTTTTTTTTATGTTCAACCGCTTTGATTTTGTGACTAAAACCTTCATTCAGTATTAGAAATATTCAGGGAGGAAAAAAGAAGATAAAAAGTATGTTCTCCCTGCGAAACATCTGTTACTGCGAATCAGCTTAGAATTATGCTTAGTATTGTGTTTTAGAGCTTCCAAATGACCATGAGATAGAAATTTGTGATTTAACTTGGGCTTCTGTTTGTTCTAGACCTTGCACAGGAATCTAGTTTGGATATGAAACGCAAGCGTGGCAATAAGAAAGGCAAGGCAAAAGTCACCCCTGTAATCAGTGTTAACGAGACAAATGAAACTAAGGAAGAAGTATCTGGTTTGGATGAATTTGGTAATAATAAATCTGACTCTGGAATGGAAGTTGATACACCTTCCTCGACTGGGACAGAGCATCATTACAACCTTGCTAGCATAAATCCTGATGGTTCCGTTGAGAAGGCAGCAGGGAAATTGGTTGGGCGTGTTAAAGTGAAGCTGAGGACGTCAAAAATGTTAGACTCCCAGCCTACTTCATCTGATGCTCCTACACAAAGTGATACTGATAAAAGTAGCCAGCAACAAGGGTTTGAAAAACAAGGTGCAAATACTGAGAGAACGGAAGACAGTGCTAATTCATTGCCTGAGATGAAATTGAGTGTTCTATCAAAGAAAGCTGGTAGCATAAAAATCAAGTCCTCAAAGGTCTTGGGATCAAGTTCTAACCAAACAGGCAAAGCTTTGCCACCATCAGGTGGGAATACTCATCCAAAAGAAACCAAGGCCTCTCAAAAGAATCCTCGATACAATAAGCAAGAATTGGATGCTGCCTTAGTGGTGTGTTGAAACTTTCCAAATTGGTTTTCCTTGTTTTTTGGTTTGTCTCTTTTTGATCGTGTAGGTGTTGCAATTCCAGTCTGTGTTTTGGACCTTGTCTTTGTTTGTCTCTTTTGCACAGGTTATAAGGAAGGTGATGAAAATGGATGCTGCTGAACCGTTCAATGTTCCTGTAAATCCTGAGGCTCTGGGAATTCCTGTAAGTACAAACATGTTCAAGTAGGTTTTTCCATGGTTCTGCTTTGTGCAGGTGGCACTCATGTGATTTTTGGGTCCCTTAATGATTCTTCTCCTAGACATTATAAAGCTCCTCTGATGTGATGCCAAATATATCCAAATGATCAAAAGCTTTTGTAGTTGGGTTAAATGGTTGAACTCTGAGCATGAGTTTCATTTGTGTTTTCAACATCTGCAGTTTCTTCGTTCAATTGCTTAATTAAATTCATTTGTATCAATCTTATTTTAAAGATTTTTAGTAGTTAAATTTCTATTAGCCCACTATCAAGGGTAAAAATTGCCAAAAGGAATGCGAAAATTTAATTATTAGATTAACTCGTGTTTCCTGCTAAGTATATTTTGGATGTCTGTAATTGTTCAATAGATGCTAGTTGTATGTCAATCTTCTATTTCTTGCTCTTGGTTACACGGGCACTAATAACATGATAGAAGTGTGATTGCTATTTGTTTGGCTATAAAGACTGAATGATTAAAAATTTTAAAACAGAAGAGTATGAATAATTGACTATGTTTATGTGTCTAATGCCATAATGCTGTATGGAACCAGGACTATTTTGATATTATAGACACACCAATGGATTTTGGAACTGTATGTAGCAATCTTGAAAGGAATGACAAGTATATGAATTCAGAGGATGTATTTAAGGATGTTCAATACATTTGGGACAATTGTTATAAGTATAACAATAAGGGTGACTATATCTTGGATCTTATGAGGCGAGTAAAGAAGAATTTTATGAAGTATTGGACTGCAGCTGGATTATACACTGAACAAGCAAAAGGAAACAAAGGTGAGATGATATCTGCAGATGTACTTTCTCTAGTTATAAAGGTTATCTCTTTTTCTTTGGGGCATATGATCTATGCTGCAAGGCATTTAATTGAAGTCGTTCTGTTGTGCTCTTTCAGAATATGTTTGCCCCTGAAACATGGCTGGAAATGTTATCCTTTCCTTTCCTTGTCTTTTTTTTTTTTTTTTGGGTTGTTAATCTTTGTGTAAAATATGATCTTGAAAAGAAAATAATTGAGTAAGCTTTGTCTGCATTTGCTGTCAATTTTCTGCCTCTCTGTTTCTCTTATCTTGTTTTTTATTTTTGTTTTTATTTTTTTTATTTTGGTTTTGAAAAGAGGGGGGGGGGGGGTTGGGTGTAAATGATTAATATTTTCTTATTTTGATGCCTGAGAAGACTTTCATCTTTTTGAATCTACCTCCAAAATTTCTTCATGTTTATGAAGTAGAGTATTGGATGTATAGCTACTTTTACTTCAGCTTCCCTTGTTTGTCTTGGCTAAAAGCTAGACCATTGAGCCAGTCTGGGAAATTTCTCATTAAAGAACCCAGTACTCATGTATGGAAAGTAGACAGAATATCATATGATATATGTTTTCTGCTGTACAATTAGTACCCTTGCTGGGAGATGATGGAGGAATATTTCTGTTTAATATCTTATGCTTGTGTAGTTTTAAAAGTGTTTACCTGTTGCATAACCATCTGAAATATGACAAGAATTTTATTTCATGTAAGATACTGCTCCATGGTATACTGATAGATATTTGGGCTTGCTTTTTATTTATTTGTTTATTTTTTCCATTTTCTGGTATGGATTAGGGACTTCAGGAGAGGACATTGGACTGTCTGGTGAAGGAAAAGTAGGGAAGGGTGGTCAGACAAAGCAGAAGACAAAAAAGCGTCATGGGTGTGTCTTCTTAAACTGCCTTTTCCCCTTTTAATTATATGTTACCAACATAACAATTTTGCTTATAGCAGATGTGAGTGGGACTTTATTATACTAGCCACGATTGACTATCTCATTGATAATGTGTTCGTCTTTATTAAGTAAATAAAACCCAACAACTTTACGAAGTTATCCAAGACTAACGTATTTGTCTGCAGGAATTTCATGTAGTTCCTTAAGAGCTGTGAGGATAGTTAGTGATATAGCTGGGCCTTCATCATATCTCAAGCTGTCTTGTCTTGTTTTCTCATACCTTTATCTTTCCTTTCCATGCTTCCTGTCAAGCATGGCATGGACCATTTTGTACTCAGTTCTGGAATCTAACTAGTGATTTAATACATTTTTATCCTATAACCTTATTTGTTTGGCTGGTTCTTTTTTAAAGGGGCATCATAAATTTTTAGAGAAATTTTTACCACGAGCTTGGGGAATTGAATTTCCTTCAATTTGCTCTAGTGCTCTACCATATGTCAATAGTTCAGTTCTTATGTAAGCTTGGATACTCCTGTTCTCTAATATCTATATATATATATATATATATATATATAATTGAATAACGAGGTTTTGACAGAAATTATCTTGCAGTTAACTTATATTATATCCTTCAAAATTTTTTTCTCTGGAGCTTTGATGTTGATAATGGTTTATAGATACTGGTTTGGTTCATTGAAATTATTTTTAGACTTGAGTTTTATTGATTTGCAGAAGACGCCATAAACATGATTGTTTATGTGCTATTTGTGTGCTAAAGCGCCGAAGGAGGGAACGGGAAGAGAATGCCCGAATTGCCAAATTCAATGTTGGATCCGGTGATGATAAACTTGCCAGAGAGATTAAACATGAGGTATGGTATAAGTAACATTATAGCCTACGTTTCTATTCCTTTAGAGATGTGTCTGGATATTTTGATGTAATTATAGGATGCATTGTAGCTCATTAAGTTAAAATTGTTAAATGCAAACATGAGGTTGGCTGCTAACCTTTCCTATTTCATAGTCAGCCCATACATTCCAGATTTGATGTTCATCTACATGGTTAGTAAACTCCGATAGTGTAGAATGTATTTGTACATGGGTTACTTTCTTTAAATTTTCATTTAGACAAGAGGGAGAATATAACTGGCCTGCTTTATTTGTTGACTTGGTGGCTTCATTCTTCCATTTGTCTGAGAGCAAATTATCTTACTAGACTTGTGACTGTGTCTTGTTTTTAAGGAATCCATGCATGTAGAGAGCCCCGGAAGTGAGGATTCATCCTCAAACATGGACGAATCACAGGGCACTGATGGAGATGCTGAAGAGGAAAAAGGAGAGGAAGTGAAATTGGATGTTAGTGAGAAGCAGTTTAGTCCTTCTGAGGGAAAGCACAATGACAATGATGTTGATGATAGTGACGATGATGATGATGAAGATGACGATAATGATCAGGATGAAGGGGATGTGGAGGAGGATGGAGAGGAGGAAGACGAGGAAGAGACTGATGCTGGCATTCAGAAGAAACACAAGGGTGAAGCTCACAAGCAGTCACAGCTTAAAGATGAGACTTTTGTTGAGGGTGAGAGGATAGCAATGCAACGAGAAGGACAAGCAGTAGCAGGCCAGCAACAGAAGCACAAGGTATGTCAAACCCCTCATTATGCTATCATCCATATGATTTCTATACTTATGTTATCTCCGGTTCATTCATTATCTTATATGATTTCTATTTACTGTTGGATAAGACTGAAAAGTAAATTTCTTTTCAAATGAAATTTTAATACGTGAACAATTTTTATAATTCAATATCTCATTATTGACGTTTTAAAAGAAAAATATACTTACATGTCTGTAATTCTATCGATAAACTTTAGAGCTAACGTCCAAAAACTGCACCTTAGTTTTCACCTTCACTGTTTGATCGTCCAGTTACATGAAGTTGCAACTTGCAAGTTATACTTACTGTTTACTCTCTTTGTAGGAGTCACAAGATAAACATCAGAAAGTGAAGTTGTTTGAAGAGTTATGTTTTGAAAACCCTCAGCTTTCCACCTTATGTGAAACTCTCTTTCCTAAAAGCAATCTATCTGTCTGGAGCGGTCCACACTCACTCAATTATCACCGTCAAACTTCTCGTACTAGTTCTATCTGTGCAGCTATTGAGACTTTCATGAAGTAGATTTTCTTTTAATTTGGTTCACCACTGTCAAAACAACCTGAATTTTGTACTGAGTTGTTTTGACTCCTTTTTACTCTGTGAAATGTATGAGTCATAACATCATGGATTACGAGAGCAAAAGAGAATTTGGATTTTGTGGTGTCTTCTTTCTTTTCCTCTTTTGTCATCATTTGGCTCTCAGGTCTACTCAGTACTCAGTAGGGCATTGTGATTTGTAACTCCGTTTAGTAAAAGCCAAGGATTTATGTTTCTTTTAATTTATTTTTTTATGTGGAGCTGCTGCTAACAGGTTTGTCTCTTTAATGACAAGAAAATTTTTCTTTTGGTCTTAAATAAACGTATGGCGTGTTTGGTATGTGTTTAGTAAATAATTTTTATTTCAAAAATAAAAAATATGTTTAAAATGGTGGTTTTATAGGGTTTCTATATAATGGCAAAAAAAAAAAAAGTGGGGGGGGGGGGGGGTTCTATTTGAAAACAATTTTCTAAATTGTTGTTTCCAAGACAGAAAAATGATAAGGGTCTATTTGGTGTAAGAAATTAGACCATAATGCAAAATTATAATGTTGATTTCAATTCCAATAATTTGGAATTGGTTCAAAATTATTAACTTTTTGTTGGATCATGTACAGAATTAAATTATAAAATTGCAAATCTAGATTCATTTATAATTTTATTGTTTGGATTAGTGATAAGTATTAAAAAAAAACTAGTAATTTTTATATATCTATTCTTTGCTTTAATGGTTTGATACTCTACATATCTATCTAAAATTATAAGAATTTATATCTTTGTAGGGCGCACTCTTGTTTCAGTGTATAAACTGGCTTTTCAGCCTTCAAATGTTAAGGTTCAACCTGTCATGTGTCCAAATTTGGAAACACATTACCAAGGATGAAGACAGTAATTTGTGAAATTTGATTTGTTTGTTTAGATTTTAAAAGTGATGAATGCATAAATATATTATTGCTAATTTCTATGACATAGGACTTGTTGAAAACAGTTTAATATATAGAACTCGCTTCCATGATTAATCTCAATTCCCCATCTCACAAGTTATCCACAAATCAAATCATACATAATTTGACTAATTAGAGAAAAAATATAAAAAAAAATGTCATATTTTTATACATTTACAATTTTAAGTATACCAGTATACATATTATGTGGTGGAATAAAGTTTTGTCATATGTTGCTAACATGTAAATTTATTAATTATTAAATGTTGACTATATTAAATTTTTGAATTTACATGTTAATTTATATACTTTTTTATTTTAAATATTAAACCAAAAAATTATAATATTAACAAATCAATTTAATATTAACTCAAAAAATAATATTATTTAATTATATAATTACATTATAATTGAATGTACGAGTGCACTTAAAATTATCAGTGTACTCAAGATTTTACATATAAAAAAACATAGATATTAAATTTTAGGGATATTTGATCTATTGGCACTATCTTATTATCTAAGTATAATTTCTTAATTTAGTCCTTGTCATTAAATCTTATAGAAGTTTTGTAGTGGTGGGTAGGTTGTCAGAGATGGCTCATTTTAATATTTATCTTGTATTGAAAATTGATATCAAATTTAGGAAAAACATAATCCTGTCGTTCTTATAGTTTGCCTAGGTTTTTAAATTGGTCCATATAATTTGTTTCTTTTTTCAAACAACTCCTTATAATTTCAAAATGTCCACATGAGGTAACTGTTATGATAGCATTAACATGAGGCTCAGATGGCAAACGGAATCTTCATGGCATCCCACATGGACGATGACTTGGCAAAATTCTTCTACGTAAGCTAAGAAAAATATGAAGGCATGTGAAGCTGAGAGAGTTTTATATCGTGCAAAGAAGTGAATATTGCAATTTTTTTTTCTGGGTAAAGCTTGCCTTTTGTTATTTTAAATATTAAACCAAAAAATTATAATATTAACAAATTAATTTAATATTAACCAAAAAAATAATATTATTTAATTATGTAATTATATTATAATTGAGTGTAGCAGTACACTCAAAATTATAAATACACAAAAAATTTTACATATAAAAAGTATAGATGTTAAATTTTAGGGACATTTGATCTATTGGCAATATCTTATTATCCAAGCATAAGAATTTTCATGCTGTAAAATTCCTTCCATCATTTAATTTCTCTTTTGGCCTGCTCTTCATTTTCTGGGTAAAGCTTGCCTTTAGTTTGAGAAATCAAAAGCCCACGTTGAAGAGGAAGGTGTGCCTGGTTGTTGACTAGTTTGGAGAACATAAAAATTCTAGTGAGCGTGGTTATGTGGCTGATTCAGCGTACGTATGAGTGAGTGTGGGTGTTTGAATGATTAGACGTGTTTTTGGGGCTCAGTTGACATAGAGAAGAAATTTTACATTAAGTTTAAGTTGGGTCAATTAATTATATTTTTTATATTTTATATGATTAAGTTAAATCCAATTTGATATAATCAGAGCAAATCTAGTAGGTTGCAGGGCAAAAAGAAAATATTAATATTTTCTTAAAATCTGTTGTATCTGTTTTCCTTCTCCTTATGTATTCTTTCACTCTATTTGATACTTAATTTTTCTAATTTTTTATTTTGTTTTTTTAATTTTTAATATTATTCAACTAGCTCTTTACATTTGTATTATTTCTAATTTTATAAAATTTTCTCAGTTTTAAATTTCTTGAATTATTATATTTATTATATTATTATTATTATTATTATTATTATTATTATTATTATTATTATCTTCATCATCAAATTATCAATTTTTTTTATTTATATACAGTTATTATTTTATAATGCTTAGAAAGTTAGTCAATAAAACATATCATATATTATCACTTTTTCTGTATATATATATATATATATATATATATCATAAATATAATTATTTTATAAAAGTATAGTGTTTTATAATTTATAGTCTCAGCCCCCTCAAAAATTTTTCCCATGCTGTCGTTGCCAGGTCCACAAGAAAAAAAAAGCAACAAATAATTCCTCAAACCAAATGTCATTATGCACCTTCAATTTCCACATTTGAATATTCAACTGAACCCATTTCACATGGTTCAAATCATATATGACTAATTAAAGAGTACAAGCACTTAATTGATCAAGCATACAAAATAAAAAGCATAAATGGATTTCTTGTAGAAGTCCCTTGAGTGATAAAATTAATTGCCGAGACTCACATGTTAAACATAACACAATAATATAGATGGATTTAGTTAACGTATTTATCATAATTGATATAGATTGGCCGGTTTAATAACTATTTTTAATTATTAGTAATTATTATCTTATAAACTTTTAGATCTTATAATTCTCATGTCACGTAATCATGATGATGGCATTAAATCTATCATCAAGATTCATATAAATCTAACAAAGTGAAGTCACATTTTGCAATTTGATAATACCTTCCATGAAGTTTCCGCGTCTAGTGAGAACGGAACTATTTGGAAACAGTTTAACTAATTAGAGCATTACAAATAGAACTTTTGTTTCTATGTTAGGAATACGAATTATTATCTTTATAAATGAATCGTTTGGGACCACTCTATATCAGACCTTTTTTTTTTGGTTTACGAAGTGAAGCATACTTCTATAATAATTAATAATTATGAGTAGATTTAAAAAGTTTTTTTATATCCTTACAATTAAGTTTTTAAATTAATATACGATAAGTGTATTATTAATTAAAAGAGCATAAAAAGTAAATTATTTAATTTAAAATTTACAGTGTCGTGATATAATTTAGAAATTGAGATTAAATAAAAAATTAATTAATAAGTATGAGAACAAAATAACATTTTACTAAAAATTTTCACATTCTATAAATAAATTTGGCATAATACCGTCTTACACGCGTATATCATTCTTCAAAAGTGAAAATGGCTACAAAAGCGAGGTCTTTTCTCTATTCTCATTTGTTGTTATGCAGATCAACAAATTGGGAAAAAAAAGTGTTAGTATGATCGAATCCATACTATTAAACTTTCAGTTTCATTTTATTATTGGTCATCACACCTGTTCCTGATTCATCTGATCTCATTTAACAATGAAATACGATTCGAAGTTAATTAAAATATATTAAAACAATTTTAATCTGAAATAATATAATTTTCATCTTCCATTGTAAATTCCGTCAAAAGTTTTAGGTCCTTTAAAATATAGAATGCATTTTAGATAACAAAAAAGTACATGTAATTAGTAATTACTCTAGACAGGAAAATCAAAAGTGATTAGTGATGTTTATTTTCATTTGGCTCAGTGCCAGTGGAGCTATTCAGAGACACCTTAACCAAGACCAAGACTATAATTAGTGGACTTTGACAAACAGCTTCATGGAAACGGCATAAGGTAACTAAAGGGCTATATATAGTGTGTGAGTTAACACTCTTTCATGGCGATTATTAAATCCAAAAAAGAATGGGAATCTCCATTAAGATTTGCATTCCGAAAAGAGAAGTAATAGTAATAGTGATAGTGTTGTGGAATGCCTTGGCCTTCTTCCCCTATCCTATTCTTGCCACCTCCACAAGCAACAAAACAACAAATAATTCTTCCTCCCTTCACTACACATTCATGGAAGACAATTTTAAAGAGGAAGAAGATGCTTTGCGCCAGAGCCACTGGTGGAATAGCAGTGGCCTCGATTTCTCCACACGTTGTCAATGGGATGGCATTGTCTGCAATGGTAATCGAAGCATTGTTGAGATTCGGGCACCATCCTTGTCTACCTCGCGACCTCGACTTGATAATATGAACTGGACTGTCTTCCCCAATTTAGAGATTATTTACCTTGTAGGAATGGGATTGGAGGGAAGCATACCAACCAAGATAACGGGTCTTCAAAAGCTCACTTATCTAGACTTGTCTTATAACAACCTGACGGGTGAGTTACCCACTACTCTTGCCAATCTCACTCAACTTCAGTATTTTTATATTTCTAAAAACTTTATTAGTGGTAAGGTACCTTCGAACTTGGGACATATGAACAGTCTCATAGAGATTAACCTATTTGCTAATAATCTTTCTTGTCAAATTCCTTTAAGCATAGGAAATTTGTCCAATTTGTGGTATTTGGATTTAAGTGTCAACAATCTTCATGGCCCAATTCCAACTTCTCTTTTGGGTCATATGAACAGTAGTCTTGAATATATCGACCTATCCACTAATGATCTTTCCGGTCAAATTCCTTCAAGCATAGGAAATTTGTTCAATTTGTGGCTTTTGGATCTTAGTGTCAACAATCTCCATGGTCCTATTCCTACTTCGTTCATGGGTCATATGAATAGTATTAGATATATCGAATTATCCGCTAATAATCTTTCTGGTCAAATTCCTTTAAGCATAAGAAATTTGTCCAATTTGAAAGTTTTGGATTTAAGTGTCAACAATCTCCATGGTCCTATTCCTACTTTGTTCATGGGTCATATGAATAGTCTCAGATGGATCGACCTATCCGCTAATAATCTTTCTGGTCAAATTCCTTCAAGCATAAGAAATTTGTCCAATTTGAAAGTTTTGGATTTAAGTGTCAACAATCTCCATGGTCCTATTCCTACTTCATTCATGGGTCATATGAATAGTTTCAGATATATTGACCTATCCGCTAATAATCTTTTCGGTCAAATTCCTTCAAGCATAGGAAATTTGCCCAATTTGTGGCATTTGGATCTTGGTGTCAACAATCTCCATGCCCCAATTCCTTCAAGCATAGGAAATTTGTCCAATTTGTGGCATTTGGATCTTGGTGTCAACAATCTCAATGGCCCAATTCCTTCAAGCATGGGAAATTTGTCCAATTTGGGGCATTTGAATCTTGGTGTCAACAATCTCCGTGGCACAATTCCTATCTCATTGTATGAACTAACTAATTTGACAAGTATCCACCTTCAGTCAAATCAAATAAGTGGTTTCATACAACTAGAAATTGGAAATTTAGAAAATCTACAAAGTTTAAATCTATCAAGTAATCAAATATCTGGTAGTGTGCCACCTGAAATTGGACGCCTCCTCAATCTTGAAGCTTTAGACCTCTCACAGAATATGCTAAATGGAAGTATACCCTCTCAAGTGGGTCGTCTTCTTTTTAGAGATGGCAACTTCAGTCATAACAGAATTGTTGGAGTGATTCCATTTAGTTTGGGTAATTTACCAAACAATTGTAGCTTGGATTTAAGCTTCAATAATCTCACAGGAAACATACCTAGAGAGCTTGGTACACTGAGGTACCTCAACTTGTCATACAACAATCTCAGTGGATATGTCCCAAGAGAAATTTATTGCTCTTTTCCTCAAGACATCTTAAATGGTAATAAGGAGTTACTTGGTCTACAAAAGAATATTTCTTGTTCAAGTGATACCTTTGTTCCTGCTAAAAAGTCAAAACATTACTTGAGGGCCATTCTTCCCTTGACAATTTTTCTTAGCATCTTGTTCGTTGTGGGTTTGATCAGTTCTCAATATTTAGGCAAGAGAAAAAAAATAGAGAAAAGGGTAGAAAAGAATGGAGACATATTCTCAATATGGAATTATGATGGAAAAATTGCATACGATGATATCATTAGAGCTACAGAAGACTTTGACATCAAGTATTGTATAGGAACCGGTGGTTATGGAAGTGTTTATAAGGCATTACTTCCTAGTGGCAGAATTGTTGCTTTGAAAAAACTTCATAGAGCGGAATCACAAGACGCATGCTTTGCGAGGAGTTTCTACAATGAGGTGAGGATGTTGACTGAAATTCGACACCGCAACATTGTGAAACTTCATGGTTATTGTTTGCATAATAAATGCATGTTTCTCATCTATGAATACATGGAAAGAGGAAGCCTATTCTATGTCTTGCATGATGATGTTGAAGCTAAAGAATTGAATTGGAGTAAGAGGGTGAATGCCATCATAGGAATAGCAAATGCTTTGTCCTACATGCATCATGACTGTACGCCAACAATTATCCACCGAGACATAACAACTAGTAATGTTCTGTTGAACACAAAGATGGAGGCCTTCGTCTCAGACTTTGGCACTGCTAGAATCCTTGATCCAGATTCCTCAAATCAAACTCTTCTAGTTGGTACATATGGTTATATTGCTCCAGGTTAAGTTTATTGTTTTTCTTTTACTGCTTTTATTGAATTGAATTTATTTTATAAAATTAACATAGAATTATTATATTGTTTTTTAATTTATTGCAGAACTTGCATACACCTTGACAGTGACCGAAAAATGCGATGTTTATAGTTTTGGAGTAGTGGCATTAGAAACAATAATGGGAAGGCATCCAGGAGATTTAATCTCGTCTTTGTCCAAGACTAGTAATGAGAGCATACTATTAAAAGATGTCTTAGATTCACGTCTCCCTCTTCCATTGCCGAAAGATGCACAAGATGTGATTCTTACGGTCAAAGTAGCATTAGCATGCTTGCATCCTACACCTAAATCTCGGCCATCAATGCAGCAAGTCACTAGAGAGCTTTCAGTCTCCAAGTTGCCATTGCATATTCCTTTCACAAATATTTCACTCCAACATTTACTAAATTAAGTATATTTATATGCTTGTTCTTTAGAAAAGCTAAGAGAATTTTGCTCGTGGTTTGTTTCTTTCCTTGAATAATATGTTCATTTGGAAGTTCTATGTGGATATTTTTCTTTTGTCTACTTTCACACTACCATTTTTTGATATTCCATTAAAATCCTAAGCAATGTAACCATAGACACAAGGTCATCTAATTCATGAACTACTATAAAAATAATCAATAGACTCAAAAGATCAAATCATCAATCAAATAAAATATATACACACACAGATATGTATATATATATATATATATCCAAAAGTGGTGTCATCGTGCTCAAGAGAGTTTAGGAGTGAGAATGGTAATAAAAGTCAGAATTGTTCATTTCGGCTCTAGAATTAGAAAAAGAAAACATGTTTCGAAGATTGCAAAATTCTTGAAATCATGACAACGTTGCATATATAATCAAGTTCACTTACATAATAATCTCAAAGATTGAGTTATAATAAACAAATATTCATAACTCGTTATTTAACAATTTGGGTACAACAATTTAATCTAATTAATGGCTGTAGCATCTCTCAATGATGGTTTTATTGTTTTTCAGCTGAATTTCCCTTCTTAAATTGTGCGGTTTTTGCTGTCGTGGTTGGATCCTTCCTAATTACATATGTATAAAAAAAAATGATATTATAATTAATAATTTACAACTCATATAGTGTATGCTGTATTATATTAACATATATTTAATTGATCGGTATGAATAATAGGTTATTTTAATACTTTTATAAGTGATTGTGAATAATAAAATTTAAAAAAATGAAATTTTAGGACAATACTTAATAAAGTTTAAAAAACTAAAAGAATAAGGCTTTTGTTTACTATTTATGTTACTATATTGTAATATGAGAAAGTAAATTTCATGAACTAGATTTTTCTTTTAATTTTGATTTACCACAACCAAAACAGCCTAAATTTTATATTGTTTGAGTTTTTTGAACTAATTTTTACCTTGCTAAATGTACTCAACAAAATAAATAAAATAATTTAATCAAATTAATATATACATAAATTTAACAAAAGACAAAGTTAACTAAAATATGTTACATATTTATTTTTATTTTTATAATTATCTTCACCTAATTTATCTTTTGTCAACAAATTTACCTTAAAAAAATTTCAAATAAATGTTACATTCGTGAATAAGTCATTAATTACTTATGGCAATACATTGATTAAATCAATGTTGACAAACTTATAAGTTTAAATAGACTCGTAAACGAGGGTATATACTCATAATATAAATTTATAATGTAAAATCACAAGAGTTTACTTCTATTTTTAAATAGTTGTTGAAATATATAATTATATAATTACAATACAATATGTGAAATGAAATTTACTCAAATACTAATTATATTAAAAATAATAGTAAATGAATGATGACACCTTTGAAAAACCAAAATAGTGAAACACAGTGAGTATAAATTTGTTATCCTTCCAAAAGAAACAATGGCATAAATAATTTTATATGCTTATCTTGAATATCAAATTGCAATCTTAGTATTTAAAAATATATTTAATATAATTTAACAAGATATTTATATGAATTTTATCTTTATTATCAATGACATTATAGAAAAATTACATTTTTAAACAATATAGATGGCTTATGGAAAATATATATTAACAAATATTATGAGTGATAAATTTTGTTTTTTTTATGTTGTTAATTTTTGCTAAAATGAAATATAAATCAAAATAAAATATACAAGTTATCTCCATGATGGCTAATACTATAAAATGAATCAGTGAAGGAGCAAGTAATTGTCATAACCCAAATTCATTGGTTGTAACTGGAGTATAGACTAAATCAACTTAGTTTAACCAGCCTAAGATAACATTTTTGCTTTTTTTTATAAATATCGATGAAACACATTAGACATTCTTTGAAATATAAGTCAACAATGATATTAACTGATCAATTTAATAATGTTTCAAAATATATATTTAGAATAAAAAGGAAAATAGCCTACACAAGGCTTACAATACTTCATAACATTTATAAACCCAAAATAACTAGACATCTAGTAGCCACCATTTTGGTGTCTAATGTACACTGTGATTAACCTAGAATGACATACCAAAAAGTCTGAACAATAAGAAAATTCTCAGAGTAACTTCACTAGCACTTACTAAAATGAAAAATATTAAAGAGAGAGGTGTAAGTCTACCATTGACTTAATGAGTGCATAAATAACAAAGCAAGAGGAAAGGAAAACAATAGAGGTCTTAGAGTTTTTAACAAACAACAAGTTTCGATAAAAAAAAAAAAAAAACCATTTCTAAACCTTATAATTTTGAATAAAATGGATATCAAGGAAATAACTAGGATCATCATATCTGTATTTCTTTTATTGAATACGTCTTAATAATTATTACCTTATCCCTTAATCTTATACGTCTCAATATCTTATACTTATATCCCTTTTCTGGATATGTCTGAATAATTCATGCATATATCTTTTTATCGAATACGTCTTAATAATTCATATCAGTATCCTTTTACTAGATATGTCTTAATAATTCATTTTAACAAGGTACACCAAGGTTGTTACCCCTGCTAATGGTGACAAGGTTCCTACTTGAATTCTTAACCAACCTTTAAATTATTAAAACTATTAAATAGAAATAAATGCTTAAAAAATCATATATATAATAATACAACAGTTGAAGAAGATAAAATTATATGAAATATTGTCATGAATTTAAAAGTGAAGAAAAAGGAATAATTAATGTCAAGAGGTACATCACAACCTTATATTTCCACAGATACTAATAATACCATTATAATAGCATATCATCATATAGTACACATCCATACATATCATATATCCATAATTGAAAGATTTGAAAATCACAAATTATTTCTCCCATAAGATGTAGAGCATGGAATAATGAAAATTGAAAATTGGACAAGAAAATAAAATCAATCAATAAAATGAAAGGTGCTATGTTGTTAATTACACACTCATCGATAGGGATCTGTAGTAGAGATCCCCTATTCCTATAGCACAACCCGATTAAAGAGGTATTGACAAAGCTATCTCTCATAAAAGACTAAAATATGAATGCTCCTTTCATAACCTTTCTATCTCTTTTTTTATCTCAAGTTCGAATGAGAAAACTAAGAAATGTTCATGTTATTTATAGAAGATTTAAAGTACTATGCAAGTTACTTTTTGGTACTATACTATACTATGCAAATTACTATACTATCGATAATTACTATGTAAGGTTACTATGTTACCGACAGTTACTATATAAATTTACTATGCTACAAATATTTGCTATGCAAATTACTATGTCGTCGGCAATTTTACTATATAAAATTACTATATTGTTGACAATTAATATTCAAGGTTACTACGCTATCGACATTTATCATGAAAGGTTAGTATGTTGTTGACATTTTAATATGCAAGGTTACTATACTGCCGATAGTTTTTGTATAGAGCTATTATACTACTGACATTTTATTATGTAAGATTATTATACTACTAATATTTATTATGCAAGGTTGCTATGTTGCTGACATTTTATTATGTATAGTTAATATTTTTGTCAATAGTTACTATTTGATATTATACAAGTTATTATGTTACCGATAGTTACTATGCAAAATTACTATGCTAATAACAGTTACTATACATGATAATATTTGATAGTGTGTAAATTACTATTAAATACTATACTAATTACTATGTTATCAATAGTTTATTGTACAACTATTATAAGGCCGACATTTACTATTCAAGATCACTATTTGTACTATTCGACACTATACATGTTACTATGTTGTCGACAGTTTACTATGTAATTACTATTTATACTATGCAAATTCGATATTTACTGTATAAATTACTATGCTTCACTAAGCAATTTACTATATAATATTAAAACTATATATATATATATATATATGTGTGTGTGTGTGTGTGTGTGTGTGTATATATATAATATCTTATGATATATTTTTGTTTGAATTTCTTTTGTTTTAATGGCTTCCTCTGAATGTTTCAATCGAGATCCCAATCTTGCATATGAGTTTTTTTTTTCTTCACTACAACAATGGGTATGTTAGTTGTTATCGTATTAGTTTTGTTGGTGTAGACAATTTTGCTAGAATCTATAACGGTTACAGGCATTCATTTAGACTCCTTTCGATTCTCATGCGTAAAGTGACATATTTGTGCATATTGGGAGGAGAATTCTGTATAAGGATGACTCATTTTTTAAAAGTCTTTACTTATGATGCATGGCTATTACATCTGGATAGCCAGAGAAGTGAGCTTAATGTTATCTAAACAATAAAGAGGGTCCTTCTTTGGATTATGATGCATGTCTTATTCATCTGGGTAGCTTTGGAAATGAGATTAATTTTATCTCAAAATCTCTTCTGAATTTCAATTTTTTTGTTAGGATAATGGGTAAGTTTAAAGTTAAAAATTGTTCATTGATTCACTTGAGGACTCTGGGACAATACCACCTATTTTTATAATCACCTCCTTCATGCCGAGGAGCATATAAATGGAGGAGTTCTAAAGGAAGTCTGATAACAAGGTCCATTCTTCTTTTTATATATTCCTATGCTTAAATAATATGACACGGATTGATCACAAACATACATTTATATTCGGTATGAATGCTTGATTTTTTTGTTTAATTATTTTGTTTTGTTTTTTAAGTTGTCATGTGCGAATGTTAATCACCCTTGGCATATAAGAATCAACTATAGAGGTCATGTGAAACACTTTGTCTCCTTAGACTTCAAAAGTTAATGTATCATTTTTATATTAAATAAACAAACAAATAAATAAATGAATAAATGCAAAAATAATTTACAAAAATGGCTTCTTTTGCCCTTTAATTTTTTTTAGAGTTGTTGTGTGAGACTTAATATCTTCTCAGACACTTGAAAATTAACCAGTAAAGGCCGTGTGAGATTTTTAGTCTCTTTAGGCTTTGAAAGTTACTACATGATTTTTTTTTTCCATAATAAATATACATACAAATAACTAAATAAAAAAAGTTAATTTACATAAATGATTTCTTTCACTTTTTTTTTAATTTATTTTAAAGTTGTTGTGTGAGACCTTGTATCTCCTCAGGAATTTATGGAATCACTCGGTGGGGTCATGTGAAACCCTATGTCTTCTAAGATTTTATCCAATATCAAATAGGCTGCGTATTTTCTAAATAAATTTGGCTTCTAATGACCCTTTCTAAATCTGAGATTTTTTTTTTTAAAATAAGTAATAGAAAAGAAACTATTAGAAAAACAGACAAAAATTATTATTTTTCAAATGCTTTTGATTCATTCCATAATAAAAATCTACATACAAATAAATATCTAATTTCAAAATTTCTTCTTCCCCCTTCAAATTCTTTTCTTTAAAATAACAAAAAACCAAAAAAATATTCATCTTTTCTTTTAAAGCTCTCATTTTAATATTAAAATAAAACATGCAAATACATTACACTTTCAAAAACAATGTCTAAAAAAATGCAAAATATTAAAAAGATAGAAAATGAAGAGAGCAAGAAGGTGAGATTAAACTGATTTCATGAATTAAAACACAACAACTAAATCCCTGACCGTTTTGTTTGTGGAAAATTAATTTAATTTCATCTATCTTATTCTGTTCATAAAAATAAAAATTATCAACCAACTGACACTCTTTTTTAGTTGAACTATGTGGACTTTGATCCATATTACAGGGTACGTAAGCCCTATACTTTTATTTTAGGTTAAGTTCACCCTTTGTAAATATCTATTTGTTTGCTATCATTATTGTTGTTTTTGTATTCCCTATTTAACGAGCATGCATGTCAATAAAAGAGAAATTGAGATAAATTTAATGCTATATTCTATTCCATTTGTCTAATTTAAGGTTACCGTCTTCATAAACGGATATTGTGGGGTGTCATAATTGAAATGAAATTTACTCAAATACTAATTATATTAAAAATAATAGTAAATGAATGATGACACCTTTGAAAAACCAAAATAGTGAAACACAGTGAGTATAAATTTGTTATCCTTCCAAAAGAAACAATGGCATAAATAATTTTATATGCTTATCTTGAATATCAAATTGCAATCTTAGTATTTAAAAATATATTTAATATAATTTAACAAGATATTTATATGAATTTTATCTTTATTATCAATGACATTATAGAAAAATTACATTTTTAAACAATATAGATGGCTTATGGAAAATATATATTAACAAATATTATGAGTGATAAATTTTGTTTTTTTTATGTTGTTAATTTTTGCTAAAATGAAATATAAATCAAAATAAAATATACAAGTTATCTCCATGATGGCTAATACTATAAAATGAATCAGTGAAGGAGCAAGTAATTGTCATAACCCAAATTCATTGGTTGTAACTGGAGTATAGACTAAATCAACTTAGTTTAACCAGCCTAAGATAACATTTTTGCTTTTTTTTATAAATATCGATGAAACACATTAGACATTCTTTGAAATATAAGTCAACAATGATATTAACTGATCAATTTAATAATGTTTCAAAATATATATTTAGAATAAAAAGGAAAATAGCCTACACAAGGCTTACAATACTTCATAACATTTATAAACCCAAAATAACTAGACATCTAGTAGCCACCATTTTGGTGTCTAATGTACACTGTGATTAACCTAGAATGACATACCAAAAAGTCTGAACAATAAGAAAATTCTCAGAGTAACTTCACTAGCACTTACTAAAATGAAAAATATTAAAGAGAGAGGTGTAAGTCTACCATTGACTTAATGAGTGCATAAATAACAAAGCAAGAGGAAAGGAAAACAATAGAGGTCTTAGAGTTTTTAACAAACAACAAGTTTCGATAAAAAAAAAAAAAAACCATTTCTAAACCTTATAATTTTGAATAAAATGGATATCAAGGAAATAACTAGGATCATCATATCTGTATTTCTTTTATTGAATACGTCTTAATAATTATTACCTTATCCCTTAATCTTATACGTCTCAATATCTTATACTTATATCCCTTTTCTGGATATGTCTGAATAATTCATGCATATATCTTTTTATCGAATACGTCTTAATAATTCATATCAGTATCCTTTTACTAGATATGTCTTAATAATTCATTTTAACAAGGTACACCAAGGTTGTTACCCCTGCTAATGGTGACAAGGTTCCTACTTGAATTCTTAACCAACCTTTAAATTATTAAAACTATTAAATAGAAATAAATGCTTAAAAAATCATATATATAATAATACAACAGTTGAAGAAGATAAAATTATATGAAATATTGTCATGAATTTAAAAGTGAAGAAAAAGGAATAATTAATGTCAAGAGGTACATCACAACCTTATATTTCCACAGATACTAATAATACCATTATAATAGCATATCATCATATAGTACACATCCATACATATCATATATCCATAATTGAAAGATTTGAAAATCACAAATTATTTCTCCCATAAGATGTAGAGCATGGAATAATGAAAATTGAAAATTGGACAAGAAAATAAAATCAATCAATAAAATGAAAGGTGCTATGTTGTTAATTACACACTCATCGATAGGGATCTGTAGTAGAGATCCCCTATTCCTATAGCACAACCCGATTAAAGAGGTATTGACAAAGCTATCTCTCATAAAAGACTAAAATATGAATGCTCCTTTCATAACCTTTCTATCTCTTTTTTTATCTCAAGTTCGAATGAGAAAACTAAGAAATGTTCATGTTATTTATAGAAGATTTAAAGTACTATGCAAGTTACTTTTTGGTACTATACTATACTATGCAAATTACTATACTATCGATAATTACTATGTAAGGTTACTATGTTACCGACAGTTACTATATAAATTTACTATGCTACAAATATTTGCTATGCAAATTACTATGTCGTCGGCAATTTTACTATATAAAATTACTATATTGTTGACAATTAATATTCAAGGTTACTACGCTATCGACATTTATCATGAAAGGTTAGTATGTTGTTGACATTTTAATATGCAAGGTTACTATACTGCCGATAGTTTTTGTATAGAGCTATTATACTACTGACATTTTATTATGTAAGATTATTATACTACTAATATTTATTATGCAAGGTTGCTATGTTGCTGACATTTTATTATGTATAGTTAATATTTTTGTCAATAGTTACTATTTGATATTATACAAGTTATTATGTTACCGATAGTTACTATGCAAAATTACTATGCTAATAACAGTTACTATACATGATAATATTTGATAGTGTGTAAATTACTATTAAATACTATACTAATTACTATGTTATCAATAGTTTATTGTACAACTATTATAAGGCCGACATTTACTATTCAAGATCACTATTTGTACTATTCGACACTATACATGTTACTATGTTGTCGACAGTTTACTATGTAATTACTATTTATACTATGCAAATTCGATATTTACTGTATAAATTACTATGCTTCACTAAGCAATTTACTATATAATATTAAAACTATATATATATATATATATGTGTGTGTGTGTGTGTGTGTGTGTGTATATATATAATATCTTATGATATATTTTTGTTTGAATTTCTTTTGTTTTAATGGCTTCCTCTGAATGTTTCAATCGAGATCCCAATCTTGCATATGAGTTTTTTTTTTCTTCACTACAACAATGGGTATGTTAGTTGTTATCGTATTAGTTTTGTTGGTGTAGACAATTTTGCTAGAATCTATAACGGTTACAGGCATTCATTTAGACTCCTTTCGATTCTCATGCGTAAAGTGACATATTTGTGCATATTGGGAGGAGAATTCTGTATAAGGATGACTCATTTTTTAAAAGTCTTTACTTATGATGCATGGCTATTACATCTGGATAGCCAGAGAAGTGAGCTTAATGTTATCTAAACAATAAAGAGGGTCCTTCTTTGGATTATGATGCATGTCTTATTCATCTGGGTAGCTTTGGAAATGAGATTAATTTTATCTCAAAATCTCTTCTGAATTTCAATTTTTTTGTTAGGATAATGGGTAAGTTTAAAGTTAAAAATTGTTCATTGATTCACTTGAGGACTCTGGGACAATACCACCTATTTTTATAATCACCTCCTTCATGCCGAGGAGCATATAAATGGAGGAGTTCTAAAGGAAGTCTGATAACAAGGTCCATTCTTCTTTTTATATATTCCTATGCTTAAATAATATGACACGGATTGATCACAAACATACATTTATATTCGGTATGAATGCTTGATTTTTTTGTTTAATTATTTTGTTTTGTTTTTTAAGTTGTCATGTGCGAATGTTAATCACCCTTGGCATATAAGAATCAACTATAGAGGTCATGTGAAACACTTTGTCTCCTTAGACTTCAAAAGTTAATGTATCATTTTTATATTAAATAAACAAACAAATAAATAAATGAATAAATGCAAAAATAATTTACAAAAATGGCTTCTTTTGCCCTTTAATTTTTTTTAGAGTTGTTGTGTGAGACTTAATATCTTCTCAGACACTTGAAAATTAACCAGTAAAGGCCGTGTGAGATTTTTAGTCTCTTTAGGCTTTGAAAGTTACTACATGATTTTTTTTTTCCATAATAAATATACATACAAATAACTAAATAAAAAAAGTTAATTTACATAAATGATTTCTTTCACTTTTTTTTTAATTTATTTTAAAGTTGTTGTGTGAGACCTTGTATCTCCTCAGGAATTTATGGAATCACTCGGTGGGGTCATGTGAAACCCTATGTCTTCTAAGATTTTATCCAATATCAAATAGGCTGCGTATTTTCTAAATAAATTTGGCTTCTAATGACCCTTTCTAAATCTGAGATTTTTTTTTTTAAAATAAGTAATAGAAAAGAAACTATTAGAAAAACAGACAAAAATTATTATTTTTCAAATGCTTTTGATTCATTCCATAATAAAAATCTACATACAAATAAATATCTAATTTCAAAATTTCTTCTTCCCCCTTCAAATTCTTTTCTTTAAAATAACAAAAAACCAAAAAAATATTCATCTTTTCTTTTAAAGCTCTCATTTTAATATTAAAATAAAACATGCAAATACATTACACTTTCAAAAACAATGTCTAAAAAAATGCAAAATATTAAAAAGATAGAAAATGAAGAGAGCAAGAAGGTGAGATTAAACTGATTTCATGAATTAAAACACAACAACTAAATCCCTGACCGTTTTGTTTGTGGAAAATTAATTTAATTTCATCTATCTTATTCTGTTCATAAAAATAAAAATTATCAACCAACTGACACTCTTTTTTAGTTGAACTATGTGGACTTTGATCCATATTACAGGGTACGTAAGCCCTATACTTTTATTTTAGGTTAAGTTCACCCTTTGTAAATATCTATTTGTTTGCTATCATTATTGTTGTTTTTGTATTCCCTATTTAACGAGCATGCATGTCAATAAAAGAGAAATTGAGATAAATTTAATGCTATATTCTATTCCATTTGTCTAATTTAAGGTTACCGTCTTCATAAACGGATATTGTGGGGTGTCATAATTGAAATGAAATTTACTCAAATACTAATTATATTAAAAATAATAGTAAATGAATGATGACACCTTTGAAAAACCAAAATAGTGAAACACAGTGAGTATAAATTTGTTATCCTTCCAAAAGAAACAATGGCATAAATAATTTTATATGCTTATCTTGAATATCAAATTGCAATCTTAGTATTTAAAAATATATTTAATATAATTTAACAAGATATTTATATGAATTTTATCTTTATTATCAATGACATTATAGAAAAATTACATTTTTAAACAATATAGATGGCTTATGGAAAATATATATTAACAAATATTATGAGTGATAAATTTTGTTTTTTTTATGTTGTTAATTTTTGCTAAAATGAAATATAAATCAAAATAAAATATACAAGTTATCTCCATGATGGCTAATACTATAAAATGAATCAGTGAAGGAGCAAGTAATTGTCATAACCCAAATTCATTGGTTGTAACTGGAGTATAGACTAAATCAACTTAGTTTAACCAGCCTAAGATAACATTTTTGCTTTTTTTTATAAATATCGATGAAACACATTAGACATTCTTTGAAATATAAGTCAACAATGATATTAACTGATCAATTTAATAATGTTTCAAAATATATATTTAGAATAAAAAGGAAAATAGCCTACACAAGGCTTACAATACTTCATAACATTTATAAACCCAAAATAACTAGACATCTAGTAGCCACCATTTTGGTGTCTAATGTACACTGTGATTAACCTAGAATGACATACCAAAAAGTCTGAACAATAAGAAAATTCTCAGAGTAACTTCACTAGCACTTACTAAAATGAAAAATATTAAAGAGAGAGGTGTAAGTCTACCATTGACTTAATGAGTGCATAAATAACAAAGCAAGAGGAAAGGAAAACAATAGAGGTCTTAGAGTTTTTAACAAACAACAAGTTTCGATAAAAAAAAAAAAAAACCATTTCTAAACCTTATAATTTTGAATAAAATGGATATCAAGGAAATAACTAGGATCATCATATCTGTATTTCTTTTATTGAATACGTCTTAATAATTATTACCTTATCCCTTAATCTTATACGTCTCAATATCTTATACTTATATCCCTTTTCTGGATATGTCTGAATAATTCATGCATATATCTTTTTATCGAATACGTCTTAATAATTCATATCAGTATCCTTTTACTAGATATGTCTTAATAATTCATTTTAACAAGGTACACCAAGGTTGTTACCCCTGCTAATGGTGACAAGGTTCCTACTTGAATTCTTAACCAACCTTTAAATTATTAAAACTATTAAATAGAAATAAATGCTTAAAAAATCATATATATAATAATACAACAGTTGAAGAAGATAAAATTATATGAAATATTGTCATGAATTTAAAAGTGAAGAAAAAGGAATAATTAATGTCAAGAGGTACATCACAACCTTATATTTCCACAGATACTAATAATACCATTATAATAGCATATCATCATATAGTACACATCCATACATATCATATATCCATAATTGAAAGATTTGAAAATCACAAATTATTTCTCCCATAAGATGTAGAGCATGGAATAATGAAAATTGAAAATTGGACAAGAAAATAAAATCAATCAATAAAATGAAAGGTGCTATGTTGTTAATTACACACTCATCGATAGGGATCTGTAGTAGAGATCCCCTATTCCTATAGCACAACCCGATTAAAGAGGTATTGACAAAGCTATCTCTCATAAAAGACTAAAATATGAATGCTCCTTTCATAACCTTTCTATCTCTTTTTTTATCTCAAGTTCGAATGAGAAAACTAAGAAATGTTCATGTTATTTATAGAAGATTTAAAGTACTATGCAAGTTACTTTTTGGTACTATACTATACTATGCAAATTACTATACTATCGATAATTACTATGTAAGGTTACTATGTTACCGACAGTTACTATATAAATTTACTATGCTACAAATATTTGCTATGCAAATTACTATGTCGTCGGCAATTTTACTATATAAAATTACTATATTGTTGACAATTAATATTCAAGGTTACTACGCTATCGACATTTATCATGAAAGGTTAGTATGTTGTTGACATTTTAATATGCAAGGTTACTATACTGCCGATAGTTTTTGTATAGAGCTATTATACTACTGACATTTTATTATGTAAGATTATTATACTACTAATATTTATTATGCAAGGTTGCTATGTTGCTGACATTTTATTATGTATAGTTAATATTTTTGTCAATAGTTACTATTTGATATTATACAAGTTATTATGTTACCGATAGTTACTATGCAAAATTACTATGCTAATAACAGTTACTATACATGATAATATTTGATAGTGTGTAAATTACTATTAAATACTATACTAATTACTATGTTATCAATAGTTTATTGTACAACTATTATAAGGCCGACATTTACTATTCAAGATCACTATTTGTACTATTCGACACTATACATGTTACTATGTTGTCGACAGTTTACTATGTAATTACTATTTATACTATGCAAATTCGATATTTACTGTATAAATTACTATGCTTCACTAAGCAATTTACTATATAATATTAAAACTATATATATATATATATGTGTGTGTGTGTGTGTGTGTGTGTGTGTGTATATATATAATATCTTATGATATATTTTTGTTTGAATTTCTTTTGTTTTAATGGCTTCCTCTGAATGTTTCAATCGAGATCCCAATCTTGCATATGAGTTTTTTTTTTCTTCACTACAACAATGGGTATGTTAGTTGTTATCGTATTAGTTTTGTTGGTGTAGACAATTTTGCTAGAATCTATAACGGTTACAGGCATTCATTTAGACTCCTTTCGATTCTCATGCGTAAAGTGACATATTTGTGCATATTGGGAGGAGAATTCTGTATAAGGATGACTCATTTTTTAAAAGTCTTTACTTATGATGCATGGCTATTACATCTGGATAGCCAGAGAAGTGAGCTTAATGTTATCTAAACAATAAAGAGGGTCCTTCTTTGGATTATGATGCATGTCTTATTCATCTGGGTAGCTTTGGAAATGAGATTAATTTTATCTCAAAATCTCTTCTGAATTTCAATTTTTTTGTTAGGATAATGGGTAAGTTTAAAGTTAAAAATTGTTCATTGATTCACTTGAGGACTCTGGGACAATACCACCTATTTTTATAATCACCTCCTTCATGCCGAGGAGCATATAAATGGAGGAGTTCTAAAGGAAGTCTGATAACAAGGTCCATTCTTCTTTTTATATATTCCTATGCTTAAATAATATGACACGGATTGATCACAAACATACATTTATATTCGGTATGAATGCTTGATTTTTTTGTTTAATTATTTTGTTTTGTTTTTTAAGTTGTCATGTGCGAATGTTAATCACCCTTGGCATATAAGAATCAACTATAGAGGTCATGTGAAACACTTTGTCTCCTTAGACTTCAAAAGTTAATGTATCATTTTTATATTAAATAAACAAACAAATAAATAAATGAATAAATGCAAAAATAATTTACAAAAATGGCTTCTTTTGCCCTTTAATTTTTTTTAGAGTTGTTGTGTGAGACTTAATATCTTCTCAGACACTTGAAAATTAACCAGTAAAGGCCGTGTGAGATTTTTAGTCTCTTTAGGCTTTGAAAGTTACTACATGATTTTTTTTTTCCATAATAAATATACATACAAATAACTAAATAAAAAAAGTTAATTTACATAAATGATTTCTTTCACTTTTTTTTTAATTTATTTTAAAGTTGTTGTGTGAGACCTTGTATCTCCTCAGGAATTTATGGAATCACTCGGTGGGGTCATGTGAAACCCTATGTCTTCTAAGATTTTATCCAATATCAAATAGGCTGCGTATTTTCTAAATAAATTTGGCTTCTAATGACCCTTTCTAAATCTGAGATTTTTTTTTTTAAAATAAGTAATAGAAAAGAAACTATTAGAAAAACAGACAAAAATTATTATTTTTCAAATGCTTTTGATTCATTCCATAATAAAAATCTACATACAAATAAATATCTAATTTCAAAATTTCTTCTTCCCCCTTCAAATTCTTTTCTTTAAAATAACAAAAAACCAAAAAAATATTCATCTTTTCTTTTAAAGCTCTCATTTTAATATTAAAATAAAACATGCAAATACATTACACTTTCAAAAACAATGTCTAAAAAAATGCAAAATATTAAAAAGATAGAAAATGAAGAGAGCAAGAAGGTGAGATTAAACTGATTTCATGAATTAAAACACAACAACTAAATCCCTGACCGTTTTGTTTGTGGAAAATTAATTTAATTTCATCTATCTTATTCTGTTCATAAAAATAAAAATTATCAACCAACTGACACTCTTTTTTAGTTGAACTATGTGGACTTTGATCCATATTACAGGGTACGTAAGCCCTATACTTTTATTTTAGGTTAAGTTCACCCTTTGTAAATATCTATTTGTTTGCTATCATTATTGTTGTTTTTGTATTCCCTATTTAACGAGCATGCATGTCAATAAAAGAGAAATTGAGATAAATTTAATGCTATATTCTATTCCATTTGTCTAATTTAAGGTTACCGTCTTCATAAACGGATATTGTGGGGTGTCATAATTGAAATGAAATTTACTCAAATACTAATTATATTAAAAATAATAGTAAATGAATGATGACACCTTTGAAAAACCAAAATAGTGAAACACAGTGAGTATAAATTTGTTATCCTTCCAAAAGAAACAATGGCATAAATAATTTTATATGCTTATCTTGAATATCAAATTGCAATCTTAGTATTTAAAAATATATTTAATATAATTTAACAAGATATTTATATGAATTTTATCTTTATTATCAATGACATTATAGAAAAATTACATTTTTAAACAATATAGATGGCTTATGGAAAATATATATTAACAAATATTATGAGTGATAAATTTTGTTTTTTTTATGTTGTTAATTTTTGCTAAAATGAAATATAAATCAAAATAAAATATACAAGTTATCTCCATGATGGCTAATACTATAAAATGAATCAGTGAAGGAGCAAGTAATTGTCATAACCCAAATTCATTGGTTGTAACTGGAGTATAGACTAAATCAACTTAGTTTAACCAGCCTAAGATAACATTTTTGCTTTTTTTTATAAATATCGATGAAACACATTAGACATTCTTTGAAATATAAGTCAACAATGATATTAACTGATCAATTTAATAATGTTTCAAAATATATATTTAGAATAAAAAGGAAAATAGCCTACACAAGGCTTACAATACTTCATAACATTTATAAACCCAAAATAACTAGACATCTAGTAGCCACCATTTTGGTGTCTAATGTACACTGTGATTAACCTAGAATGACATACCAAAAAGTCTGAACAATAAGAAAATTCTCAGAGTAACTTCACTAGCACTTACTAAAATGAAAAATATTAAAGAGAGAGGTGTAAGTCTACCATTGACTTAATGAGTGCATAAATAACAAAGCAAGAGGAAAGGAAAACAATAGAGGTCTTAGAGTTTTTAACAAACAACAAGTTTCGATAAAAAAAAAAAAAAACCATTTCTAAACCTTATAATTTTGAATAAAATGGATATCAAGGAAATAACTAGGATCATCATATCTGTATTTCTTTTATTGAATACGTCTTAATAATTATTACCTTATCCCTTAATCTTATACGTCTCAATATCTTATACTTATATCCCTTTTCTGGATATGTCTGAATAATTCATGCATATATCTTTTTATCGAATACGTCTTAATAATTCATATCAGTATCCTTTTACTAGATATGTCTTAATAATTCATTTTAACAAGGTACACCAAGGTTGTTACCCCTGCTAATGGTGACAAGGTTCCTACTTGAATTCTTAACCAACCTTTAAATTATTAAAACTATTAAATAGAAATAAATGCTTAAAAAATCATATATATAATAATACAACAGTTGAAGAAGATAAAATTATATGAAATATTGTCATGAATTTAAAAGTGAAGAAAAAGGAATAATTAATGTCAAGAGGTACATCACAACCTTATATTTCCACAGATACTAATAATACCATTATAATAGCATATCATCATATAGTACACATCCATACATATCATATATCCATAATTGAAAGATTTGAAAATCACAAATTATTTCTCCCATAAGATGTAGAGCATGGAATAATGAAAATTGAAAATTGGACAAGAAAATAAAATCAATCAATAAAATGAAAGGTGCTATGTTGTTAATTACACACTCATCGATAGGGATCTGTAGTAGAGATCCCCTATTCCTATAGCACAACCCGATTAAAGAGGTATTGACAAAGCTATCTCTCATAAAAGACTAAAATATGAATGCTCCTTTCATAACCTTTCTATCTCTTTTTTTATCTCAAGTTCGAATGAGAAAACTAAGAAATGTTCATGTTATTTATAGAAGATTTAAAGTACTATGCAAGTTACTTTTTGGTACTATACTATACTATGCAAATTACTATACTATCGATAATTACTATGTAAGGTTACTATGTTACCGACAGTTACTATATAAATTTACTATGCTACAAATATTTGCTATGCAAATTACTATGTCGTCGGCAATTTTACTATATAAAATTACTATATTGTTGACAATTAATATTCAAGGTTACTACGCTATCGACATTTATCATGAAAGGTTAGTATGTTGTTGACATTTTAATATGCAAGGTTACTATACTGCCGATAGTTTTTGTATAGAGCTATTATACTACTGACATTTTATTATGTAAGATTATTATACTACTAATATTTATTATGCAAGGTTGCTATGTTGCTGACATTTTATTATGTATAGTTAATATTTTTGTCAATAGTTACTATTTGATATTATACAAGTTATTATGTTACCGATAGTTACTATGCAAAATTACTATGCTAATAACAGTTACTATACATGATAATATTTGATAGTGTGTAAATTACTATTAAATACTATACTAATTACTATGTTATCAATAGTTTATTGTACAACTATTATAAGGCCGACATTTACTATTCAAGATCACTATTTGTACTATTCGACACTATACATGTTACTATGTTGTCGACAGTTTACTATGTAATTACTATTTATACTATGCAAATTCGATATTTACTGTATAAATTACTATGCTTCACTAAGCAATTTACTATATAATATTAAAACTATATATATATATATATATGTGTGTGTGTGTGTGTGTGTGTGTGTGTATATATATAATATCTTATGATATATTTTTGTTTGAATTTCTTTTGTTTTAATGGCTTCCTCTGAATGTTTCAATCGAGATCCCAATCTTGCATATGAGTTTTTTTTTTCTTCACTACAACAATGGGTATGTTAGTTGTTATCGTATTAGTTTTGTTGGTGTAGACAATTTTGCTAGAATCTATAACGGTTACAGGCATTCATTTAGACTCCTTTCGATTCTCATGCGTAAAGTGACATATTTGTGCATATTGGGAGGAGAATTCTGTATAAGGATGACTCATTTTTTAAAAGTCTTTACTTATGATGCATGGCTATTACATCTGGATAGCCAGAGAAGTGAGCTTAATGTTATCTAAACAATAAAGAGGGTCCTTCTTTGGATTATGATGCATGTCTTATTCATCTGGGTAGCTTTGGAAATGAGATTAATTTTATCTCAAAATCTCTTCTGAATTTCAATTTTTTTGTTAGGATAATGGGTAAGTTTAAAGTTAAAAATTGTTCATTGATTCACTTGAGGACTCTGGGACAATACCACCTATTTTTATAATCACCTCCTTCATGCCGAGGAGCATATAAATGGAGGAGTTCTAAAGGAAGTCTGATAACAAGGTCCATTCTTCTTTTTATATATTCCTATGCTTAAATAATATGACACGGATTGATCACAAACATACATTTATATTCGGTATGAATGCTTGATTTTTTTGTTTAATTATTTTGTTTTGTTTTTTAAGTTGTCATGTGCGAATGTTAATCACCCTTGGCATATAAGAATCAACTATAGAGGTCATGTGAAACACTTTGTCTCCTTAGACTTCAAAAGTTAATGTATCATTTTTATATTAAATAAACAAACAAATAAATAAATGAATAAATGCAAAAATAATTTACAAAAATGGCTTCTTTTGCCCTTTAATTTTTTTTAGAGTTGTTGTGTGAGACTTAATATCTTCTCAGACACTTGAAAATTAACCAGTAAAGGCCGTGTGAGATTTTTAGTCTCTTTAGGCTTTGAAAGTTACTACATGATTTTTTTTTTCCATAATAAATATACATACAAATAACTAAATAAAAAAAGTTAATTTACATAAATGATTTCTTTCACTTTTTTTTTAATTTATTTTAAAGTTGTTGTGTGAGACCTTGTATCTCCTCAGGAATTTATGGAATCACTCGGTGGGGTCATGTGAAACCCTATGTCTTCTAAGATTTTATCCAATATCAAATAGGCTGCGTATTTTCTAAATAAATTTGGCTTCTAATGACCCTTTCTAAATCTGAGATTTTTTTTTTTAAAATAAGTAATAGAAAAGAAACTATTAGAAAAACAGACAAAAATTATTATTTTTCAAATGCTTTTGATTCATTCCATAATAAAAATCTACATACAAATAAATATCTAATTTCAAAATTTCTTCTTCCCCCTTCAAATTCTTTTCTTTAAAATAACAAAAAACCAAAAAAATATTCATCTTTTCTTTTAAAGCTCTCATTTTAATATTAAAATAAAACATGCAAATACATTACACTTTCAAAAACAATGTCTAAAAAAATGCAAAATATTAAAAAGATAGAAAATGAAGAGAGCAAGAAGGTGAGATTAAACTGATTTCATGAATTAAAACACAACAACTAAATCCCTGACCGTTTTGTTTGTGGAAAATTAATTTAATTTCATCTATCTTATTCTGTTCATAAAAATAAAAATTATCAACCAACTGACACTCTTTTTTAGTTGAACTATGTGGACTTTGATCCATATTACAGGGTACGTAAGCCCTATACTTTTATTTTAGGTTAAGTTCACCCTTTGTAAATATCTATTTGTTTGCTATCATTATTGTTGTTTTTGTATTCCCTATTTAACGAGCATGCATGTCAATAAAAGAGAAATTGAGATAAATTTAATGCTATATTCTATTCCATTTGTCTAATTTAAGGTTACCGTCTTCATAAACGGATATTGTGGGGTGCCTAACTCCTTTCCCACACTTAAATAGACTCTCAAATTTTCGTAGACCACTTTCCCAAAGTTTTTCATTAAAAAATTTTGTTAACGACTCCAATAAATTGATTTTCAAGATTCATTTTGGGAATCAATGTAAACCCTTTTTTATTCCTTTTGCCGAAAGATCAGTTATAACAGTGAACTTCAGTGTCACATAGAACCATTCTACGTGACATCTATTTTTATATTAAAAAAATTATGATATAGGAAAAGGAGTGAATACTTTTGGCCGCGCAGAATTGCAATTCTTAATTATTTGTATAGCTATACGAAACTAAGAAACTCAAAACTAATGGAAGTGGTCAAGTATGCGAGATTAGAAAAATGTAATGAAAGGACGTTGAATTATAATATAAGAAAACATACATGTTATATTATAGGAAATTACTGTCGACTTATTATGATCTATTAGCACTTTCTTATTACTTAAATATAAGAATTTTAATTTATGTAGAATTCCTTCCCATCATTTGATTTCCCTTTTAGCCAACTCTTCCATTTTTTATTTTTCAAATGTGATGGAGCAAGCACAGCTCTAATTAGTGATGTTCTTTGAGGATTCATGGACCCACAAAGTCGGGGAATTTTAATGACGTGAACTGATCATCGTCTAGTGTACGCCATTACTTTCTTGTCATTACACCATCTTAATTTCCATATTCAAATATTTAACTGTATCCCTTTAACACGTTAGGGGTTAATTGTAAGACAGCTCGTAAGAAAGCTTTTCAATATAAATGACAAATTAATAATATGATTAATTCATTAATAATAGGCCCAATTTTGGAATTTTTGGATCATCGTCAATGTGAGTGGAATAAGTTATTTCTCGTTTTTGAAATTCTAATCTAAGTGACACTTTCTTTCCGCTCCAACCGTTGCTCTTATTTCCACATTCATTTAGGAATTCATTTCTTTGGAAAATTCTTTAACCAATATGAAGTTCATTATCAATAGACATTAAATTAAACATATGGAAGAGACTCCAAAGGCTTATATAATGAATAGCCATGTTGAAAATTATTAGTAGTTGTAGTAAATGTGAAATATGATCCAAGTCACATTGAAATAACACTATTTTTAAAAAATATTTCGGTGCACCAATATTTTGTAAATTCCTTTTAAGATTAAATAGAATATTTTAATTTAAACTACATTTAAACCTGTCAGTTTAAGTTTGTATGTATAAGACACTTTCATTTCGTTATAGATTAGTTGTCTGGGACCACTCTACGTATAAGACACTTCGGGTTGACGAGCTAGGTCATACTTCACTTTCGTTTTTAAATTATGCCATGATATACTTTAATATATATATATATATATATATATATATATAAATATATATATATATAAAGTATGTCGTAACATAATTTAAAATTTATATATTTATTATGTTTTAATTAGAGAACATTATAATTCATAAAAAATATAAAGAATTATAAATAATTGCTTAATAATTTAAATGTTAACACATTTAATCTAATTTTGATCAAAATTGAGGGATCAAATTGAAAATAAATTAATAAATGAATGATTAAATTAAAAATGGACTATTAAGCAAGAAATTAAATTAAGAATTAAAATCAATGAAGAATCAAATTAATCACCTATAAACTAATAAGTGATGAACCAAATTAGTTATAGGACATCAATGGCTAATTAGTTCCATGTATATATTATAGTCTTCAATCATTAAAATCCACGAAAGTGATGTCAGTTAGTTCCATGTTAATTTCCTTTCTAAGAGGCCAAGTGACGGACCCTTCGCTCCAAAGGAAAAAAAGTAAATAAATAATTGGTGTATTTCTTTGACAAATAACAGCTTATTGGGAGCGACTTGAGAATTATATAGGAATAGAAGGAGTTTGATTGTTTTAATTGGCTCTTTCATTATTTTCACATGGAGTCGCCTAGTTACACCTTAATGCATATGCAAATTGCTAATTAAGTATGGATATGTGGGGTTGGATCATCCTTATCCAAGCAAGTATTCAATACAAACCTCACCATGTCCACATACAATGAGCTTTCTATGTGATTGTGGTCTCACTGGTCAAACAGAAAACATTTGACCAATTTGAGAACTTTGGATCTAGGTTTCAATAATTTCCATGGCCCAATTCCTATCTCATTGTATGAACAAACTAATTTGACAAGTTTCCACCTCCAGTCAAATCAAAGTAGTTTCATACCACCGGAAATTGGAGATTTGAACATCTACATAGTCCAGATCTATCAAGTTAAAAAATATCTAGTAGTGTGCTGCTCAAAATTGGATACTTACTCAATCTTGGCTTTAGACCTCACTCATAATAGGATTATTGGAGTAATTCCATTTAGTTTGACCAATTTATCATCTTGTTGTAGCTTGGCTTTAAGCCTCAATAATCTCATTGGGAACATACATAAAGAGCTTCGTATGCTCATATACATCAACTTGTCATAAAACAATCTTGGTGGCTATGTCCCAAGACAAATTTATTGCTCTTTCCCTCTTGAGATATTAGATAGTAATATGTAGTTGCTTGGTTTGCAGAAAAAATATCCCTTGTTCTCATTATACCTTTGTTTGTGCCAAGGCAAACCTTTACTTGAGGGTCATTCTTCCTTTGACAACTTTTCTTGGCATTCTATTCAATGTAATCAAACTCGTGAGTCAACTCGGTTGACTCGCTGAGTTCGCTTTTTTAGGTAAGAATTTCGAGTCAACTCGGAACCAGCTCAGGTTCGTTTTGACTCGGTGATTAACTTGGTCAAACTCGGACGAGTTGACTCAATAACATTGTTTAAAAAAAAAAAACAAGATCAGCTTCCAAGACTTGAACTAGTGACATCTAGGCAGCAAAATTGCACATCTCCACTGAGCCAACATTGCCATTCAGTATAATTGTGTGTTGTATTACATATATTTGCACTTTATTTTCTTAGTTTAAAAAAAATATCTCTTTATACTTAAACCCAAACACTTAGAATAAGTTCATCACCATTACCACATAACCAATAAAAACTTCATGTTCATCATTTGTAATGCATTATATATATTTATTATTGACTTTTTTTTATAAAAATTTTATTTTGAATTTTTTATTAGTCATGACTTGAAAAGTTATCTATTATTATCATTTGAACTATTTTGATAAAATAATCTTTAATAATTATATTTATTACTCTATAAATCATTTTAATTCAAATTTAAAATTACTAGTATTTGATTATTAGTAGTTATTATATTTAGATTTAAATATATAAAATTTTAAAAAATATCTATATTTAATTATCACTTATTCAACTATAATCAAACTAATAAACTATTAATCATTGCATTCAGTAGTTTTAGTTATTAGTCTAAATTTAAAAATATTGATTTTAATTATGTAATTTTATATTTTAATAATTATTTTTAATTATAGGTAAACTCTTACGATTCTACATTACGAGTTTACCTCCTTCAAATGATTTTACCTGAATTGCGAGTTTGACAACCTTGATTCTATTGGTTGTGCGTCTGATCATTCTCAATATTTTGGCAAGAGAAATAAAAAACAAAGAAAAAGGAAATAAAGAATGGAGATATATTCTCAATATGGAATTACAATTGTAAAATTGCATATGAAGATATCATTAGAGCTACAAAAGACTTTGATATTAAGTATTGTATATGAATTGGTGGTTTTGGAACAGTTTATAAGGCTTTTACTTCCCAGTGGTAGAATTGTTGCATTGGAAAAACTTCATAGAGCGGAATCACAAGGCACATGTTTTACAAGGAGTTTGTACAATGAAGCGCAAATTGCGAAACTTCATGGTTTTTGCCCAATAAATGCATGTTTCTTATCTATGAATATATAGAAAGAGGAAGCCTTTTCTATCTCTTGGGGGATGATACTGAAGCAAAATATTTGAATTGGAGTAAGAGGGTGAATGTCATCAAAGGAATAGTAAATCCCTTGCCTTACATTCATCATGATTGAACTCCTGCAATTATCCACCGAGACATAAGAACTAGCAATGTCTAGTTGAATGCAAAAAAGGAAGCTTTTGGCTTAGACTTTGGCACATCTAGAATCCTTGATCCTGATTCCTCTTGTTGATACATATGGTTATATTGCTCTAGGTTAACTTTATTATTTTCATTTATTGTTATTATTAATCAAATTTGTTTCATAAAATCAACCATGAATTATCAAATCATTTCTTCATTTCTTACAGAACTAGCATACTTCTTGATGGTGATAGAAAAATGTGATGTTTATAGTTTTGGAGTAGCAGCATTAGAAACAATAATGGGAAGACATTTGAGACATATAGTCTTATTTTTGTCAATGACTAGCATAGAAAGCATGTTTTTAGAAGATGTCTTAGATTCACATCTCCCTCTTTCATTTTTTAAATATACACAAGATGTGATTCATACTGTCACAATAGCTTGTCATAGTTGCCTCCTACACCCAAATCTTAGCCATCAATGCAGAAAGTCACTAAAGAGCTTTTGGTCTCCAAGTTGCCATTGCATATTTCTTTCAATAATATTTCACTCCAACATTTAATGAATTAGTATACTTATATGCTGATTCTAGGATAAAGCTATGAGTATTTTGCTTATGATTTGTTTCTTTCATTGGATAATATGTTCATTCAAAAGCTTCATGTGAATTATTTTGGGTCTACTTTACTACCTGTAATAGTGCGAAATTTTCAACGTAATAATTTTAGTTGAAATCAATAAGCCCAATTATAACTCATCTAGTTAGGGGAAAAGAGTAGGGATGTTAGAGAGTGAGATAAAGAATTCAAAATAATTAAAGGGAAATATTCAAAAGACTTAGGCAAGGTATAAGATTGAATAAAGAGATTTATTCTCAAATTGAGGTTGGCTTAGTAGTTAAGTCTTACTCTTCCCTTCCAAGGGGTTATAGGTTTGAACCTCAAGTCTTCTTCCCCTCATGTTTTTTTCCTGATCAACACATGGCATCTTTAAGAAGGAAATTACAAAACCACCCTCATAGATTTTTTTTCTTTCAAGCATGCCCTTTTCTTTCATTGGACATCTTTTTGGCAATGAAGGACAACCTCTGTTCTTCACTTTTTTTAAGCTTGATTTCAGCTATGGCTTAGTGCCACTAGCGATTCTCTTCAACCTTTGACCATCTTTGGTGTTTTTCCAACCAAGAATCACGAGAGCATGATGTGAGATTCTCTGTCTCATTTTTGGCTTAAGGCTTCATAATGTTAAGAATCTTTAAAAATTCTCATGTGCCTTTCACTTGTACTTGGATCTATGTTCTTTTCTTCAAATTTTTGAAGGCTTATACCTAAGTTGGGCCTTTAATTTTTGAATTTCTATGATAGATCTTGTTAGATTGGCTTCATTATACATTTCAAGAAATTCAATAGGTGGATAAATCCCTTTAGGTATTGAATGCCTAAAATCATTGGATTTTCTTGATCTATCAAGAAATTATGTATTTAGGAAGAGTCGCAAAGTTAGAAATAAAAGGTTATCTTGATTATATCAAGGATGGAATTTAATTAAGAGTAGCATGTTTATAGTATTGTTAAAAGTTGGTGGAGGCAGATTTATGAGGAAATTTGTTTAGTTGAGATTAATTAAGGGTTGAATAGAGAAATGTGTATTAGTTTATCAAGTGAATGCTTTTTAGAAATAAAAGCACATGTATGCTTATAAATATAAAGAGCCCTAACTCCTTGTAGGTTGTGGTTTCTTTGAAGAATTTGAGGGTAAATGATGATTGGGATAAAAGTGAAAGTTTTTAGGTACTATAGGATGAGCAATGTGCTAAGGATCACCTTCTATATAAGTCTAAAAATTATATGTGGTGTTCATATCCCTTAGCTCCATTAAATAGTCTTGAAAGTAGTTTAAACAAACTAATAAAGCTATGTCAGTGACCGAACCACATCGCAAAGTGTTAAAATTATACCAAATTAAAATGAATTTATTAATGCAAGTTAAATCATATTCACTCAGTGCGCATTTATTTGAAATCCTAAGCTAAATTAAGTATAGAAAACATGGAATTTTCAAATGTTTATGTGGATGTTTTCAAGCTATCCACTAAATGAGTATGCAATCAAAGTAAACTGACATGCAACTAAAATGAACTTAAGCTATTGTTTTTGGTATTTTTTTTTTCTCAAAGGATAGATGAAAGTGAGTTTGAATGTATACGATGAATACTATTTGAAATGGAATGATATCTAACCTTGTTCAAATTGATATGGGAGTTAGTTCTTCATTAAATTTTAAGGAAAAACCTCAAGTTAGCACTTAAGTCTAATGTTTTTACTATTGATTACTTCTACTGACATACCTAGCAACCACTAAGTAAGACAATATTGAAAAACTACTTAAAACTACTAAATGTGTGATTGAAATTGGGCAAAAGCAACTTGTTCCTCTCTTTAAGAGATGCTTAAACAAGACATTCATACACACCCATACAAGATTAAATCATCTAGTCAAAATCATCATATAAAATATTCTCTCATAGAATTACAAGGCAATGTTTCCAAACAATCATAAAGTTACAACAACCAATTAGAAATCAAAAATAAAAAATCTCAATACATAAAAATAATTTTCCTAAAATCTAGGTTTCACAATTACATAACGATAATCCTAGAACTAGGAAATCAAATACACAATCTAAAAATTATATTGAGAAATTAAACTCCCCTTCTTAGCATAGGAATGAATAAGGTGATTACATTCCTCATCTTTGTTGTCTTGCCTAGTAGGAAGTATCTAGGAATAAATGTTGTGTGAATTCTGTCTAAGTAGAGATAAAGCCTAGAGGTAATGAGTTAAGTTATACCTTTGCCTTATCCCTCAGTGAGAATGGGAACAACCTCAGTTTAATAGTGCCATCACTCACCCCATTGTACTTAAAGGTGTCACTTATCTTTAGAAAACTCAGAATGTGGCTATTAAGGTCATTAGCCAACAATACCCCAAACTGGCTATTACTTTGTAGTAGCTAGATAGTGGCTTACTTGATTTCAAAGTTATTAGTGTCTATAACTAACCTTTGAATGCTTAGAATTAGCCCTTGGCCCATTGGGATGGCATACTGATTCAACTTTGAATTTGTTTTCTTTAGCCATCTCAGGTTTTATAGGTTGTTGTCCACCTCGAACATTATGAGTTAATAGTGAAGATGGTTATGGTGATGAAAGAGGTGAAGAGTTTGGATTAAATGTAGCTCATTTAGCCTGTCCTCCTATGAGTTTAGGCATGCATAAAATTAGTAAGTGGAAATAACAACAAAAAGCAACTAATTTAAAAAGCAAAATAATAAAAAATGCTTGGTATAAGGCTTTTAATTAAGCACTAATATCAGTAAAAATTTAACAAAAGAGTTCCACAGCAACAACGAAAAAAACTTGTTGCATGAAAAATGTCATGGTGTAAGTGTACAGGGTCAACAAGTAATATAGTAATAAAAAATTAAGTATTATCCTCTGGGAACTCTTGCAGAATTTTGCTAAGTACTAATGTTATCATGGTTACCTTATCCATGCTACAAAATTCAAATTAAACAAGCAAACTGATGTAAACAAACCAATAGAGTGAGACTAAAGAGATGAGTATATATTAAGGGAAAATCCCTATAATTATGGCTTAATTGGCATTTCAATTACAATATGGTTACTTCCTAGCTTGAATTCAATGCTCATGAGTTAGTTTAAGCCTTTAATTTCATAATTCATTAATCCCTTATGAATTCTATCACCTTAATTTAATTCTTATATTTCTTTAATAATCAAATTAAAGAGATGCATTATGTACGACTAATCACAATTCCACTAATCCAATAGTTATATGTCTATCTTAAAGGCTAATTGAGTTAATATAAGCAATTAATTAACACCAATTAAGTGATATCCAGTCCTATGACTAACATAAACCAATAATTTGTGGCCAAGCAATAGGGGCATAACGTAAAATTGAACTGAATAAATTCATTCACAATGAAATTCAAAAAGGAAAGTAATAATATTCAATAAATTACATGCCAAATCACCCTAATCCTAGAGAAATAAGAGTTTAGCTTAGCAAATCCATGTATGCAATCTAATCTATATCAGAAAACATAACCAAAATGAAGAGAAAGAGAAGAGGAATAAAAGAACCCTATTCTTGAAGCTTTAATCGACTTCCTCGCTTGAATCTTCTCTTGGACTGTCTCTTTTCAACAAATTCTAACCCTAGAACTCTAAGTTTCAGCCTCTTTTGTCTTAGGACATCCCCAATGACTCAAGAACCCTAAAAAACTTGATATATCTCGCCCTAAATTGCAAAAAGACAATTTTAACCTTCATTTTTAGTGCTTTGCTCCTTGGTGCCATGTCACCAGTCTTCTGTATGTTTTGGCACCTTAGTGCTAAGTTATTGGCTTCTATACCAAGTTCAATATTTCATCCATAATTTTTACCTCAAGTGTAAGAATTTAATAAACCACCACTTGTTGGAAAGGCCTCAAAGAGCTCTACAATTTTTTCTAAAATAGTCATCTCCAAATTTTGAAATCTAAGTAACTAAAAGTTACATTAAAATTAAGTGTTCACTTGGTTTATGCTAACACCATCATTTCTTTCTTCCAAGGCCTGAGCATGAACAAAATCCAGATGAGTGGCTTCTATTTGGGAAAGTATTTGTATGTAATTTATCAAATTAAAATGAATTAATATTAAAATAATCTAAAACCTAGACCAATAAAGGCAAAATAACACAACTAGCACAATTTTCTTAAAACTAACGTAAAACTAGTAAAATTTTTTAGTTATTTAGTATGAATATGACCAAAATAACTTTATTTTATAAAGTTAACACTTAATCCATGATCTACATCTCCAAGAAGCCAAAACTCTAGACATACACTAGAGAAGATTCCACCACTAGCTTCATTTCAACTACAAGAAGTGTGGATGAAGAGGAAGAAGAAGGAGATGGGATGAAATTGAAAAGGGGTAGTCGATGAAATAGATGGATAAAGAAATTGGGAGTGAAAAATGGAAGAAATTGGAGGAGGTGAAGGAAGAAGAAGATGTCTTGAGAGAAATGAGGAGAAAATGTAATGAAGAGAAGAGGAAAGGGGAAGATGTCATCCAATTGGGCATATAAAATTAGTTAAGAGTGATCGTGAATTTAGGAGAAAATTATGGGTCTATGATAGGTCTTGGGCCATAGGTCCTTGGATCTTAGTTCAATGGATCCTTGGGTCTTGGATATATAAAACTTTTGGTTGAATGAGCTTTTAGACATTGGGTTCTTGGGACTTTTGGGTTGAATTCTTTGTTTTTTTCTTCTTTCTTTCTCAAAATTTCCCTAGATAATCTATAATAGAAAACAAGCCCATGTAATATAGTTCAATCCAAATTTCTATAATTGAAAAACAATCATAAAAATTATAACAATTTAGTCATTTTTAAATATTATTTCATGTAATCGCTCTTGACCACAATTTATCACAATTCATATGTTTGAGTCCAATAAAGTATTATGAGAACCATAAAATAAGATATAAAAAATTATATAAAATAAGGACCTATCAGTCAGTGGGTAATGAACTCCTTGACAGTAAAAGCTAAAGAAGATCTTTAAAGAATTACAATAAGGAAGACAAGGAAAGAGAAATTTAGTTTTTGTGTAATCAATTTTAGCTAAGATAAAAGAAGCATAGGGAGAATCCTATATAAAAGAAAACACATTGGTGCGTAAGCAAGGTCAATGAAACTCAATTTAAATTGACAAGTAGGATTATAGGAGCAAGAAAAATAAAGTAATAGTTAAAGTAAGGGCATGCTATGGAGCTATGTGCTAGTTAATATTGAATTATATTTCTCTTAAAGTTTCTATAGGGACTCTTTAAGGCACTTCAGCTACAAAAAGCTAAGGAGTGAAATTTGGCATGGCTAAGATATGGTGTTTAGGTAAGAAGATTGTATCCCCAACCTTAGTAAAATCTTTTCTTAAATTTTCTATTCTTGATTATTTACTTCAAGTAGTACTTTCCTTCGTTGTGTCTTTTATTTCTAATTGCATTAATCCTAAACTAGTGTTTTTCAATTAATAAATCACATATGTGTTATAAGACTATTGGATATGAAAGGTACGCAATTTTAGTTTGGTTATCTATAGTCGTATGCATGGTTGATTATGTTAGCATGATTCAAGCTTTATGTCAAATTCTTTAAACCTTAAACTTAGATTTCCTTGAAGTCTTATTCAATTTCATGAAAGGCTTGGAATTAACCATTATTGAACTTCTATAAGGTATTATTAAAAAAGGAGGTTTTGAAATGGTACTTGAAACGTATATGGGATCAACAATCAACCTCCAAAGTATTCTATAGGTATTGCAAAGAAGTTGAGTATAATATGAAAGGAACTTAATTACTTCGTGCAAATGATAATGTTTTACTTTTTGGATGGACTAGTTTAGGACGTTAGTTGCTAACAAAAGTTTTGTTAGCCCTTGATGAACCTTAGAAATACCCAACTAGCAGGGTTTATTAGATATGCTAATCCTATGTAATGGCCATCGCACATGAATAAGAGGAATAATAGTAGCTCATGAGCTGAGTTCTCATGCTAATTGATTCGTTCATTAGCTTGGGTCTCACACTAATTAGTGATTTACCCTCGAGGGTTGTGTGCCCTCGCTGTAAGTGATTACCCTTGACGACCGTGTGCCCTTGCCTTTTTGTGATTACCCTTAAATAGTTTCTAAAAACTAATAATTTTCCATCTTATAATGCTAATTTTGAAACTTTAATCTAGTTTTTAAAAGCATTTCAGAAAAATATTTTGTTTATGCATACTTAAGGTCAACCCTCCAAGTAAGAATTGTGGTGTAACTTATACCATGTTACAATAAAGTTTGTATCCAACAACTATCAAATACTCATTCTAGTAAATTTCTAAATTTTATCTTGACCTTTATCTAATCCAATAATGTCATTTAACTAATTTTGGTGTGTTATCTATACGATGAAAATATTTGTTGTTTCATATTGCAAGTCAAATATGGCTCTAAGGTTTGAGGAGAGAGTTTGGGCCTGATCTAGTGAGATTATGTTATTCGTGAGGGTTTTGCATGTTGGTCCTTCCTTTTGTTGAAATCCTGTATTAAGTTGATATTGTAATATCTTTTTAAACTCCAATTGTTCTTATTCTGGTTGACCATATGCAGGACTCCCTTCCCCTTTTGATGTTATATTGGGTATTATTGAATTGTTTGAGAGTAGAGCTCTCCATGTTTTATTGCTTATGCTAACAAGTATCAGCTAGAATTTCAGTGGGTCTAAATTTATGGGGATACTCAACTAGCTTGGTTTATATACAAACATATATATATATACATATATATATATATATATATATATATATATATAAAGTTATTAGATGGATTATTCCACCAACTTTATGTTAGGTGACTTATGTAAGTTTTCATGAATGGTTAGGCTTACGAGGGTGAGAATCTTCTTGTCTTGCACACTGGTCACATCCCAGGTGTTGGAGAGTGACGCTACCATTTTCTTATATTTCATTAGAAAGCTATGCAATATAATCGTAGATGCATACAAGGTTGTCTAAATCATATTCTTCTATTAAGCCAGCCAAGAGGTTGAAAAGATCAAAACATCAAATCAAATGAGAAATAATATGTATAGAAGATGTTGGGTACAACAATTTAAATGTTTTAAGTAGTCCCCTACTTAAAAAATGGACAATGGTGAAGAATGGATTCTCTATAATTGAGTAAGAATGCTGCCACGAAAATTGTAGTAATTGAGAAAAAATAGAAAGTAGCAACACGTGAAACTGTGTAAGAGACTCACTCCTTTTTTTTATGCGTACAAAAAATATGATAATATAACTAATACTTTTTTTATTGATATGACAAAATATGCTATATTTTAAATAGTAAAATATTATTATTGGTACTTAATCGGAATGAATAATAGGTTATTTTAATACTTTTATAAATAATTGAAGATAATAAAATTTAACAATAAAATTCTAAAACAATATTGAAAAAAATATGAACGGAAAGGATGATTAACCAAATTACTATAACATATTTTTAAAAAATTAAAATATTAAATGTTATGTTTTTAATTTTGGAAAATTAATTTTATCATCTCTTCCTTCTAATCCTAAACCATCTATCTTCGCGGAAGCCTTCCTCCTCTCTCGTCAATGGGGGTCTCTTACCTTGGAATTACCCAAATCTGTTCTTGATTGGTATGATTCATGCACTATATCTGGATATACAACCGTATATTAATTTTGTTTGTTCATGTTATAACGAACAATAATAATATTTTACTTAACTCGCTTTCTAGACTTGCACTTCATAAGTTTACTGGATGACAAGTAATTTAGTAAAATAATATTTTAGGCGAGCAATCTCCTCCCCCTATCCATCTCCAAAATTTGAGTGAAATTATGAGTCAAAACTAAAACAAAGGACTTAATGTGATTGGTCTTTTTTCTTAATTATGATTGGTCTTGAAACATGTTTGTTCTGTGAATTGGGCTACACTTATGTATCAAAAAACTTTTACTAGATGTGCATTTTGCCCCAAATATTTCTGTTTCAGTAATTTACGCTCTAAGACTAAGCGTCCTTTTCCTCCGTGTATCTCCTTCAAATAATTATAACGAAATACCATATATTAATTAGTTTTGGCAAAATTATATAATTGGTACTTATAGTTTTTCCATGTTTGTAAGTTGGTCCCTATAGTTTACTTTTTTGCAAATGGCTCCCTGTAGTTTTCTGTCGTTTGAAATTAACTCCCTACCGTCATCATCTGTCTAAAGGCCGTCCATGGAAGGATGATCTAGCAGACGGTCACTCCATGGCAGCAAATGTCCTTGCTAACAGGGCTAAATGGCTCTGACATCTTCCACTTGTGTATGCCATCTTTTGCTTCCTCTGATCCACATACCTGTCAGCTGCCTCTATTGCGCCTGAAGATAAGGGTCGTAAGAATAGTGCTGAGGGTTCATCGAATGCTGAGCTTAAGAGTGGTCCACATAAGTTTGGTTTCATACGGAGGTTGGTATTCATGTATCAATAATACATATAGTTGTCAAACTTACAAGTTTATTATACAAGTTTACAAGTTTATGATTATACATAAAGAAAACTAGTTAATTTGATGTAGAATTAGACTTAGTACAAATTCAGATAAACTTGTGAATTGACTTACTAAATCTATTGAGTTTACAATTTTAACGTGTCAATTAATTTGTGAAATTAGCAATATAATAATTTAAACTCAAAACTAAACAAAATATAGACAAATTTCTTTCTTATGAAGATATTTTGGTTTATTTTATCACAAATTTAAATATGCATAAAAAAATAATGAAATTACATTTAATATGTACTTATTAAAAAAATAAAAATAAATATTATTTAATTATTTATATTGAATAATTATTTATGTATGACTATTTTAAAATATTCATATTGAGTATTACAAATTATAAAATATGAATAGCTTCTATTAGATTAAGTATAATTTGAATTACATTTGAATAATTTTTTAATGTATATAGTATTTAAACTATAAAATTACATATTTGGATAACTATTTATTAATCGAGATAAACTCTTACAAGTTTATCTTTCTTTTACGAAATTGCTTAAACTTGAGAGTTTAACAACCTTGATAATACCAAAGAGATGATGATAGCTAATTTGTCAAACCTTATTGACCATAAACAGTAGAACACTACTCATTAATTTAATTTGTTTCTTGTTACTTGCAGATGTGTTGAATGGAAGTTCCTCCACTAGCTGCAAGTCAAACATACATGATATTATGGTGGACAACAAAATGAAATGAAATTTGCCATTTTCTTTTCTGCTCTCTTTTCCGATGAGTGTATGCTTGACTTATTCCCGAAAAAAAAAAGAGTGAATATGTGTTTGTTTGTTTATTTTTGCTTCCTTTGAGGTTTGTTCTTTTCTTTCTTAGTCAAACCCATCTCCTTGAGTGCTTTTGTGGGTGAGGAAAGAGAGTATGTCGCACTGAAGTCGACAACAAAACACATCGATAAGCACGGTTGCAGTTTGGAAGAAGCCAAACTTGGTCTTCGTTTTCGAATGGATATGACAACAAATCTGCTTTAATAACATCAAGGACTGTAATACTCTTCCATTATGGAATATGGCATGAAGGAAGAATAGAATGATGAGAGTATCACAAGCAGTAGTGGGTTCATGAGATGGGATTAGGGGTCTAGATGCCCTTTCCTCTTTTTCATGAACTCTGGACAGCCTTCGATGCCCATAATTCTTCATGCAACATTCCTCCATTAACAATCTAGTAGTAGCAGCTTGCTACACACCTAAAAAGTATGAATACTTTTAAATAAGAAACGTATCTGTATCGAATACATATCCGATACAATATTTGATGCGATATACATGTATAGATATCAAAAAAAATTTTTTTAGGATATGTTTCAAACTATACCAAAATAATATTAACTTGGTACTTTGATCATTTTTTTATTAATTGTGATATTATTTTATCATTTTATTTTTCATTTTAACATCTTTTCTTATTATATTTTTTACGTAATTTTCCTTCATTTTAACATCTTTAGACGCAGGAACACCAAAAAGGATAAGGGAATCAGCTTGAGATGCAACAGAGGCAACTGCATTAGAATTGGTATGTGAGTCAGAGGAAGCAGAAGATGTTAGAGCCATTTAGCCTTGTCAGCGATGATGTATGCTGCCATGGATTGACTGATTGCCAAATCATCTTCCTATGGACGGCGTTTAGACAGTTGAACACGACGGGGAGTTCAATTCAAACGGCAGAAAATTACAAGGAGCCATTTGCAAAAAAGTAAATTGCAGGGACCAACTCACAAACATGAGAAAATTATAGGGACCAATTGTATAATTTTCCCATTATTTTTCTATCAATTACTATTAGTTTATTAATTTATTAATTTTCAAAAGGCATAAAAAAATATTGTCATGGATGATGACAAAGAGTTCTGGGATCATGGACCAGAACTAACGACAAATTAATAAATTATTTGGATCACTTGTCAATAAATTCTTTATATTTCAAATCAAAAAATTAATAAATTCTCAATTTTTACATTTTAGAAAATAAATCGTTTGTCCATTCTCTTTTCACAATGAAAAATAGAGAGAAATTTATACATAACTTTTCAAGTATGAAATTTAGAGGACTAATCACAATATGTCTTTTGTCCATTATCTTTGCTTCATAGCGCTTTTATCCCCCGATTCTTTTCTTTGTCCCCCTTCCTTTTTTGCCAGAATTGATGCATTGATTGATTAAAAATAAAAATAAAATTTTATGTCAGGGACATAGGGTTTTGGATCATGGGATTGTTCTTCCCGTGATTCTATTAATTTATGAAAAATTGTACAATATGCATTTGGAGAAATAAAAGTGACGGAGTATTTGAACATCAAATTCTTGCAATGTAGCATACCGGTCTCGCAGTACCAAATGGAAAACTGAATATATGACTTGATAATAATAAAAATTGTACAATGACGAAGACTTTTATTATTATGGACTTAAAGAGATTTTGGTTAGATTTTCGCAATAAAGCAAAACTAAAAGTATTTTCTATGTCTAGGTGCTTATTCAGGAGGACACTGTAGTGTCATACTTCAATCATCAATTCCTGAATGATGTATTACAAAGTCAAGAGAAATTTAAAGTTATCAAAAACCCTAGCTTTTAGTATGTGTAATTGATTAGCCCTAAGTAGTGATAGTAGTTGTGTATATCATGATAGCCCAAATCAATCATTAACTCCACCTGTTGAGTTGGGCCAATTGATTTTTGATGATATGTTTGGGTTTCTCTTTTTCTTTTAGCCTTTTAGCCCAGTTGTTGTACCAAAACAAGTATTATAATTTGTTTTATTCACAAAAAGAATGAATGAATGAAAAACAAGCTTAGTGACCATTCACTATCTCAAGTTAAATATTATTTCAACTTTTTTCTTTTGGCTTCTTTCAATTTTTAAAATTTTTGTGAAAGTCTTTCAAACATTATTAAATTTTCTTCTTCAATATCTTCAAATTGTCGTTTTCTTTTATTAAAACAATTATCCTACATTTTTTTATTAAAATAATTCAAAATTAAATATATTTAACATAAGGAAATAATTAAATAATCCAACCTATAAAATATATGAAATCAACATTATCATGTCACTAAATTTAAAGAATTTATTCAAAATACATAATAAATTTTTTGTAAAATATATACAAATATAATATAATTAGAGACTTATCATTAAGTTAAAATAATAATAATAACAAAAGGAGAAGGCCTTTAGACTTCGTTGAAGAGATATTGATCTAGCAAATTGGAAGCAAATGAAGAGCAATTTCGAAAAGCATGTATGTTAGTTGGAATTTCGGACAATGATAGAGTGACAAGAGCCTATAATTTCTCATAGACAATATTTGAAAACACATTAAAGTAGAAGAAGACGAAGACAATAGTGAAGTCACTCTCTTCACGTCATTATGCACTCATAATTTTCACATTTGAATATTCAACTGAACCATTTATTAGTTATTGACACTTCAAATCTTATATGACTAATCAAAGAATGAAAGCACCAAATTGATCAAGTATATGAGACTAGAAAAAATATATTGAAAAGACATTGAATCGTCGATACACACAATTTCCCATTCAAATATTCAACTAGACACACTTCACATGTTAGTAATTGATCAAACAACAACTAGTAAGAAAGATTTTCAAGATACAATAGATTACTAGTAATTCAATTGAGTCACTTGTGATAAGTCGAGTTTTAGAGTTTTTGGACCATCGTGAATGTTAGATAAGTAATTTAGTTAATTTTGTTTTTCTGAGTTTCCTGATTTGAGTGACACTTTCTTCTTGTTCCAATCGTTAAAAATATTTTTTCATATTTTAACATTCATTTTGATGTTTATTTCTTTTGAAAAATACCTTACCCAAACATGAATGCCCTATAAATAGACATTGACTATTTATTTGGATTTAAAAAAAATTAAAATGCATCAATGGATTATAGTGGAAGTCATTTTGGTGATCAATTCTATTGCCCAGACTCAGAACTTATAGATAGCACAGATATGGTTCTAATATTATTGTCTGGGTTTGAATCATTTTATTAGTTTATGTGATTTAATACAATTTGTAATTCGAATTATGTAGTTTAAAGTTTTATCATTAGTTTTTTGTAATTTTGAAATTTCTTAATTTAGCCCTGTTGTCAATTTGACACTTAGTATACATGTCTATGGCTTACGAAGGTGAATAATAATAAAGTGAAAATAACTTGTATATGAAATAAGGGTTGATCAAATTAGCCAAATTTAGGGATAATATATTGATAGAATTTTTTAATGCAAACGCTAAATTAATTCAAATTTATAAAACTATAAAGACTTAATAACTAAAAAGTTCTAAATTATAGAAATCAAATTGAAAATTGAGTGAAGTTATAAGAACTAGTAAGATAATTTAACCCACTTTTACTACATTTTTAGGCAACAACATATTTTTTATCTCTTAACTATACCTCTAATTTTACTTACATTATTGAACTTCATTTAATTTCAATAAATGTTTTAACTTTTATCTTCAAATTCACTTTTATCCCTTAATTTAGTTGATCTCTAAAGTTTGTCTTAGCTTTCATCTTTTTCTTTTGACTTTATTTGGTTTCAATTTAGTCCATTTACTTTACCACAAGTTTCACTTTTATCACTCAATTTCATTTTCTTCTAATCTAACTCTTAATTTCTAAAAGTTACTTTAAAGTCTTTTCTGCTTTCATTTTTTCAATATTTTTATCTATATACTTAATATGAGCAACCCATGGAAGTCTATTTCTATGTCTTCTTTCACAAATGAAATTGTAGGGTACTTGAATTTAGGATCACATATTCTGTTATGTTTTGTCATTATTGATTTAGTTTGTTATACTTAATATTTACCGAGATTTTGTTAGTTGTATCAATAGATAGTTCTTTGGGATTTCTCCCTGATAAATATACTTAGACTATTTGCCTGCTAATATGCAATTTTACAACTCAATTATCTCCCAGATTTTATAGAATTTGTTATAAGATGATGATCTTAACTCTTAAGCCTAAATATTTGAATCATTTCATTCAGATTTTGGTGTTGAATTTCATAAATTAAACTCTTATTTTAAAAGATCTAATATTATTCATCGTATTGCTTGTCATTATACACGAACAAAATGGTGTCGCTGAACGAAAAATTTGATTTATTGTTGACATTGTCCCCACACTTCTTGCTCACAGCAATGTTCCTTTAAAGTATTGGCCCTATACATTTCAAACAACTGTGCTTACCATTTGTTACCAACTTTGGTTTTGCAAGGTCAGAATCCTCATCAACTTATTTTCCAAGTATTTTGATTTTAATCAATTACATGTTGCACTATCTTTCCTCTTCTTCACCCATATAATAGCCATAAATTTTCATTTAAAAGTAAATGTGTATACTTGGGATTTTCTCCTAATCATTCTAGTTATCTATGTTTAAATAAGGATACAGGTTGGATTTATATTGCCAAACATGTGGTCCTTAAAAGAAAACCAAATTTTTATTTCAAATAAATTCAAATGCAACAGTTGCCGCTTTTTCTCAATCTCAACCATGACTTGTAATATGGACCAAACCTTTTTCATCTCTATCAAAAAATTCTCTTGTTTCAAATTCAAATTCTTCTCCTAGTCCTACCCACATTCAAAATCAAAATCCTATCCAAATTCAAAATTCAAACTCTCCTATATCTCCTCAACCAATATCCCCTATTCAATATTCTTTATCCCAACAACCCCTTCTTCTGCTCCATCCATTTCTCTTACATCTCCCCAATCAATATCACGTCTTCAACAATCTTTACCCTAACAACCTAAAACAACTCATTCCTCAAATCAAGATCTTAATCTTTTTGTTGATCTCTTTAACTTCTCTCCTCTACGTGATCACTTAATCCAAAAATCCCTATAATCTATCCCACCCATCCCATGACCCTTCCCTCCACAACTTTAGTTAAATGTTAGGTCAATTCTCTTGAACTCTCTACTGCCATTAAACTTACTGAACCAAAAACAAATTACCTTGAAGTCAAACTAACTACCTATTCTCAAGCCAAGCCTTCTCGAGAATGGCAAGATGCTATGAATGTCCAAATTGCTTATTTAAAGTAAAGCTAATACTTTGTTGTTGGTTCCCAAGCCTCCCAATGCTAATGTTGTAGGAAATAAATGGGTGTATTACATTATGAGAAAGCCAGATGGATCAATTGATAGAAAGAAGGCATGTCTTGTTGCCAAAGGCTATCACTAACAATCCAACATTGATTTCCAAGAAACATTTAGTCCTATTGTGAAGGCTACTACAATTTGGACCATCCTTGTATATGCTACGCTACAACTCAACAATGGCCAATTCGACAACTAGATATGTCTAATGCCTTCTTGCATGGCTTTCATGATGTAGACATTTACCACTACTAGGACAAAAAAGCAAAATAAAGACAAACAAAATTGGTGTTTGAATCTAATAAATTCGGTGTCTAAATATATCTAAGATGGAATCTAACACGAATAATGTTCTATATTGTAAACCTTGATCTCTAAATGATTTAACACAAAATTAAGCATTCCTAATCAAAATTGACACCAAAAAAATGTGTGTCAAATTATAAAAATTTCTGTCTTAATATAGACACCAAACTTGTATCCATTATTAGTATTTAGAATATAGAGACGAAATTAATCTATCTCAAAAGTCATGTAAAAAATTTAGATACAGAATACTTTCCATATCAAATAAATAGTAAAAATAGTTTATTCTATATCAAATTCCATGTTTAAATAATAGATACCAAATGTCGTCCATCTCAAATTGATGATTGGATTTTTTTCATTTGGTGTATGACTCCGTCCCTAAAAAATTTTCTTTTGATATCTAACTTCTTCGTGTCTGAATTGTAATTTGTATTCCTCAACCTACTAACCCATTTTCACTTCCTTCTTCTTTATAATTCAATCTTATAATCAAATATTAATAGTAACAAAAATGAAAATATCTATCCATATCATATATTCAAATAAGGCAATATAAAGTCAATAATAATCTATTAATATGTTATCAGTAAGACAACAATACAAAAAATTTAGAAGTGTTATTAGTAGGACAATACTAGTATCAATACTAATACAATAAATGAAATTAACAATCTATCTCATAATCAACCTCCTCAGTGTTCATCTTCTTCAAGTACTTGTTGCACAAAAACTTCATTTATATGTGACATTTTTCTAGTACCACTGTTCATTTATCATAGTAGGTATAAAACGAGAAGGATGTGTTCGTATGAGCAATGCTTGTAATATAAGCTAGAGTGTAAAAGAAGATTAAAGTACATAATATCAATTGGACCAAAAGAAAAAAAAAATTATAAAACATTAGTCATCACCTAACATTAAAATTTTAAAATTGCCAAGATTAAAACTGAGTAAGATTTTTTCAATAATTTTAATACTCAAGATTATAATTTTATTCTCATTTCTCTTTATATCATTCCAGTACCTTGAAATGCTGAAATGAGAACGACATCATACTTTTGGAGTACTAATATAAAATAAAGAATTTGCAAATTAAATTGAATTTAACCAAAAATATAATTTAGATCTTTACATTTGTCAATCTATTATATTTGTCCCTCAAACTTCTTTCATAAAATTTCTTCATAGTTTAAATATACATATTTTCTTGTGATTTTGCTTAATTGCATATGACCACACCAAGTAGGAAACTATTTCCAAGTAATTGGGTGAGCTATGCATCCAAATTAATGAGTTTCCATTGCAAAATAGGGTATGAAAATTTCGAACATAGACACCATGCCATTGCAATTAATCTAGCAACACATTCAGCTTTATAGAGCAAAACCTCTCTCTTTGATGAATGGGATTCTCAGAAAGTTTAGTGATACACCTAATCTATCAATATTTCTTTTGTTTGCATCTAATAAGAAAAGAAAGTAGGCCACGAATTGACTAAAAGAGTTAAAGAAGAATTTGAATATACCTTAGAAAAATGAAACATGTTAAACCCTGCAAGTAGAAATTGGAATCAACAAAAAAAAAACCACATATATGTACGTATAATGAGCTTGTCTATAATTTGGGACATTCAATGCAAATATCGACAATACCAATCCACTTTAGAGAGACTACCACGACAGGCTTCACTTCTTTATAATGAGCTTGTCTATAATTAGAGACATTCAATTCTATGTTTCCTATGAATTTTAAGTTAGAGGTCAAAGAGCATTTATTAGTATGATATTGATAACTAAAAAGAAGATATATCCTAACACTTTATTTTTGGTAATGCTACTAGACAAATTAGACAAGCAAATTTTTTGTTTAGCAAAATGAGGAACCAAAAGGAAAGAGAACTAATATGGCATTTTTTTTTTTTAATTAAAGATAAACGTTGTGAGTGGTCCTATTCTATTTCTCTTGAGTAAATAAATATCTTCCAACTAAATAATTTATATAACATATATTATGTAAATGAAGCGTCCAAATAGCATTCCATTATTTTATGACAGGTAAGTTCTTCCCATTATTTTATGACAAGTAAGTTCAATTACCCATTTCTATCAGGATAAGTTGCAATATTGCAGTATCATTCTTTATTCCATTTCAACCTTCCTTTCTTGTCAGATTACTTTTCCTATTATTTTCTACTACTTGAGGTATTACATATAGTTTCCTATCCTCCTACGTGTTTCCCCACTAGCATACATCCCTACTCTTACTTTTCTTCTTTACTAAACCTACGCAGATTTTTCGGATGCATTAACTTTACTAGGAAGATTCTTCTTTATTTTATCAGAACTAAACACATAAAGTGCTTACCTGATTCTGTCAGCTTCATATCAGAACTTTCCCTTCTTACACCTTTGTTTACCTAATTCTTATCAGGATTACTACTCTGTGCTTCATTCTCACATTCTACTAAGTAAAAAAATAACATAATAACATAACAAAAATTGTAAGTAACTTAATTCCTTATTTAAGCCTTACACATTTTCAATTACAGATATCAAACCAATCTCAAAGGCAAGCATTAAAGCACAAATCACGTGATAAATAAGCATTCAAATTAATGATTCCAATATTATGAATTTAATTCTGTGTCAGTAAATCAGTGATTCAAATCAAAGTCCAATTAGCAGCAACATCAAACCTGGTATTTATAATACCAATATCAAAAGACCATTCAACAAAGAAGTCATGCTATAAAAGGGAAGAAGATTAATCAGCATAGTTAATATAATCTTGTCCAAAATTACTCTAAGAAATTAATTAAGAGCTAAGAATGTTATGAAAAAAATCATTATTAAGCAAAAGACACCATGAGCATCTTGAATATAGTAGTAGACACTTCTTTGTTAATGTGACGACCATATAATTTCTTGAATTGTGAATGTGAGCATTCAATCATTGAGAGCTTTGGTCAAGGCGGGAAAAGAGTGATCACATCTACGATTTATTATATGGAGCTGTAAGATTGTTTCTATTCAACAATGCTGCTCATATAAGCATCACGACCTCACTCAAGGTTTGGCAATTGAACTCTACTTCATTCAAGAACCATAAATACTGCAGATAAGGTATAAACAACTTCTAAAACAGCAAAAAAATGTTATTAAAGGACAGATGGATCATGTTTCAAATGAAGGTGGAATTTACAGACATATGCAACATATGGAATTTACCACTCTGCAAGTGCTAGTCATCTTCTTAACTTTAATGTTTCTTCCTTCAATTTCAGAGTTAAATAATCTCATTCCCTATCATACATCAACTCAAATTGAAGTTTTACTATAAAGTTAGAATTATTCATTGTGTTAGTTAAATCTAAATAATGATTCTGCATCATCATTTATCAAGTTTTGGGCATTGGCAAGTCATTGAATTTGTATCTCTGCTCAGAGTCAAATGTCACTGTAGATATTAGAATACAAGATATTAGATTTTATGATGTTTAAGATGCCCATGAACGCTAGAAAATAGGTCATTTGTAAAAATGTGATCTAAAATGTAATCAACATGGAACCAAAACGAATGACACTATATAAGATTCCAATCTAGTATAATTAAGGGTACAACTTTAATGCAAACAAGAACCCAAATTTAAACATAATACAATAATATAGAGAGCAGCTATAAGGCTAATAAGCACAGCAAGTCAAGCAATTAAAAGAGCCATTCTTGTGTAGTAAATTAATAATTATTGTTTTAAAATCATATTAAAGCTGTAATGTTTTTTTCTCCATTTTCACTTTTTTATATATAAGTACAATATGTAAATACCATCATAATCGGAGCTTTAAAAGAGATACTAAATTAATCAAGATACAAGTTTGCTAAAGTACCTTATTAGTTTATGCTCATAATGATTTGATAGTTGACCCACATAAACCTAATCTATGAGAAATATCTATTTATGACTAGACCTGATCATCAGGCCGGATTTTTAAAAATCAGGTATGAATTCGAATTAAAAATAATCCGAGCTCGTATTTTAATTAGGTTTTTTTATTCAGGCATCTATCTATATTTTTTAGCCCAAACCAGTTGGGCTTTTTAAAGAGTGGTCAAATCAATTTGTTACTTAAGACTTGGGATAAATAACATAAATAATTGTTATTATTACATGTAAGAATATATATAGAGAAGTTGCAAATACAAATAAGTTTTGTATTGGCATAAATTTTTTATTTCAGTATCAAAATGTTACGTTACATTAAGTTTTTCTTTAAATAATAATTTTTTACTTATTAAAAAGTAGTCATTCGGATTTTTCGGGCTTGGACCAAGCTTTAAAAAAGCCCAAGCCAGGCTTGGCCCCTATTACAAATCAGGCTTTTCTTGTTTGGGCTTTATTTTTTTCAAGGAGAACTATTCAGGTCAGGTGGGCATCTTAAGTTATGATCAGGTCTATTTATGATAGATCAAATTAACTAGGATATTAGTGGAAGAAAATAAATTCAGAAATAACCTTAAGAGAAAATCAATTAGATCAATAAAAAGAAACCCTTGAAGAGCATGTTAAAAAACTTGTAATGTTCCAATTTTTTAGCTTTGCTTTCAAACGGTTGCCCACACAATGTCCAAGTTTAGTAAGCTTATACTTTGCACCAAAAGTCACACTCAGTAAACAAAAGTTGACTAAATTTATTTGCAAAATAATCTTTTCAAGCTATACAACATGTCTTTTGAATGTTGTGCCTAGCTCATACATAACAAGATAGTGAAACCAAGTTGTAGAAACAAAATATAAAAATAATAAATAAAAAAGAAGAAAGAATGATTGATAGATAGTTTAATAAAAAGATGGGACAGAAGAAGAAGAAAAATATTAAGATATGAGAGAAGAATGAGTGGTCATACAATATTCCTCAATCATGACAGTGCATAGAGCTAAGTGGCCAAGTACATATATGCAACAAAACCACATATATGTATGTACAACTACAAGCTTAGTTTGGACCAGCTCTCACTGTTCCAATATCACTACCTCAACTTGCAAGATCATGAAGAACTTTTTCAGCAGTGCATTATTTAGCCATTATTGAAATACTAGATAATTACTGCTGCATAAGCTGAACTATTTTATAAGGAGACAGAAATCCTGCATAGATGACAGAATAATGAAAAAGAAACTCATAATAAACAGTTAAGATTTAGAATACAGCAAGAGTCATTACAAACTAAGATGATTTGTGCCCTTGGTGTAGACTTATACCACATCAAACTGAACACGTTAAGATTAGCTAATAAAGAGATGAACTTCTAAAAATATGATTTTCATTATAAAAAAGGTAAGTACTCAAAGTTAATTTCAAGAACTTCATTACCCTCCATTAAAGTTCTTCTTGCAAATGACATTTGCAATTACCGCAATCAACACACCATACCATATCTGACGATATGTGTATATTGAGCTCATTAATGTTTCCATACATTGATTTACCTACTCGAATAATATTGGCAAACTCTGAATCATATTTATTTGCTATTAAACTAAAAGAATTGAATACCCACTATAATAATTCTCAATAAAAATACATTGTAGAGTCTAAAACTTCAAACTATCCAATCAAACTCCACCCCATCAATTTATAGCCCATACAACCTCTATATATATATATATATGAGAGTTTTGTAGCTTTGTGTGCTGTAAATGGCCATGGCTCAGCTTGTCTGTGTTCTCTTTCTAAAACTGCTCTCCATTTTCATGATCTCAAACCAGAATTAGAATATAGAAATGCTACATTAATGGACAAACAAGTTTACAAACTCATAATTCTACTATTTATAATTATGTAATAATTAATCCTCCTACCTAATGCCAACTTTTTTCGGTCAAACTTCCCATTTTTTTAGTACCAAGTCAAAACCAGAAATCCTGGAGTTAAGAAACAGAGCAGAAGATACTAGATTAAAGGAGAATCAAAGTAAGATATTAAGAACAACAGATGACAAAATCATGAAGATCTCCCACTTCCAACTGATTATCCTTCAATCTTCACTTTTAAATGCTGAATGTGAGACCTGACAGAGAGAAAACACTATAAAGCTTTGATATAAAACCTAACAAAACGTAAAATAAGTTAAATACCATCATCATATGTTGTCTTATCTTGTATGGAACAAGATTTGGCCATTGCCTGGATACCCAAAACCTAACTGACGAATTAGAGCAACTCAAAGCAAAAGAGAGAGAGAGAGAGAGAGAGAGAGAGAGAAATCGAGACAGAGCGGCCATACCTGGGAATGGACCGGTGCCAATGAAGCTCCCGTCGGGTTGGTTGTCCAACAACGCCAAGAGGGTTGGGATTTTGAGATTACTATGGAGATGAGGCCACTATGGGAAAATGAAGGCATAGCGCTAAGCGAAGTGAGCGAGTAAATTTTTGGATAAAGACGAGGAGTTTTTCTAAATTATGGTGTACATCAAGAGAGGTTAAAGTAGGTCAATTTAATTTATTTTGAGTTATCACACCTAAATTGGTAAGTTAAATGATCTATTTTATCCTATCTAATAGATTAAGTGAGCTAATCTGTTTAATTTATTAAAAAATTATAAAAATTTAAATGTAGTTTTCTTTAAGTATGTCTTTTTAATAAATCAAATTTTATATTTATATAAATAAACAAAAAAATAACTAAATAAAAACAAGTTTCAATGGATTAAAACAAGTAGAATAATCTAATAATTCAATGATTCATTAATAATAAGAATATGATTATGAGCAAAATAATCAAATCTGGCAAATTACAAAATAATAGAGACAACACAAAATACATTAAGGTTAATTTTTTTAAATAGAAAAGTACAGTGGGCTAGGGTGCTGGATTGAATGAGTGGAAATTTTTTTTTAAAAAAAGGAAATAACCCGTTTTACCTGCGAGTTGGCTCATTTAACTCGCAAGTTAAACGAGTCGAGTTGAGAGTTGAGTTGAAAGAAGTATAATAAATAGGTTCTTAAAGGAACTACTCAACCTAACCCCCTTCTTAGGTGGGTTACACCAGGTCGAACCCATTTTGACGCCTCTAGAGTGCATGAGTGGGCACTTAATTTTGACACGAATTCAATCCTTGTCTGATACTAATATGACTAATTTTGATACGGTTTAAGTCTGTATCTAATTTTTATTTATAATTAACTTATAAAATTAATAATTTGACACATAATTAAAAACCACTAAAATTTGACAAATAAAATTTGTTTCAGATTCCGTCTCAATTATCAATAATACTCAATGAAAAATAATTATATCTGAATATGTGTCTAATTCCGTCTCTATTTGATACAACTATATTTTTATGTCAAACTTTTGTCTCTATTTTGTATTTTTCTTGTAGTGTACATGGACCAGCCTTTTAGTTTTGTTGATGCCTCTAAATCCCATCACGTGTGTAAACTAGAATTTTTCTTGTATGGTCTCAAGCATGCTCCTCAATCTTGGTTTGAGTGGCTAAGTTCTTTCCTTCTCACTTTGACTTTTACTTTTTCAAAAGCGGACACTTCTTTGTTTATCTATGTCAATAATACTACTACAATTTTTTTTTGGCTTATGTCGATGACATCATAATTACATGTTCTTTAACTACAGTAGTTTAAAAGTTTGTTCAAGCTTTGTATTAAGAATTTCCAATTAAGGACTATGGTGTTCTTTCTTATTTCCTCGAGATAGAAGTTGTTTGCACTCCTAAGGACTATTTCTTAGCCAGTAGAATAATATATCCGATTTACTTAAACAAACCGGTATAATAGATGCAAAGGGATGTAGCACTCCAAATGCAGTTAAACCTCCCTCGAACAAAAGTGATGGAACTCTTCTTGAATATGGTACTCAATTTCGCCAAACTATTGGTGCACTTTGATATGCAACTGTGACTTGTCCAAATATTTCTTTTACTGTATATAAATTATGGCAATACATGCACAACCTTACAAATATTCACTGAAAAGCAGTAAAAAGACTAATCATTATCATGCTTCCACCATCTCTCATAGTCTCTTTCTTACTTTTGATTCTAATTCTCAAATCCAGTATTTTATTGATAGTGATTGGGGTGGGACTAATGATGATAGAAGGTCTACAAATGGTTATGTAGTGTACTTGAGCTCTAATTTTGTGTCTTGGGTTACTAAGAAACAACCTACCATTGCTTGATCGTTAACTGAAAGTGAATATAAATCCATTGCTAATGGTACTTTAAAGGTTACGTGGACTCAATCTTGCTTAATGAATTAGGTATTTTACTTCCTTATCCACCAATACTCTGGTGTGATAATATATGACCAATTTATCTTTCCTCCAATCTAGTTTTTCATCCTCTAACAAAACATATCGAGATGAATTATCACTTTGTTTGTGAGAAAGTTTCTTCGGGTCAGTTACAAATTAAGTTCGTTTCCATTACAGGTCAAATTGGAGATATTTTTACTAAGTCTTTGCCTACTAATCAATTCTTGTTCTTCGTAGCAAGCTTTGCCTTCTTCCAAAACTGGCAATGACTTGTAGAGGTGTAGAGGATCACATATATTGTTATTTTTGGTTATTATTGATTTAGTTTGTTATACTTAATATTTATTAGATTTTGTTAGTTGTATCAATATCTATTTATTTGGGAGTTCTCCTTGTATAAACATATTTAGGCTATTTGCCTGCTAATGTGCAATTTTACAATTCAATCATCTCTGAGATTCTACAAAATTTGTTATATGATGATGATCTTAACTCTTAATTCATGTAAAGCCTAAATATTTAAACAAATTTTAATTTGATAGTGTGAAAGGAAAAAAAAAATCCATTTGAATACTTTTTTAAAATTAGGGGTCACATTGAAATAAAAAAAATTAATTAATTAAGGAATGGAAATGACACTTGAGATAAAACTAAGATATCAAGTTGGGACTAGATAAAGTTATCAGAAAAGAATGAAACTTAAAGTTAAGTTAAAAAATTAAGCTAGAACTAAATGAAGTTAAAAAAAAAAAAAAGAAGTAAAATTAAAAGACTGTATTTTTATTTTTATTATAAATAATAATGATTTGTGATGTAATACTAAAACAATTGAATATTTTAAAAGAAATCCTTAAAATTAAAATTTTGAGCTGCTGTATATTAAAAGTCCCATGTAACAAAATATTGTCGTTAGACAAATGATTAATTTTAACATTGTATAATTAAGAAATAACTTTGACAAAAACACATTTAAACTATAATTTTTTTTGTTTTTAAAGAAATAAAAATAATTGTGAGAAGTTAATTAATTAACCTCTTTATACCTTAGTTATTTTTTACTTAGTGTGTTTGGATTGAAATTGTGAAAACTTAATTTTAGTTAAAAATAAATTTATATGTGGTCCAACCATTTGGTAAAACTTTAACCAACATGAAAGCCATTATCAAAAGATGTTACATTTTTTTCTTTTTGGATTTTAAAAACGAGAAAAGAGGCAAAAATAGATTTCTAGTAGAACTGCCTCGAGTGATCAATGATTCAACTCTATTGCCCTGACTCACAGATTAAATATAGCAAAACATATGATTCTAATACTTTCAAAGTTGAATTATTCTATAGATTAAACTTATATGCAGTTTTTTATATTTTTATTATGTTATTTTTTAATTAAAACACGACAAGTTTTTAATTAACTAATAATAATGTATAATTTAATTTAAAAATAATATAGTTATATGCAATAATCATACACATGTCATAATATAATTTCAAAACCAATTACAATCATGTTTTAATTAGATAATGGCATGACAAATACACAAGGAATATTATATAAGTTTTTTTATCAGTTTATGTGATTTAATACAATTTTTAATTTGGCTATATAGTTTAATTTGGGTTAATCTGTAATTAACTTTTTATAATTTTAAAATTTCTCAATTTAGTCCCTATCGGTAAATTATAGTATTTTACTGACGAAATCAACTGTATTTCACTTTGTCACTCTAAACATGCATGTTTATAGCATATTAATTAGGTGAATAATCCATATAAAACCATCTACGTCACGTGACTAAAGAGAGATAGCTTAAATCATTTGCTGATCAAGTTAGCAAAATTTAATGTCACACTAATGAAATTTTAAATGCAAAAGTTAAATTTAAAATTCTAAGACTGAGACTTAACTACAAGAGTTGAATCCTTGAAACGGATCAAATTGAAGCTGCGAAATTGACTATTTGTTTGGATTTTTTTAAAAATAAAATAAAAGCATCAATGGATTATAGATAGCAAACATATGGCTCTAATATTGTCTAGGTTGAATCATTTTATCAGTTTATGATTTAATACAATTCGTAATTTGGTTAATTTATATAGTTTAAAATATTATAATTTGGTTTTTATAATTTTAAAAATGCTTGATTTGGCCCCTGTTGTCATTTTGACACTCTAAATATTCATGTGTGTAGCATATGGAGGTGATTAATAATAAAGTGAAATTAACTTGTATATGAAATGTCATACAATCTATATCAGTGACTTAGGTGAGTCGCTAAAATGAGGGTTGATCACGTTAGCGAAATTTAATGATATATTAATAAAATTTTTAAATGCAAAAGCTAAATTAATCAAAATTTATAAAACTATAAACACTTAATAACTACAAAGTTTAAAATTATAGAAAGTAGAAGCTAAATTGAAAATTAAGTGAAGTTACATGAACTAGTAAGATAATTTAACCCATTTTTACTACATCTTTAGGCAAAAATACGTTTTTTATTCTTAACTATACCTCTAGTTTTACTTTCATTCTTGAACTTTATTTAAATTCAATTTAGTCTTTTAAATTTATCTTAAATTTCAATTTCATTCTTTAATATGGCTCTTATTAAATAACGAAATTTCATATCATAGCGGGAGATAAATAAATAAATCATTAGCAATGAAATTGTACTTGATGAAGCACCTAATGCAGCCATAATTTTTTCAAATGGAGAAAATAGTGTGCTTTGCCCAAAGCCTTTTCCTTCGTACATTGAAAGAATGAGAGTCACATGGGATTATAAAATAAGCAAAGAGAGTTCTGTAGTGTATCCTCAGAACGTGGGAAGTTATTGCATATTCAGAGTATTTGTGTATTTTAATAAATAAAATATTTAAATTATTTTAAAACGGTAACTTCCCACTTCTCAATTGCTTAAATTTTATAATTAAATACGCTTATAGAATATTCTCTTTTTATCATCTTAGTCAACAATATGATAGGATAATTACTGACATGATTTGGGTTGCAAGTTGGAGCCTCTACCCAATAGGCTTGTGGATAATTCAACTTATCACTGATTACCCACAACTAACTCAGATCTAATCCATTCTTGGTTTATGTCAAAAATTTAGTTGCTTAATTAATTGATTAACCTAATGAATTGATCTAATAATAAATTAATGCCAATCCATAATATTTTATTTATTTTGATAAAATAATTTAACAATATCCCACTTGAATGACATTAATTGATTATTAGACAACTAGTTAAACAAATATCAATCAAAATAAAGTAACTAAAATATACATAAAAACCATACAAAGTTCAAAATAAAAATAAAAATATCATTGATTTCGATAGGGAAACAAATTATATTCATATAATTATAACACAATATCATTGAATTTGATAAGGAAACAAATAATATAATTATACTGTGAGGTCAATATTTGAGCTAAATGGATCATAAAATTAAAATTTAATAGTCATCTTATAACAAAAAAGCTCTTTTAAGGACACAACTTAGATTCTTACTAGACCAAAATTACATCAAAATTTAACAACACCCATATGAGATACATGACTTTAATTACTTCTATCGGTAAGTCTTTAGTCAACAGATCAGCAAGCATATGTTCACAAAAATGTGAATTAAATGAGTTTGAGATTCAGTAACTTTTTCTCTAACAAATAGGAACTTGACATCAAAGTGCTTTATACAACTGGAATTCCTATGTTTTTAAGAAAAACAAATAGCAGATAAACTTTCACAATATATGGTTGGTGGTCTTTATATAAAATCAATGAAATGCATGCCAGATATCAATTTCTTCAACCATTTGGCCTGGCGGGTAGCTTCATAACAAGCGATATATTATGCTTCTATAGTTGAGGTACCTGTGATTCATTGCTTAGCAATTTTCCATGAAACAACTCTTCCAAACATCATAAAGATGTATCCTGAAGTGGATTTATGATCATTAATACATAATGTGTAGTCTGAATCAGAATAGCCCACAATCTCCAATGAATCAGTCTTCATGAAAGTTAACATATGATGCTTTATACCCTGAAGATACCTCATGACTTTCTTTGTAGTCTTTCAATGATCATGGCTAGGGTCACTCAAATACCTGCTAAGTACACTAATTGTAAAGGCAATGTCCGAACATGTGCATACCTGAGCATATATAAGGCTGCCAATTACAGATGCATATGGACTTCTTTCCATTGCAATCCTTGTTAGAATAATTTTAATATTTTTATGGATTACCATTAACTATTTTATTATATTAGTATCTTGTTAATTCTAGTTAGGCAATTAGTGTTATAATTTATAAACTGTGAATGAATTAGGTTTTATTTTAATTTGTGGATAATTGGTGATGAGCTCAATTATCCATAAGCCCACTGGGCATAAACCTAACCCACAGCCTAAAAGCATTAGTAATCATCTCGTCAGATTACAAATTTGAGATTGTTACCCAGAGAGGGATTTAATAGACTTAATTTTGATTGATTAATTAAGAAATTATTTTAAAGATTCTAAAGGATTTTATTTTAATAATATTAATTAATTATATTATTAAAATAAAAACCTAATAAATAATACACTAAATCACTAGTTTTATACATACTGAATACTATCACTCTCTCTCTGCCGTCAAAACACTCTGAGAGACCTTCTTGGGTATTGAGGGTTAAATTTATCATACTCAACCAATACTTGGAACGATAATGTCGTCTTTATCATGTCAAATTGTTAATTTATTTATTCTCTCTATTTGTGATCATGTTTAATTACATGCTCTAATTTTGCTATCAAATGGTATCAAAGCCCTAACCGATACAACTTATCACCGGTAAGCCATGTTCAAACTGACAAAACAAACTTAACATTAGAATCCAAATTTTCGACTGAATTTTAACTAAACTGGGATGGATTCACTTGAAACAACCATTAGAAATTAGTAGATTGTGAAAAGATGATAAAAAGGAGCTTGATTTTGAAATCCGAGGGGCACAAAACTGACAGGTCACAGTCAGGTACCCGTCGGGTCTCTGGCGGGTCAAATTAGCCCATCAGAGGTTGAAGAAGGAGCACATGGGCTAGTCTCTAGCAGGTCAAATCGACCCGCCAGAGGTTGAAGAAGGAGCACGTGGATGAGGCCCACGCACACCTCCACTCGCCCTGGTCTAAATTATGGTAAGTTTTTCAAAATTTTTGGAGCCCTGTAAATAGGAGTATTGAAATTTTTTCAAAATTAAGAGGCTTATAATAATGTGTAGATAAGATATTTTGATATGAAAAAATTTATGTATAGACTAGACATAATATGGGACAATGTGTTTAGCTCACTCTCTTTGATTATGTGTAAATAAATTATGATTAATTTCTCTATGTTAATTATTAATTTTTATCCCTAATTTAAGCACATGCTTTAAAAGGGATGAAACTGTATGTGGAATTTGTTGTAACTTTGGGTCACATACACTTAATGATTGTGTGCTCACCTATCGTGGGCCCAATCATGGTCATATATCCTTTATAAATAATTTATATCACATTTGTCACTCAATTTCCTACAATTTTGGATAATTTAGTTACCATCATCAGGGAAAAGTCTAAACATTACGATGAGTCTACAAGAGAGAGTGTACATACATGTTATATTAATAATGGATGTACCCTATTGGTGTGACATTATTAATATAATTATGTGAAATAAGTACAATTACAATTTCAAATGAAATAAATACATTTAGGAATAGTTAGCAGTAATTTTTAAAACAATGCTTTCATTGTTTCTTATATCCTATTGATATGGAAACCATGGTTACATTTTTAATTATTTCTCTTTGTGGTCAAATCTATGGTACACATGAGTTTTCTTTAATGATTTGTTGTAATCCAAAACTTTAAGTAGGATTATAATACACGTCTTGATGATATAATTGCATAAGCTGAATTTCGTAAAGGGAAACCTTGTTTTATAATTATGTTTCCGGGACATAATTAATGTTTCCTGATTTTGTTTCATTAGCTTCCATGTTCCAGTAACTGTCTATGGTGAAAACTCTGATGAGACGAATTATGATGACTGGCATAAGTCCCTCAATATGTACCTAATCATCTCTAAGGAGGATTTGGCCATGAGAAATCCAAAACCAGCAGATCTCACTGCTGAGTCTAGTGCTGTTGACAAAGCTTATCACAAGCAGTGGTATGAATCCAATAGGATCTGTTTGATGGTCATAAAATACACTATTGAGAAGACAATCAGATAGAGCATTCTTGAGAAGGACACCGTTGTGGAATACCTTAAGGTTGTGAGTGAAAGGTTCAAAAAGTTCGATAAGACTCAAAAAGTATATTATCTTTCGTTACTGGATAACACTCATTATGACAGAGTTTCTGGTGTACATGAGCATATGATGAAGCTGGGGAATTACTTCAACAAGATGAAATCTCTAAATGTAGACCTAGGTGAGAGTTATCTTATCTACAAAGTCCTACAGTCTCTTCTAACAGAATATGAGGTTCTCAGAGCCACTCATAAGAAGCTAAATGGACCATTGGTTAGATGATGTCCATTGTGACTCAAAAGGAGGATTCATTAAAGAAATCAAATTCATGTGGTCATTCAGTGAACTACATCTCTTATGCTTCGTCAAGCAAGGCTAGAAATGAGAAGCTTAAGGGAAAGAAACCTGAGGGCAAGCCTAATGGTAAAAGGTTCTTTGAGATCAAGAAGAACAATAAGAAGAATTAGGGTCAGAAGAAGAAATTTAAGGGCGATTGTAATTACTGTAAGAAGTTTGGCCACAAGATCTTAGATTGCCTTAAGTTAAAGTACAAGCATGAGAAAAAAGGTATCTTTCCTGAAACTACCTCTTTAGCTCTAATTTGTCTTGAATCCAATAATTTTGAAACCTCTATGGAAACTTGGTGGTTGGATTCTAAAGCGACTGTTCACGTAACTAATTCCTTACAAGGGCTCAAAGATAGGAGGAGCCCAAATGAAAGAGAAAAGACCATTATGGGAGTGGAAGGAAGTTCGGCTGCAGTGGATTACATAGGAACTGGGGTTTTGAACTTGTATTCTAGACATACTTTGACTTTAAATAACGTTGTCTATGTACCTTCTTTAAGAAGAAATTTAGTTTCAAGTTCTGCATTAGACAAGGATGGATATTCCTTTTGGCAAGGAAATGGCAGAATTGATGTTTACTTTAGTTCAGTAATTGTTGGAATTGCTAGATTAATAAGCGGTTTATATTGCTTGAATGTGAATGTTTGTTCAGATTTCACTTCTGTGGCATTAATTAATGCTGTCATAGGACACAAACGCTGAAGAATTGATGAAAACTCTTCCATATTATGGCATCGGCGTTTAGGTCATATCTCAAAAGAGAGATTGGAGAGAATGATTAGACAAGGAATATTACATGACCTAAACTTTTCTGACTTTGAATCCTGTATTAACTGCATTAAGGGAAAATTTCTTGCTAGAGCTAGGAAGAAAAGGCCTAATAGATCTGAGACTATTTTAGAATTAGTGGACCAATTACTTCCTTTGCCATGGGCAATTACAAATATTTTATAACCTTTATAGACGACTATTCCAGATTCAGCTAGGTTGATTTGTTGCATGAAAAATCTAACTCGTTAGATGCCTTTAAAGCATTTAAAGCTAACATTGAATTAAAGTCTGGAAAGGTAATCAAGAGTGTAAGATTAGACAGAGGTGGGAAATATTATGGGAGGTATACTAAAACCAGGAGAAACCCTGGACCATTTGCTTTATTCTTACAGGAGTATGGAATTGAAGCTCAGTATACTATGTTTGGCACTCAACAACAAAATGGAGTTGCTGAAAGGCATAATCGCACCTTGATGGACATGGTCAGAAGTATGATCAGTTACTCTTCATTACCAGAATTTCTGTGGGGTAATGCCCTTAAGATAGCAGTCTATGTCCTGAACTAAGTTCCGAGTAAGTCTGTTGAAAAGACACCGTATGAGCTTTTCACCGGTAAGAAGCCTAGTCTAAGGCACTTTCGTGTGTGGGGTTGTAGAGCAAAAGTAAGACCTTATAATTCGCAGCTCAAGAAACTTGATTCTAGGACTGTTAGTGGATTCTTCATTGGGTATTGCTCAGGATCCGGAGGATGCAGATTTTATTGTCCCAATCACACTACTAGGGTCATTGAATCTGATAGAGCCTTTTATTTTGAGAATGACTTGGACAGTGGGAGTGGTGTCTCTAGAGTAATTAACCTGCATTGTGTAGATACCATCGTTGTCATCTCTACATGTAAATCATGATATTAGATATGACACCCTTGTAGAGAATCTGATTAATTCCATTGTAAAAGCTCCTATAACTGATATAGGAGAACCAACCCTTAATTTGAGACGATCACAAAGGATTTGTAGACCTGCAATTTCAAATGACTACATAGTGTACTTGTAGGAATTTGAGTCAGACATTATTGATGGCACAAATCCAGTTTCTTATGACGAAGCTATGTCAGGATCTCATTCATCTGAGTGGTTAGAGGCTATGAATGATGAGATGTCCTCCATGTCTCATAATCATGTATAGGAATTAACTGAGTCACCAAATAGTTGTAAACCTGTTGGTTGTAAATGGGTCTTTAAGACTAAGAGAGGGCCAATGGTGAAGTTGAAAGATTCAAAACTAGACTTGTAGCTAAAGGCTATAATCAAAAGGAAGGAATCAATTATACGGAAATATTTTCACCCGTATCTACTAAAGATGCCTTTAGAGTTGTAATGGCTCTTGTTGCACAGTTGGATCTTAAACTTCATAGATGGATGTCAAAACTGCATTTTTAAATGGTGATTTACTTGAGGATGTTTATATGACACAACCTGATGGATTCACTGAAGTAGGGAAAGAACATTTAGTGTGCAAGCTGAAAAGGTCCATCTATGGGCTTAAATAGGCCTCAAGATAGTGGTATTTGAAATTTGATCAGATAATCACCTCACTTGGTTTTACAGAGAACATTGTTGATCAATGTATCTATCAGAAATTTGATAGAGACAACTTTATGATACTTGTTTTGTATATTGACGACATACTCTTGGCCAGTAACTCAGTGACTATGTTAAATGAGGTCAAACACATTTTGTCATGCCACTTTGGCATGAAAGATCTTGGTGAAGCTTCTTTCGTCTTCGGAATTCAGATTCACCGTGATAGATCTTGTGGCACTCTCGGTTTATCTCAAACAAACTATATAGAACGAGTGCTAAAGAAATTTAACATGCATACTTGTGCTCCTTATGCTGCACCTGTACAGAAAGGTGAAAGGTTGTCTAGATTATCTTATCCCAAAGATGATGATTTGAAAATCAAAATGAATAAGATTCCATATGCATCTGCTGTTGGTAGCTTATGTACGCTCAAGTATGCACACGACCTGATATTGCTTTCGTTGTTAGTGTGTTTGGTAGATACCTGAGTAATCCTGGTCTAGATCATTGGAAGGCTACATAGAAAGTTATGAGGTACCTACAAGGTACAAAGCATCACATGCTTACTTTTAGAAGATCTGAGCCACTTGAAATTGTGGGT